>JADMNG010000031.1:0-368982 GCA_016097075.2 Sporothrix phasma | reverse complement strand
CACCGGCCAGCAATGAGAGTGTAGGGAGTGGACTTTACTCGTGCTTCTGAAAGAAGACATCCTTCTCCATAGTTTGCTAATCCTCCTTCCCCTCCTCGTCACTGACAATTCGGTTTCGAGAAGAAAGCCTCCACCCCAGCTGCGCCAACCTTATGTGCATGCCTTTGCTCAGGAGAGACTCTAGATATAGGCTGCGGAATTCCACGTCTTGGTCGTCTTGCCAACGCCGCATGTAGGCCGCCTCCCGGGACGTCTGGGTGCGAAAGGACGCAACGTAGACCTGCCTGTCCCTCTGGGCCACGTGGCTCGGAGCGAAGTCAGGGCCCGAGGACGGCCATAGGAAGCGGGGGAGCCCGCGGCGCGCGCAATAGGGACCGGTGCCGCGAAGGCCCAGTCGATGACACTGTTATGTGACACGAAGAGGTAATTAGACGGAAAACACGCAGACATCAAACTCGACTTTGTAGCGAACTTACCTTTTGATGTTGCACTCGGCATCAACAATAAGATTGTCCGGCTTGAAGTCGCCATGTTCAATTGCAAAGGCCGTGTCCAAGAGGCCGTCTTGTCCGAGCACTTCACCAAGTAAACACTGTTGATCAATACAGTCCTTCTCGGAGAGGCCAGTGAACTTCCCCTCCCGAACGAGCTTGACCCTATTTCTCATAAGCCTTTCGAAAAACGCAGCCGCAGAAACGCCTACCGTGATTAATGATTAGCTTCAAGTCTTTTCGTGAGGTGAGCGCTCCTTACGTACCAGATTCGAGTGTACATTGGACTAAGGATAGTTGGATAGAAGCCATCTCGGAGAGCAACCTGTCCCGTATCGGCCGTGGTGGAAAGTTGTCGTCCCATCGAAGCTGCGAACCCGCGACCCAAGTCAACACAATAAATGGGTGCTTGATTGGGTTATCAAAGGTAAGGCTGTGCCCGTGGCATTTTGGAGCCCAGGGGAAGCGTTTGGCCTCGAGCGTCTGGAGGATCTGCAGTTCTTGTTCAAGCGCGTAAATCTTTTCGTCTTGGCAACCGGGCATGTACAGTGGCACGCGAATGGCCAAGCTTTCCCTGTCCTTGAAGCGAAGCTCGAAGACATGACACTGGCCTCCACGGTACTCGGCCCCAAAGATGGCGATTCCCCGCTGAGTCCGAGCTCGGAAATGGCAAAAGGGATATTGTCCGCTGCTAACCTTCGCCTCTCTATTGAAGTCATCGTATGGAAGCAATGGTAGGGGTCGAGGCAGCTGGAAGGGTTGCTGAGAGGGCGTAAGGCTATAAAAATCGAGATTTGTTTCCTACCGTTGTATTAGAAAGTTTTGGTTAAGGAAGGGAGCAGCCCTGCCCCTACATGCACTTTCTTTATTTCTTATGTAAGGGGCTGTGCTCGAGTGGGCGGAATAGTGCTCTGTATTCTTTCACGCAGGCGGCCTGAGCTAAAAATTCCAACGCCCATCATTGATGAGGTCACGTGTGGTCCACGGCAGTCTTACGGGTTTATCCAAGATAAATTCAAGCCTGTGTCATAAAGGCACAACCGTACAAATGATTAAGACTACACCGTGTGACTGATAGTATTCAGAGCCTGGCCCTGGGTTTAGTTGTATAGTACGGTACGGAGTAGTGTTTTTCGCATTACTTGGGAATACGGCATCAGGTCAACGGGGATTGTTTTATTCAAGGCCTATCCATACAAATTCATCCTTTCATAACCATAGGCCGTGCGATAAAGGGCCAAAGTCCTCAGACTACCTTCTCCTCCTCAGGGACAATCGAGAGCGATCTAGCTCTCTAGTCAGGCACTGTGTAGATATGGGCGCCATGAGGGTGGTTATCGGCTTTCGCGTTGCAAGTGCAACGGCATCCACGCTGACGGAGAGGCGCAGAGAAGTACCAGATGGTATCAATGTGTTGCAAGTCCTCCGGGTACTATGGATAGCATAAGTCAGACATCAAGCCAATCAAGGTAAGAAGCAAAGAGCGGTCGCCACGTATATCAGCCGGCTTGAGATTGATGTTTGCCTTGCCCTGCGTAATCTCGCACGACCCTTCAAAGTCATCTCCTGGGTAAAGAGAGAGCTCAAGGCTCTCAGTCAGGTCGAGCCTCTCGAGTTCGTCGAAGAACACGGAGGCGAACCGGAGATCCTTCTCGGTAAGAGGGCTGTCTTTCTTTTCTGAGTAGTGAAACTCAGTCGGCTTCAGCTGCTTGTCTCTGTCAAAGCCCCAAATGGAAGGCTGCGGCTCCTTCGTTCCGGGGATTTCTCCCTCCCAAGGAGTCGAGGTGCCACCATATTCAACCAGCTTCTGCCTGTGGTCGATATCAAAATGGCGATGAAGCATGGACAGCCCAAATCTCTGATCCATTCCGGCTGTGACAAAAAACTCAAGAAGTGGCCTTCAATAAGATCCTCACCGTTCGTCTGAAGGTAGGTGGCACGGGCCGTAGCGATAGTGGCGCGAGCATCGTCAAGAGTCGGCAGACTCTGGAAGTGGCTGTGCGAGTAGGGACAAAGAGCCGCGGCCATTGTGAAAAAAAGTAGATGAAGCGGACGGGTGTCGTAAGAGTTGCGTACTGAGTGGCAAGAAGGATTGTGAGATGACTGAGTGAAAAAGACCTCTACAGATGGAGGCCATAAGCTTCTTAATAGCAACCATATGCCTGAGAGATCACACTGTGAGGCAACTGCATCACAACGGACTCTCCTCTGAGACGCGTACAAGGCCTGGATGAAGAGCAACCGTGCGCGACGTCGTGCGTTCGAGTTGTGAACGTACCACATGCCTCGGAATCGCCCTCCATGGGACGTCTTGTTGACCTTCGTAGAGAATGTTGTTGTCTGTCGCACAGTCCAGCCGCTGAGATGGTGGCCAGATATCGGCTTTCATTGGCTACAAAGTCACAATACAAGAGCCGCCTAGGCAGCAATACAAAATGGAGGCTGGCAAATTACCGGCCATCGGTGACTGAGCCAGATGACTAATATTGTTGACTGCCCATAACGCGACGCGCGAGTCAACACACGTTGTGAATTCGTTCGGTGCAACCTCACACCGCCTGCCACCGCCCCGACAATACCCACGTGTCTGGGAATAAGCACAGTCCTGTCCAGCGACGAACGCTGGCAACGATACCACACACCACGAAATGGGCGGCTGCCAGGTTGCGCACTGGGCGCGCACGGGGGAGTTTGTGCTCAAGGCCAGCGACGACACGTCGAGCGATGCGCCGCCCGAGACGACCGAGGAGGACTCCGACTATGCGCACTGCCACGGCATCGGCGGCGGCTCCGGCGGCTCAGACACATCTCCGCTGCCTTCGGAGCTGATCGGGAACGACGACGACCCTTGATCCCCACGGCTGCGGCGATTGACCGCGTTTTCCACGACGCGCGCGCGACCTGGCAACACTTTGTTTGCGAGGCCGAGGCGCTGCCGGCGTGCTCGTTCCCCCGCCATCTCAACAACCCGTACATTCTACTGCAGAATGTGCCCGCCCTGCCCAGCCGGATACCGTCGGGGCCTCTCCTGGCTGGACGGCCGATATGGCACGTGTCTGATCCCGGAACCGATGATATGAACAGTGGCTCGTTGGACATGCAGAGGGTTGCTGGCCTTCGCGAGGAACTTGTCCTGTGGTGCAGGGATGCGATCACGTGCCGCACCACGGCGGCGCCCGCGCCGGACGATGTGCCGGCGCTGCGATCGCGCGGCCATCTGATCCTGACGCTGGGATGGGCGTACATTTTGTCCGTGCGTTTGCTGGAAACTCAGCGCCGGACGGTTGTGTACACACCAGAGGCCCTGCAGCCGCAGAGCGCCAAAGATGCGGCGCGCCTACGCCGGCAGGGCCGGCTGGTGCTGAACTTGACGGGCGACGGCGTCTCGCCGCAGCTTGTGCGGTGGCTCTGTGCGCTGCTGTCGCCGCAGCTTGGCTGGCGGGTACACGGTTTTCCGAGGGTGCCGCCGTGGGCATCGCATTGTACGGGCGATGCTGTCTTTGCGGTGGTCGCCAACGACAGCGTTCTCGAGACCCCAGTGATCGCGCCGCCGACGTCGACCACCGCTTCGGTCCTGCTTGCCGAATTTTGCGCCCTTTATTGCTTGAATGCGGCAGACGAGCCGGGCGACGTGGTATCGGTCTCGCCCATTACGGCGGCGTTCATGGCCGCGCTCGCGCTCCCGTTATACCGCCTGTACGACTTGGAGCCCCAGTTTCCCTTGCCGCAGCTGCGGAGATGCACGCCCTGCAGCGACAAAGGCGGGGTGGCGACGCGCATCAACTGTTTTGTCGCCGACTTGCGCTACTTTATGACGCTCAGTATAAGCTGGAGGCCAATGTGGTCTATCGCCTGGAGCGTCTTTTGGCAGCCCGACACGGACGCCAACCTGGTCAGTCCCTGGCTGGCCGGCGCCCTGGATGCCCTGCGGCCGACTCTGGCGTCGGGTAACTTTGTGAAACTCGTGCAGGTCTTTGCCATGCGCCGGCCACGCGTTGCTTTGTGGTGGCTCGGGCTCTGCCTGCTTGGTAACCAAGGCATTCTCGAGATGGTGGCTCGGTACTTGGAGACGCTGGAGGAGAAGTACGGGCGCGGGTCGTCGGCCAGGCCGTGTATTACCGCATTTGCCTGGACCGGCGTCCAGCATGCCTTTTCACACGCACCGCCGCCGCGCCCATACAACAAGGACGACCAGGACGGCCATGACGGCAAGGATGCGTCGCAGCTGGTCGCACGGGCGGACTTGTTGTGGCACCGGTTAAATTTTAACCTCCAAGACGAATCGAGCCAGCTGGCTTGGCGTCCGTTTGGCTATGTCCGCAAGGAATACATCGAGCCGGATATCTGGCCATGGCTCGAACACGGGTGCCAGCGGCGGTACGTCACGTGGGTATGGTGGATCAAGGCAAAGGACAAGGCCACTGGGATTATCGGGACCACGACCAGCGAAGAGCGCGGCTTCCGGGCCGACACCGGCCGAGTTGTCCAGAACGTGCCCGATGTTCTCGGTATTCTCGGTAGTCTCGGTGATCCTGACGGCGCCTCAACACCTATTAGCGCAGTTATCAAGCGCGAGCCGTCCATGGAGACGACGCTGCGTATGGTTAACTATTGCATGTTGGATATGGGGGCGAATTCGACATGAGCTTGGCTGTCCTCGGTGGAATCACATCTCACAAATGGCTGCGTGGATGGGGGATGTTTCGCTAAATAAAAAGAACTAGAATACTGTCAATCGGCTTATGCTCTTATATTACGCGAGCTATTTCTTCCAACTGCTCCCTCCGCGCTTCCCTTTGCGCCCTTTGTCTTTGCCCTTGCTGCCCAACGTCACAGGATAGCCTGTGAGATCCATCTGTCAAGGTTTGGTGGCCTAAAGGTGGGCTCCCTAAACAGAACCTAGGATGGTATGATATTTTCGAGGGAGAGCTGATATAGATTGTGATGTCAGCCGAAGAGCAACTAACCTAGACGATGTCGTCTTCTTTGCTTTGAAAACCGAACTCCCTGAACGGTCGACAGTCGACCCACAAAGTCTGAGTACATGACGTTATAAATGTAGTTCCGTTGATTTACAGTGCCTCCCGTACGTGGTCACCGTTTGTTCGGGTTGAGTATGGTATAGAAGGATGTTTGACAGCTGTCTATTTATGGCCGGGAACAATACATGAAACAAATGCTGATCGCTGGCCGCCCAAGTCATCCCGTCTTTGTAGCCCCGACCTACTAGCCCCGACCCACTAGACGCTCCATTCTCGCTTCAAAGCCCTTTTCTAGCTAGAAATGCGATGGAAGGCTGCAAGAGAGACTTCAGTTTCACGACCCGTACCTGTACTGTACGAGTTCGCGCCACGGAACGACCTGGAAGCCTCATGGATCACTAGGGCCGGGCTAAGGAGATGAGCACTCGTCACAGTTTTTGTGTACGCGTATCGATTTCAAGGATATGTTTGGACATTGGTCGTGGCCCTTTTCAGGGCAGTCCTTCCACCCCTGGAAAACAAAGTGACCACATGAATAGTTATTCCATTGTTTTACACACATCGTGGTCTATTCTGGTTAGACACGTCGCTATGGGTGTCGTTCAGACATAAGACTTACGTTGGCCCAAACCCGGTGGTAGGTTGTTCGGGTGGTCTTGTGTCGATGGATTCGCACGATGGTCGATAGTGAAAGCCACTGTCTCGCGACGGAGGGAGCTATTGCCCGATGAACCGTAAAGTCGAGATATACTGTACTTTTGTCGTCGTTGCGAGCGTTTGATGTTGTTCGCCCTTAATCGAAGTTGTGTCTCTAGTTTGAGGGTGGGGCGATGTACGAGTAAAGAGACCAGTGCCTGAAATAAAGTGGGAAGACGGGCATTAGTGCCTATTGATCGACACTACCCCATTCTCACTACCCAGTACATTACCCCACCATCGATTAGTTCCGCGTACGAGAAGAGGATGGGTGGGGCAGTTTCCCAGCATCCTACTTTTTCAACTTCTCGGGGCACTACGCATAGCTAAATATCCCCAGTTTTGCAACGTTTCTACGAAGTACGAGTACTCTTCTACTACACCCATCTCCTGACCCAGAGTTTCGCCATGGCGACGCGCATTTTCGTCATGTGTCAATACCACCGTATCCCAGCGGAAGCCGTACAGCAAGAAGCTGCCAGCAGCAGTGGTAGCGGGACTACGACCGGTCCCAAGACCGGGTGCGATCCACGGACGCTATCCATGAGTAGCGCAGATGCGATAGGAAGAAGTGTCTGAAGGAATGGGGCACGGGTGTGGGGCAGGCTGACGCCCGTGTCCCAACAGCCCAAGGCGCCTTGATTGTGCCCGACCTGGTTCGCGTAGTGCGGCTTTGCACCAACCAATAAAATGGTGCCACAGCAAAAGCGCGAATCACAGGGTGTCGGGACGACCCGAGCCTTGCGCAAGTTGCATTGTAGCGCCCTTTGTTTACTTACGCGATACTGGCCGACCTTTGGTCGTTGGGTTGGACCACCGGGGTTCAACTCGCAACGCCACTCATTCGTTTTGGGTTAATATTCTGCAAAGGTGCTGCAAAAGAAGTAGGCGGTTATCGGGACATGGCAGCCTGCCCTCCTGATTGAATGGAAAGAGACACCAGTTAAGTAAAGCCAACTGTGACGGGCCAGGGCCACGAGGGGCAGGCAAAGCTCTGCCCAATAGCGCGCTAGATGAGCGCACGGTCATCACATGGCTAGGGGGATTGGTTGAGGAAAATCCTGCAACCCGTCATTCTCGTTCTCTTTCTTCTTTCTCGCTCTCTTTCTTCTCTATCTGTATGTTTCGTTGTAATTCAGATGTGTGAAAGGCTACCGGCTCTGTTATCTCGTGTTTGTATGTTGTAAAATGTTGCTATGTTGTGGGCTGTGTGGCTCGTCGGGCGAAAAGTAATTTAACCGAAGGTGGAAGAAAGTAAGGGATACGATAATAAATTGAAGTTTGTGGGAAAAAAAGAAAAAAATCCACTGCCGACAGCGATGCCTTGAAATGGTGAACATTGAGAAAATAAGAAAGAAGAAACCTCTTGGCCCCCTGATAGGTTTTTCTTTACAAAGCATGTGCAAGGACAGTCGCTACATGAGCGAACTTCCTTTTTGGCCAACTTTATTATTATTACTATTCGCTATTTGGGCCAATCCTGACCATCAGCGCCTGCTACGGCAGAACCCTCTGGGGAAAAAACTACCGCTTATCTGGGTGTACAAAGTTCTATGTGGTGGTGTGTGAAAGCAAGGAGATATTACAGCAAAAGAAAAGAAAATATAAAGGAGAAGCAGAAGGTGCTTGACGGTTATAGTAGTGGTGGCGAGAAGTGAATGAAGCCAAGGTGCGGTGTGTATTTACCGTGCTAATGGCGAGGGAGATCGTTCCAGTTCGCGTGCCAGTCTGTACTCGGTGAGCCTGACGCTCCTTATTAACCACCGGAGTATTGGGCGTGCCGTTAGACCGTCTCGTAGTCGGAGATCAAGGTCTCCTTGGTGTCTGGCCAGTCCGTGGGCCGGACCGGGACGTCTGTGTTGCATTCTAGTAGCACGTGCGTCGGTGTCTCTTCCTCGGCACCGCATACACATCGGGGAGACTCGACGGCGTTGCGTCTAAATAAGTAGGCGTTGAGGCTGATGTGGCCTGTGCGTACTTGTGTCAGTAGGCTGCTTTCGGCCTTGGTGAGGTGTTTGTGGCGCCGCCGTATGGCCTTGGCCGTCCAGCATGGCGAGCGTGCCGCGGTAGAAGCTGCGGAGCGGCCTACCGGTTGGCCAACTGTAAAAAAAACCTATTATTATTATCCGCCTTTCTCAGCCAATCCTGACTATTGGCGACTAGCTAGACAGAGCCCTCTGG
Source organism: Sporothrix phasma (assembly GCA_016097075.2). Classification (NCBI taxonomy): domain Eukaryota; kingdom Fungi; phylum Ascomycota; class Sordariomycetes; order Ophiostomatales; family Ophiostomataceae; genus Sporothrix; species Sporothrix phasma. The sequence goes on along the minus strand of JADMNG010000031.1, from coordinate 360,632 downwards.
GGTAGAAACTGTCACAGATCTATGTGGTGTGTGTTTGTGTAGTGTGTTGCGTGCGAAAATCAGGAAGATACATAATAAGTCGTTGCTAATAGCCCCCCCAACTATCCTTCCGAAGCCCCGTCGTCAGTGTTATGTCTTCCTTAAATTCGTAACTGGTCCTTGTCCTTGTACGCCGGACACTTTGAGGGGTCAGTGCTGACCGTCTTATAACTGATTCAGGGAGACGGCCGCCGCCAACCGACTTAGATCGCTCCACAGGGGCGGCGACCCACGTTCGACTGTCAACAGCGGGAGATACGGGTTTTGGACCAGAAGAAAAACCCGCAAGTTAAGAGGCCTGGCAGGAATCAACCCGCTACGTCTCGGGAGGCACACTGGGAAAAGCCTATCGGAAATAGTTACAGGGACTAGAGCGGGATCCCTTTTCTCCTCAGACAACAACAATCAATTGATCTTCCACTCCGTCACACACCCAGCGCTGAACCACTGCGCCACAAGGGCATTTCTTTGGTGGTATTTTGGTTTTGACGACGGTCAGCGTGCAGTGTAGGCTGTTGCTTGTTGTTTGTGATAAGGAAAGGTTAACAATAAACGGTGAGTTGCGTACACTGGAGAGCGGGGCCTTTTCGTTGCGATTGCTTAGTCGTCCGTCTTTTGGAGAGATTAGGATGGTAGCAGTCCGTGAACTTGACAATCTTATTACAGTGTCGATGCTGGTGGCTAGAGTAAAGGCCAAGTCAATACCTACCGTAAAGAGCACAAGGCACTGTGGAACACGGCTGTGAAGTGCGTTAGTGTACTTCCTTGCCTTGACGCACTGAATGGGGAAATGTGGCGTTGGCCTGCCCAATAGCGCGCGTTAATTAGGCGGAGAGGAGAGGAAAAGAACAAGAAAGGAAAAAAAGAACCGATTTAGAAGAGCGTGCGAGGGAGACAATAGTTTGTTTTGTGTAAAACAAACAGTTCATCAGGACTTGGGAGAGCGTGCGAGGGAGACAATAGTTTGTTTTGTGTAAACAACAGCTCATCAGGACTAGGGAAAGAGACGAGAAATTGTACGAGCCAGCAGGCAGGGCGAGGCAAAAAAGCGGGGTCACCAGTGAGGGGCCAGACAACACAAGATCCCTCTTTTTTTACTCCGGTTTTCCGACAATAGTAACACTAGCATCGGTACCAACAACGATATCGCCGCTATCTACAACTCGTCCCAATTATCCTCTTTCCTCGCAACAGCTCGTTTGTCATCGCCGCCAGTCCGCCTTCCATCGCTCGTCTTACAACCCGACTCGGTTTGTCTGCGACTGTCTTCCTTTTTTTTATTCTACACTCCCGAGTACGACGTTTCGATGCGGAAGACGGTTTGCTCTTTAACTAGCGTGCTCTTTATTGTTCAGGTTTCCTTCTAGCACGGACGCCGATACTACGACTATCCTCCCAGGGCTGATGCCTGCTGTCAGATTGCGGCATCTCGATACCTTCACAGCACATCGTCTCAATCCAGCTCCGGCTTTCAACATCAACGTGCCTGCCGCCGCCGCCATCTTGTCTCCGAAGATCGTCCTCCATCCTCCCCAGTCATGCCGCCGCCGACCGTCGAGGACCTGCTACGCCAGATAGAGCAGGCGAGGCGCGAAAGAGCCGAGCTTGATGCCAGGGCAGAGCGTGCCGGGGCCCGTCAAGAGCAGGTGAGGCGCGAAATAGCCGAGCTTGATGCCAGGACAGAGCGTGCCAAGGCCCGTACAAAGCGTGCCGTGGCGTGTCAGTCACCCTCGTCTTTTCTCGACTATGTTCGCTGGGCGGAGAAGGTCCTGTTTCAGACATTCCACATCAAACCACCGTTGATGCCAAAGAGCGGGCGGCGGAGCCAGGCCGCGGCACAAGTGCATCCTCGCCCTTAGCCCACACGGCGACGCGCGTCGAGGGCAAGTTTATCCCCGGCGCCTGCGCCCTTGGGACTTTGAGAGCGCCCATGCCTCGACCTTTCCGGCGCTGGTCGCCGCGTTTGGCGAGGAGAAGGTGTTCCCGGCGCTGACGGACGTGATCGGCGTCGGCCGCGACATGAGCCCGGGGCCATCCTACGAGCAGGGCCTGCGGCTGTTTATCCGCACCGCGATCGAGAAGCCGGCTGCGCGTGTGGTGACACAGTACATTCAGCAGAAGCAGAATGACAAACCAAGCATCGACAACGGGCGGGTCTTTTTGAAAGTCACGTTTCAAGACATCGCGTATGGAGTCGGACTCGTCCAGGAAGCGGCCGAGGAGACGCCGCCGCCGTCGCCCGGGCAGCCAGGCGCCATGGCCCCGCCACTCGAGTGGAGACTATCGCCTGTCAGAGCCGTCGGGGTGCCGGACCGCTGGTGCGTCGGCTTCGACGACAGCGGAAGTGCAACGCACATCATTGTTGGCGAGTACAAGGCCGAGCACAAGCTGCCGGCCCAGAAGCTCAGCGCCGTGCTCTCGAAGCCGCCGGGCGAGGACTTTTTTATCCAGGCCGCGAAGAGCAGAAACGTCGATCCGAATGCGGCGGACGCGACAACCCCCACCTCGGCGGCGGCGGCGGCAGCGACCCAACGACGTGCCGCGCCTGTGACGGGTGCTGATGTGGAGCATCCACGGCTGACATCGGAAGACGTGTACATTGCGGCCACCCTCTGCCACGCGTACCACCATATGATTACAGCCGGCGTCGAATTCGGCTATGTGGCGTCGGATGACGGTCTGGTGTTTCTCCGGGTCTTGGAAGACGATCCCCAGACGCTATTGTACTTCTCAACCGTCTTTCCGGTCCAGGTGCCTGCTTCCGGCAAGGTGCACCCACGGGAGCTGCCCTTACCTTCGACGACATCGAGAACAGCACTGCGGGCGCGTGCGAGCCAACCCGAACAGCGCTCGCCTACCTCGCCAGCCTGTGCATGCTTGCGCTCAAGTCGACGGTGCGCCCTATGTCGTGGATTGACGCGCGCGAGCGGGATCTCGCGCGGTGGTCCCTTCCCTACGAGCAGGAGCTGCCGTTAATGACGAGGGCTGCTCTCTTGCCTGCGCACCCGGGCCCTCGCAGAGATGACAATGCCGGCAGAGGCAGTGGCACCACAGGACGCACGCACTTTGTTGTTGAGCCACCCACGCTACCCTACTGCACACAAGCCTGCCTGCGCGGACTGTGCACCGGCGCGCCCCTGGACGATCTCTGCCCCAACGCGGCGTTACACCGCGCAGCACGGCCACCGCAGGCGGCAACGGCACACGGGGACGGCCATCCGCTCACGGCCGGCGGCGTGCGCGAGCGCATCGTGGCGCAGCTGGCCCAGAACATGGACAAAGACTGCCAGTGTCTGGACCGCTGGGGCTTCTTTGGCCGCTACGGCGCTCTCTTCAAGCTGACCGTGACCGGCTACGGCTACACGTTTGTCGCCAAAGGCGTGCAGGCGCCGCACCGCTACCTCCTCGAGGACGAGGTCGCCGTCTACACGGCCCTGGACGCCTACCAGGGCCGCCTGATCCCCGTGTTCCTGGCATTGCCGACCTCGCGCGCCCGCTGCCCTTCAGAGCCTCGCGCGCGTGCCACACCTGCTGCTGCTTTTTTACGCAGGGCCGCTGCTGTCGGATGACACGCACGCGGCCGCCGAGATGGAGCGCACCTTTGCGGAACTACAAGTGGCCGGCCTCTCCAACGACGACATGCACTATGGCAACCAGGCGTGGAACGCGGAGGCGGGTCGCGTCATGCTGTTTGACTTTGACCACGCATTCGTTTACCAACGACCCCTGCAGCTGGAGCAGTCCGAGCAGCCTGCGATACCGCCTCCCTCGACACCCTTGCTCGCGTGCTCGCCGCGGGCAACGAAGCGGAGCTTTACGGCATACATTGCAGGCGCGATCGAGGGCGGCACGACACCGAGCCCGAAAGGGCTCTAACTACAAAGCACGTGAGGGGGGCACGAGGAGGCAGGCATATAGATAAGGCTTTTGTAAACATTTGTGTACCTCAACGCGTTTTCTATCACACCACTATTTAACAAAATCAGTTGAGCTCATGGTCCGTCTCGTCTTTCCCAGCGCTGGACAGGTCAGGCAAAGAGAACGGCGGCCGAGACCGTCAGCAAGAATCAGGCCCAAGTCGAGCATTGATGGCAAGATTCTTAAGCATGCCATGTATTGAGGGCGGCGCAGATGAACCCTGGTGGCGCACAGCAAAGAACACACACACCAAACCAAACCAAGAAACCAAGGTCACAAGACGCGTCCCTGGTGTCGAGAAGGCATCAGGAAAATGTCCCTACAACCACAACAGCACAAGAACGGAAGAAGGATGTGGAGAGAGGTCGTGATCTGTGACGTAGGTATCGGTCGGTGCAGTAACGAGAGTATAGGAGTGCTAATGCTGGCGCACAGTTCCGCTGCCCGGGCGGAAGCCCGGGCAGGCAGAACCTCAACTGTTAGCTGTCTCTCTCTCTCTTCGTCGCACGTACCAACTGTTTGAGATCTCCTTTGTCAAAAGGAGACGCGTCTTGTTTGGTGTAGCTAAAAACAAAAGGAAGATGATACAGAAGATGGACGATGAGAACAAGATGTTCCAAAAGCCAACGATAATAAATAGTCGCAGATGAGATACCAGTGGGTCCAAGGTCCAGCCTACAAGTTTTACCACCAAACATATCTCCATTTGATCAAAGGAGATCTCCAACAGTTGGTACGTGCGACGAAGAGAGAGAGAGACAGCCAACACTTTTGGAAGTTTTGCTTGCCCGGTGCACAGGCTTATTGAATTGTCAAACGTTTGGTGGTGATCGTGGCTTCATCCTTTTACATGTCGTAATCTACCTCTACGTACCTACCGTGCGCCATACTTCAAAAGACTGGCGGTAAACCACAATGGGTAGGCAACTTTCTCGAGCTGTGCCGCCACGTACTCATAGTCAGCAGATGTTGCGGGACGAATGCAATTATGGGACCCGCTAGGCGACAAGTAGTTTTGCATAGGAAGCAGAAGCGCCTCGGCGGCGAGATCCAAAGCTACCTGCAACTTCTTGGGTTGTTCGTGAAGCCAGAGACGCTAACCATTGTTGTTGTGGACTTGGTCGGAGTTCTTTGGGTATTTGGCTTGTTGGGTAGATTTTTTTGGATATGCAATTTGTCTTTTAATATTGATGTTTGTACGGTTGACGGACAAGGACTTTCTTGCATAATGTATTGTTAAGCTCGTGCAGTAAACCGCACTCAACTTATTTAAGAGTATGAAATCAAGGCAACTATCGACAAACGCATCTCGGCAACAGTCGACATGGCCCAATCAAACGTCACGGTAGGCTGAGATGGCGAAACCGTAGTAAGTTTAGCCCCTGCTCAAATTACAGCTTCCGGGTAGCAGTCTCGCTGTTGGCAGCCTGGATCTCCTGAGGAACATCCTCCGCGACGGCCTTGCTCGGCATGTTGGCAATATCCAGAGCCTCCTTTTCATGAGCGACACGCTCAAAAGCCTCAACCTCAGCGCTGCCAGGCTGACTCTTGCCCAAGTCGACATTCTTGACCAGGAACATGATGAGAATCATAGGAGCCAGTCCAGACGTGGCGGCAATGGCAATGTACCGCATAGTGTCACGGTAGGCGTGGTCAATGGCCAGACGCATGGGTGAGCCGACGGGGTACTTCTGCGCAACGACAATGGATTTGAAGATGGCCTGGGCCTGGGCCTTACCCTCCTCGGGCAGGTACTCAGTGAGGCGACCGGGCAGAATTCCGTTCCAGATGGCACCGCCGACACTGGTGCCAATAGAGGCACCAAAATTCATGGCGGCATAGAAGACACCAGTAACGACGGCTACATCCTCCTTTGCGACAACCGCCTGGATAGCGACCTGGACGGAGGTCTGGTAGAAACCACGACCAACGCCGACAAGAACCTTTGCAGTGGTCACGGACGCTTCGTTGGCGACGCTGCCGTGGGGCATGCTGACAAAGTAGATCTGCAGACCCTGACCCAGAATCATAAGGGGAACACCAATAAAGATGAATGGCTTGGAACGGCGAGTGTACTTCATCAGCATGCCGACGCAGAGGGACGCAACCTGGAAGGAAACACGAAGCGAGTTGCTGTTCGGTCAGCAGCCTGAAGTAGGAAAAAATAACAGAAGAACGGACAGGTGGGCTCAAGCTTACTCGATACGCGAGGCGTGGCCGGGAGAATAGTGGCCAGCCACCTGCAGGAAGCTAGGGAACAAGAGAGAGAAGCAGGAGTAGTGGAAGAAATCCAGCATGGATAGGCAACAGGCAGCGACAACAGTGCGCTGGCGGATCATTCGGAAAGGCACAAACGGCTTGCGAGCAACAAAGGCATCCCACAGGATAAAGAGGCCGATGATGGCAATGCCGACAACGAACATGGCGATAAAGGACGCCTCGTGCCAGCGGTCAGAGGAACTTTTGCCAGTCAGTGTCAGGGGGATGAGAGCTAGGGCCAGACCAAGGACAAGCAGAATGCAGCCAACAATGTCAAGGTCGAACCAGATAAGCTCCAAAAGACGCTTCCACAGGGGCTCCTCCTTGGGCAGAGAGCCCCAGGCACGGGGTTATGATAGCCATTTTTCTTGGCCCTGTGCTGCAGCCAGAAGACGCTGATGATCAGAGGTGCCGCGCAAATGGGCATGGCAATGGCCCACATGCCGTAGCCCCAGCGCCACGTCGAGTGCTTGAGCACGCTGTCAGCGACGATGGTGCCGAGATACAGCGTGGGGATAGCACCAATGGCCTCGGGAAGAGACGACCACAGACCGCGGTTCAGCAGGTTAGTCGTGTCGGCCACAAACACCTGCTGCATAATAGTGAAACCCGTGTCGCCAATAGAGTCAAAGATACCGCTGGCAATGTAGGTCGCGATATTGCCACTGGCCGCGTATAGCACATGGCTAGCGTTAGGAAGCCAACGGCAATGACAAAGGCCTGCGCACGACCAAAAACGTTGGACAGCTGGGCCAAAATGGGGAACGTGGCCATGTTCATGATGGTGTAGACGACGTTGGCCGTGGTGAGCTCGGAGTGGCCCTTGAAGTCACTCGTGGCATATGCGGTGTAGACCTTGGTCGAGTACTTGATAAAGGACAGGATGAATGTGGCCGCAAAGAGACTGTAAGCGAGGACAGGGTTGTCAGTAAATCATCTGCACGTTGTATGCAATGTTCAGCGACCCGTAAAGACTCACCCAACAAAGGCCGTTACCAGCGCACGGCGCGACCATGATTCTCCGCAGGATCTCGGCATTCGTCTCCTCGAGAGTCGGAGTGCGGGCGTGTTCCGCGTCAGAATCAGCCACGGGAGGCTGGGCTCCCGTCTTGGTCGACAGTTCGACCAGCAGCCATCTTCGCGGTCATGTGGCGAGATGCGTTTTTATCTGATGGACGTTATCTGATGCACAGAGACAAAGTACCTCTACAACGTGGCAGCCGATCGCCTCTTTATATGTGGAGGGTGGACGTCGAGCTCCGTATGGTTTCTTCTGTTGATCACTTCCACCTGCTGCACATTCCGCTCTTCTACCGTCCTCTTTTTCCATTTCTTCTCGGCTATGTGTCCCCCTGTCGTGGCACTTCCTCTTACCTCCGAGATGGCGACACGAGCTACTTCGTACACGACCCAAGCTCGCAAGGACGATTTTCCACGCCGCATTGTCACATGGGGACAGTCACGAAAGTACAAGTATTGTCCCATTTCCACACTAGAATCAAACGGTGGAAATTAAAAGTGGGAAGCAAAAAAAATCAGTCACAAATTACGCGAGGAGACTGCATGGACCCACGGGTCCGGCGTGTGAATGATGGATGGTCACTCATCAAGACAAAGCTACGAAATTTGACGAGAATTTAAGGCGTCTTGGCACCTGCGAGTGGCGTGAAATCGATGCTGCTAGGGCCGCATTCTCGCACACGAGGACCCATCTAATCTAATCTAATCCTATGTGGGAAATAGCATGCGATAGTCGCCAAGATAAATGTGGTCCACTTTAGTGGATCGAACGCGGACCCTTTCCGAGGTTCGGCAGTCAGAGAAGATTTGTGGCGTATATGAAGCCTCTGGTGGCCATCGACGAAAAAGCTTGACGATGAAAGCCGACGAGAAGACGACGCAACCCGACGGAGATATTTGGAACGCGAGATAAACAGTCAAGAAAGATAGAGCGACCAACCGAAAACATCCAGCCATGTTGGACCCAATGACGCCCGTCTCCATACCCAACACTGCCCAGCGCCTTGTCGACACGCAGTGTGGCCAGCTTCAAATCATGATTTCGTGGCCCTTGGGATGGACAGAAGATGGGCGGCCGCCTGTTGAAACGCAATTATCAGATGTACCAGTTTTGTGAGTCTTTCTCATCTCGATCCATTCATCCTTCCCCTTTAGTTTGCACAATGGCCCTTTTTCCTCTCGTGATTTCTTTACTTTCTCCATTTTGACAGTGGGTCGCCAAGCAATCTCATGCACAAGTTCGTCCACCGACGCGTGTATTTTCTCGCTTCTTTTTCCTTTCATTGACACATGATATCCTAGCTTTGTCCTTGATGCAAATGCATATTTTGCTACGGCCACCGACATCGTCCGACGCCTCCAATTTGTCGTTCGGAAAAGGGCCATTGTCGCCGGTATAGGCTACCCAATGTCCGAGGCCGTCTTTGACATAGACAGGCGTGTTTTTGACATGACGCCGCCTAGCCGCAAGGGACTTCCCACGTGGCAGCCACGACAGGGAGCCACCAGCCACAGCAAAGTTCAAGATGGCGGCACAAAGGCTCGGTACGGAGGTGCGGCCATATTCCAGCGCGCCCTTGTCGATGAGGTGCTTCCGTTCGTACAGGAAATGCTGCCAGCTATTCCCTTGGTGGATATGCGTAAGGTGCTATTCGGCCACTCGTTTGGTGGGCTCTTCACACTGTTCTCGCTTTTTACCGAGCCGGGCGTGTTTGACACATATGTCGCGGCGAGTCCATCAATATGGTTTAACGGCGAATCGATTAAAGAGCAGGAGGAGGAATTCTCGGCGCAAGAGTCGCATGGAGTTCGGCCAAATCTTTTCATAACAACCGGCACAGCAGAGGAGGATTTGCTGCAGAAGCCAGGGAGGATGACGAATGGTTTGCGAAGCGACGAGACGATGTTAAAAAGAAGCATATGAACAAGAATGCGAAGGATCTGGCTGCTCGCTTACAACAGAGCGGTAAGCTGAACAATGTGTGGCTACAGATATTCAATTTGGAAGACCACGGTAGTTCTGCAGTGGTCGGTCTACAAAGAGGCATCAACAAGGTCCTAGGCGAGTGGTGGTTAAAAGAGTAGACGGAATAATGATGATGCATTGTACAGTCAATGGTGTATTATGACACGGTCGGTTCATAAAACGTGCCATCGGGATACGTGGCATCCGCATGCCATCTGACGAATTGGGTGAGTTGATGTGAGAGAAACATTTGCATAGTTGTCTTCGTCGTTGTATACTGAGGGCGGGCGCAGCTGGGCCCTGGCGGCGCACAGAAAAGAACACACACACCAAACCAAACCAAGAAACCAAGGTCACAAGGCGCGTCCCTGATGTCGAGACGGCATCAGGAAAAAACATCCCTACAACCACAATAACACAAGAACGAAAGAAAGATGTGGAGGGAGGTCGTGATCGGTGTCTTGGGTATCGGTCGGTGGCAGTAACGAGAGTATCGGAGTGTTTATGCTGGCGCGCAGTTCCGCCTGCCCGGGCGGATGCTCGAGCAGGCTGAACCTCGACAATTAGCTGTCTTTCTCACTCTCCGTTGTACATACCAACTGTTTGAGATCTCCTTTAATTTAAAGGAGACGCGTTCTTGTTTGGTGGTAAAGGCGATGATGATTCTGATGATAGCTAAAAACTAAAAAAGAGACGATGATACCGAAAGATGGATGAGAACAAGATTTTCCAGAAGCCAACGAAAATAAATAGTCGCAGGCGGAATAGCAGTGGGTCCAGGGTCCAGCCTACAAGCCACGCGTATCAGCCACAGAGGGCTAGAAAAGGACTCCGACCAAAAGCCAACCACGCGTAGAACGAACAAGAACAAGAATGGTAGCCCCAACCCGCCCTCAATACTCCTTTACTCTACTCCCTTCGGCCAAGCGATGACATTTTTTTGAGCTGTTCGAGGCTGGCCATCTGCTCCGAGGAATGCGTGTCTTGTAAACGATCGCAACGTCACTTGGTCGGGCGTGTTCTCCACGCAATACAATATACAACCAGAGAAGCAAATCTGCTATATCAAATCTGCACGGAAGGCAAATAAAGTACCTCGACTGTAACTTAGTCGAGCTCATATATCCCGATATCTCTTCAGTGGCAACGCCTGCACTATATATGTAGACCCCAATCTTACCGTATGGCGGCATTGGCGTATTGGTTGTGCGATTCATTGAGCACGATACATAAGATATATGTACCTCAACAACAAGCGCAAGAACATATTAGGATAAACTCTATTTATAAGAGAATAGGCGTTAGTTCGACGACACACTTGCTCCAAGTGCTGTCGCATTAGGCCTTCCAGATTACGTAACATCAGTCGTGGGATCGAACGAGGCACCATCCAGTTGTATGTAAAAATATCCGTGAAACGTGTTATCACAAAGTGTCGAGTTACCAGTCATCATACAGGGGGCTTAGGTAGTCTTGGGGGTAGCGTACTTGCCTGGGTACATAAGCCCCAATAACTCCCTCCTCCTTCTCTCAAGATTTAGATAGACCATCCAGAGATATACACACCAGATGTCACCAACATGAGCCTTCATAGGGAAGAGGCCTTCTGCCCAGTACTCGCCGTGTACCCCTTTCTCGGACCAAGCCTTTTCGAGCCTACGAAGCGCAAACGTTTGCCAGTAGAACCAACGCAAAGATGCATGACAAAATAAACTGGAACAGTGTCCAGTGCTATGCGTATTGGTTTCTGTACATACGACACATTTTCATCCCTGCGATTGGTTTGTATAGCCGTTCCTCGTCTGTCATTTTCCTACGGCGCTCCTGTCCACGCCATGTTACTTAACATGGTTATATTCCACTTCATAGTCTTTCTACGGAGTCTTCCACTAGCCCGCAATGTTTCACAATTGCTTTGTTCGGCCATGAGGGCTTCCGGGGTGTAATTGTGATCACTGTGGTCGTCGTTGCTATAGAAAGGTCTAATCACCAAACTACTGACCCTGAGTGAACTGAACCCAAAGTAACCTGAACAATGAAGCGCGGCCGTAAATGTGTTATCAAAGGAGGCCATTCTTCCCACATCGAGTGAGAAGGGGGGACGCTTGAGGGTAATTACGTCATATCTTCAGCCTCCCAACGGCACCGAAAATGGACAGGGTTTGGCATGGAACTCCATATGCCGCAGAAATGCAATAAGCCAAGAACTCGAGTACGAGCACCCCTTTCACCACTTCACTCATCATGCACTTCTAGCGAGTTGAAATCCCAATTTTATTGATCAATTTGGGCCTGGGAGACACCGCCGAGAAACCGTTGGCGTCGGCGATGGGGCAAAAACGCGGAGATGCTCTAAATACGCTACGCTTCGGGTTTCTGTGGGACGCATGCCGTCTTTTATTACTTTCCACCTTTCCTCTCGACCGCGCTTCAGGCAGCCAGCATCGTGATTGGTGAGCAACAATTTGATACAGCTGCCGTTGGTTCCGGACGGTAGGCGCTGTGATTTATGCTACGTAGAGGGCAAACGCTCCCATTCCTTCAACACGCTCTCTTCAAAATACTCCAGCATCTGTGGCATCGCTAAAAGACGGAACCGCAAAGCCCAGGGATTCAATACAATACGTCGGAACCGCGCGTCTTGGCTGCGTGCTGATTGTGAAAGTCATTCCAAAAAGCGACTAATTCACAGCCCCGTCCTCCAACAGCCGCCTCCGCCATGCGTGCATCCCCCGCATTTCTCCCCGCATTTCGGACCGGTGTCCGCGTCTTAACCCTGTGCTCCTCCCTCTGCCCGAAATCGAGAAAACATTCCGTGGCAAACAACAGCTGTGCTACACGGCGGGATTTGCTATCTTGCTTGCTTCGAGTTTTCGCGGGGTAAGGGCGCGGGGTAATGAGATGTCGAGATACCCAGTAGACGTATACAAGGAGGCGCTTACAAGATACGAGTATGGCAGATGTATATAAGGAGGTGCTCACCCCCAGGATAAAAGACAAAACGAGATAGAAATACAACCACTACAACTCACACGACAAAGCAACTATCAGTCAACATGTCTGCCACTGTCACGATCCCCGCGCAGCAGCGCGCCGCCATCAAGCAGGGCTCCGGCAACAGTGCCAAGGCCCCTGTCGGCACCATCGCCGTCGACAAGCCTGGTCCCGGCCAGATTCTTGTCCAGATCTCCTGGACTGGCCTGTGCGCCAGCGACAAGTCCCTGCTGCACGACGAATGGGGCCCGCTGGGTGTTGCCATGCACGAGAAGTCCCACGGTGTTGCCGGCCACGAGGGTGTCGGCCGTGTTGTTGCTATGGGACCTGGTGTTGCCGAGGCTGGCCGGTGGAAGCTTGGTGACCGTGCCGGTGTCAAATGGATTGCCGATGTCTGCCGTACTTGCCACTACTGCAAGCAGGTCTACCAGGGCGGCGAAGTGCTTTGCCTGCACCAGATTAACTCCGGCTTCACGGCTGCCGGTACCTTCCAAGAGTACTGCGTGACGTCGGCCGACTATGCCACTCACATTCCTGACAGCGTCTCCGACGAGGAGGCCGGTCCCATCATGTGCGGCGGTGTCACTGCCTACAACGCTGCAAGCGTACCAAGGCCCGGCCGGGTGAGTGGGCTGTGATTATCGGTGCTGGTGGTGGTCTCGGCCATCTCGGCGTTCAGTACGCCAAGGCTCTCGGTCTGCGCGTCATTGCCATCGATGGTGGAGCTGCCAAGCGTGACCTGTGCATGAAGCTCGGTGCTGAGCACTACCTCGACTTTGCCGACACCTCCGACATGGCCAAGGCCGTCGCTGACATCACTGATGGCCTCGGTGCCCACGGTGTAATTGTCTTTGCTGCCGTCGCTTCGGCCTACGCCATGGCCCCGTCTCTGTGCCGCAGTGGTGGCACTGTTGTTGCTATTGGTCTGCCCGGTGACCCGTCGGTTCTGGCCGGTGCCCCGCCTGTCATGCTCGCTCTCAAGGTAAGAGAGCTATCTACTGATTCTCATGCATATCATCGGTTTCCAGTTTACCTAACAACCTGCAGCAAATCAGCATTGTCGGCAGTGTTGTCGGCACGCAGGCGGACGTCGACGAGGCTCTGGCCTTTACTGCCCGCGACCTTGTTCACCCCATCCTGACCAAGGGCACCCTGGACGACGTTGACAAGCTCATCGACGCTATGATTACGGGCAAACTGCCCGGCCGTGCTGTCCTGAAGGTTGGCAAATAAGTTGCTTTTTTGGGCTGTGGTTGTTTATTTTACGAAGTCTCGGCATATTGTGGATAGGAAGTGATTAAGCGGGGAGTCGTGGGCATGTGTTTTCTAGTAAAGAGTATATATATGAATGGTAAATGAGAAACAACACTGAATTTGAGTATCTGGTCGACTTGCTCGACATACAAGCCGACGCCATTGTTTTATCTGCTTGAACTTGTCGTTTCCTATGAATTGGAAGCCCCGTTTTAATGTCATGGATTGCGATCGATGCGATGCATGTAATTGTTATAAAGCGCTATGAAGGCCTGTAAGTTGGCACCAATCAGTCTATTGTCAAGAGGCCATGCCGCAGGACTACATCTTGCCGGAGCCAGACTGTTCATAAGACGGCGGCGGCGTTGGTACGCGAACCTCCTCTGGTTGAGGACCATGACTACGCGCCTCCATGTACGCATTGTAGCTACCCGGTGTACTGTAGGTGGCTTCTGTGTTGTTGCTACTTGTCGCTGGCGTCGCTGCCTTGGCATTGTTGTCCGCCATCTCGACAGCAGCAACGGCAGAGTCGGTTGTAGCTATCGTTTCCGGAGCTCGCGTACCGCTTTTTGTTGCGACACTGTGTCCGCGCCGGCCCTCTCAGACGCAACGCGGTAGCGGCGTCTTTCTCTCCAGGCCTTAATTTTGGGGAAGGCAATAAAGCCCAAAAGGACGGGCAGGCCAATGGTGAGCATCACCGTGTAGCACAAGCCATTGCGTATGCGCTCAAAGTAGTCCTTGGTGGTTCGTTGCTTGCGAATAAAATGGCGGTATGTGTAGTATGCGCCACTTGCCAGCAGGATGGCGCCGAGGATAGAGGGCACGATGATAGCAGCCAAATGCGCGCCTTCAGGTGTGCTTGTGTCGTAGTCGAAGCCATCGGTGTAAGTTTTGACGTCGTAACCCTTATGGCGGGCAACAATAGTGGCGGCACGCTCCCAGATGGATGGTGACGCTAGTAACGATATCGATATTGGAGCCATGAATGCTGTTGTTGTCAGAGTCGCACAACCGACCAAGCACGAGAAGGATGGGCCATCACACGTATTTATCAGTCGCATATCGCTTCTTTGTCTTCCTCACATTGCTGATCTGTACGAAGAACGAAGTAGGGATGCTCGTCCCGTAATTTTTGCAAGCGTCTTGGCAAGACATTGCCCGTACGAGGTTGGGATTACGGAGGACAACAAATGAATGCTATTTTTCTTTGAGTAACCCGGTTTTGGGGTAAGGTTATCTATTAGCGCAGTGTAAAATCGCGTTCCGAGGCATGTTGTGGCCCTGTGAGTGTTCATAGATAAGTGGATCCGTCTAGTACATAGGCCTCAAGATCTGTAACTTCGTAGGAAGTAGAGGCCACACCTGACACAGTGACAGGTGGTACGAATTGTGCCGAGAAGGCAGCCTTGGGGGTTTTTCAAACATAGTTTTAGCGTAAGGCAGAGCCGACAAGGTGCGCTAAACATGAAACCGGTGATGCCAACGTCGATCTTTGAGGCGGTGCTGAAACGTGAATACTTCGTACGGCAGAGAACGACCACTTGGCTGACTGCCAATCCTGTACGACTGTCATATGCTATGTCTCACGCCTTTAATCACAAAGTTATCGCAAGCAACTACTTCGTACCTGACAGCATGCCGCTACCGCTCTTACTGGCTCGTGAGGTCAGATTTCCCAGCAGGGTTCTCCAGCATGAATGACAGCTTATCCACGTTGTCCGCCAGTCCCACGTCCATTTCAGTATCCCAGCCGTTGTCGTAATGCCCGGATCTGAGTCAGTGGTTATCGGCGCCGTGCAAAGACAGGCCTTCAAGTCATTGTTGCTGGCGGTGGTCACGCAGCCTTCATTCCTGTCACATCCAAGATCCTGTATCTCGACATGCCGCGTATCACGTTCACTGCTCTCGCGAGAGTGTAGGGACAGTTACAGTCGAAATTTCGGATATCAGCTCCAGATGAAGTGCAACGCGCCACTAAAAAAGGAAGGAAGAGCAAGTCGGACAGCCCGGCTTCGTTTCGGAGAATTCCGTCTCGAGCCAGTCAGATAGTCGTGTATCGATGTTTCAGTGTACCATTTCGACGGTCTTAAGCATGAACATGCACCTGGAATGGGAACGGGAAAGCATCAAAGCCCCGGAATTTGTGAAAGCCCCAAAAAGCGAGAAGTGGTGCCGTCTGTGGGCTTGTTCGACGAGATTTCGGATATATGCATAATTAGACCGCATATGTGGATATGTTCGGACTGTACGATTGGCACACAATGCCGGGGTTAATCCGCGTCCCTCAACAGCGTGCCGTGATGACTACTGTCAATATTGCGTACGGTCTTTTTCAAAACATGGCCATCTTCAAGGTCACATTTCCGTGTTGGTGAAGCTATGGAGAAACAATCCCTGTTATTTGCAATTCCCTAAGAGTCGACGGGGCTGAACTGTTCTGTTTTGCGGCGAAGCTCAGCGACAGGCGGATGAACAGCGGCCAACCTCACTTGTATATGGTTCGTCGGCTCAGAATAGTCGCTGGCCTTGAAAGAAAGGAAGAGATCATGGTGTATGGCTCAGCAGGGGGTACAATGAGCGTGCTTCTTGATACTTGACAAGGCCAATATGTAATACTAAAACGCTCAATATCGGGGCACCCACTACACGCCCCAAGGGGTGCTGGTTGGGATTATGTCGACTGCCATCATAGAGTACAAGTTGAAAGGTAGCTCTGTGCCATGGTTCTTTTCTCTGGATCTTTATTTTATCCATCTTAATAAGCTGTGACAACAAGATAAAGTAACTAAAGAGTGTGAATCATATAAATTTAGTATTGAATTATATCCATGGTGTCTCTACTGTTGTCCATTGTTCTGCCAAGACAACAGCAAAACTCGGCAAACACTCGGAAAACACTAGTACAGATCTCTTGTGGGCGGCTTTGATCATGTCGGCACCCTTCTCGCCAATGGCGTACACAGAGTCTGGATACGGCAGTCGGGAATCTCGGGGATGATGGAGGCGTCGATAACACGCAGGCCGGTGACGCCGTGGACCTTGAGCTCAGGGTCGACGACACCCTGCTTGATGTCCTTGGACAGACGGTTTGGTACCACAGGGGTGGAAGGCAGTCTGGCAGCGGTCAAGGACGGCATGATGCATGGCTTGTCGTCGTCGAGGGGCATGGGCCAGGGGTACTCGGCGACAACAATGTCCTTAAAGCCGGCGCCCTTGGTCAGCATGTCGTAGGTGAAGCGGATACCTCGCGCATGCCGATGATGTCCAGGTCACTCTCGAAGAAGTTAAGGTTGATGTTGGGCTGCTCAAGCGGATTGGCGCTGTTCAGCTTAACCTCACCAGGCTTGGAGACAGGGCGCACCAGGTCGACAACGACGCTGGTGAACTGGCCCTCCTTGGGGAAAGGATAGTGCCACTGGAAGGCGCTGCCGAAGACGGACACGAAGTCCAGCTCGAAATGGGGCTGGCCCTGGCCGAGAAGGGGTCGATGCCGCCGTTCTTCTTCTTGGCCTCGACATAGATGGGATCCTTCTCCAGGTAGCTGTCAATGCGGGGGAAGCCGACCAGTTCAAGATCACCCGAGCTGAAGGGACCAGTGTGTGTCTGGCTGTAGGTCTTCTGGGCCGACTGCAGGTGGGGCCCTCGCGCAGCAGGAAGTCGTCCAGGCCGTGGCCCTCCTTGACCTGCAGGACAAACGGCACAGCTGGGTGGTCGAGCAAGTTCTGGCCGACGTGGGGCGAGTCGACAATGACGTTGATGCCGTGCTGCTTGAGCTCTGCAGCAGGGCCGACGCCGCTGAGCAGCAGCAGCTTGGGGCTCTCAAGACACCCTGGGCCAGGACGACCTCGCGGTCGGCGTAGAAGGTCTGCTCCTTGCCATCCTGGCCAATGACGGTAAACACCCGACACCTTCTTGGTGGAGGGGTCGATGACCAGCTGCTTGGAGTTGGTATCGGCCATGATGGTGATGTTGGGCTTTCCCCGCACAAACACGACACTGTTGGACCGGACACCCTTGTAGATGGTGTCGATACAGTGGGTCAGGCCAATCATTGTGCCGTCGTAGATGTTCTCAGTGTCGGGCTGGCCAGTGGACTTCCAGGCCGATTTGATGGCCTTGCGGAAGGCCTCAGTCTCGGGCAACAGCTCAGAGTGGGATATGGGCAGCGGGCCGTTGGTGCCCAGCTTCTTCAGCTCGGGCTGGTACAACTTCGGGTCGTCGTGGTAGGTGGCCGACTTGCGCAGATAGGGCACAAGGGGTCCCAGGTCCACTCCTTGCCGCCGTACTTCTCCCACAGGTCAAAAGTGCCCTTGGAGCCTGGCACCATGTAAAGTAGTTGAGCGAAGACGAGCCACCGAGAGCCTTGCCGCGTGTGTTGGGCTTCTCAATGCGCTCATAGTCGTCCCGCTTGACCATGGTGGTCTTGTAGGCCCAGTCGTGCTTGCTGCCACGTAGGTCATGGCCTTGCCGGGGGTCGTGATGTCGGCAACGTCCTCAGGCTTACCCGTACCAGCCTCAATAATGAGGATCTTGGCCTTGGGGTTCTCAGCCAGACGGCCAGCTACGACGTTACCCGCCGTGCCGCCACCGACAATAATAAAGTCAAAGTGATCACCGTGGGAAGGCATGGTGACGGTGAGGGGGGTAGAAGAGGAGACTATTATGGTATAAGTGGTGTGAGTGGGGAGTAAGTTAAGTGTTGTATTGTTGATTGCAGGTTGATCTGATGATGAGAAAAGATGGGAAGCAAAGTACGATGATGACAACGGGGAGGAGAGCACTCTTATATAGACCTGGTGTGACGCTGCGCTGGTAGGAATGGGCACGTAGCTATCAAGGACAAACACAGCACCAGTTCAACATACACCGTTGACAAGACTTGGGCTTTGCCAACCCACCAGCCTTCTTCTCACCTCAACCGACTTCCTCTGTCTCCCCGCCCCCTCTCCTACTCCACCGCGTCCTTTCTTGCCTCTGTCGACTTCCTACACGTCACCTGTGGGATCGTGGGGATGTTTCCTGTTTGCTCGCCTCTTGAAAGTTGCCCAAAGAGCTGCCGAAGCCGATTGAGATCGCCTACTCCGGGGGGCCGGAGCTGATTCGAAAGAGAAGGACGACAAGAATTGCGGGACTGACAAAGAAACCAAAGAGACACAAAGACGGGGACAGAACGAGGCACAACGAACCTGCGAGCATGTCCGACGGGCGTCCGACGGCGCGTTGTAGTGATAGTGTGTTGTATAAGTTTGTGGAGATGTCGAGATTCTACGAGCACAGGTCGACATGCTTGGATTGGTTGCTTGTGTCGTCACCGAGTCAGGCCTAGCCTCATCAAGTGGTTTAAAAAAAAGGACCAAGATGGCAAATCGGCACGATTACGACACTTCGTGCGTCGCAGCTGTTAGCGTAATGCGCTGTAAAGTCGACTAGTGTACGCCAAGTCAGCGCTTCGTGACACTTTGCAAGTCTTTGCGCTCTGTTTGCCCTGGTATTAGTCCGCTGATGGAACTTGCCGAAATTCCGACCAGTCAGACACCGCTACAAACGCGCCAAACGATTGGCAGTGTCCACTAAAAGGTCCGCTACAACCCGGTATGTGGACGAGAGAGCTACGAAAGGTTGCGAAAGTCTGCGAGGCTGCCCTGTAAAGGTGCAGGGTCAGGTACCAATCCAGCGACGAACAATAACACCGAAGGAATTCCGGCAAGTAATTGCGAGGCTAGCTTTGTACAGCACTCCACAAGAATGCAGGCATATGTCGAGCGATGTAGATAACGGCACAGCCAGACAACAAACGGCATCTAAGTGCGAGATACAGACGTGGAAAATGTGCTTTTGTACATTTTGTACACAGCAGCGCCCCAAGTGTGCCGTTTCAGCTCACGTTCAGATGCCCCTTGCAGGCCGTTCACACGCCGAATAAGGCCTAGCTGCAACAAAAATGCAACGGCAAAAGTGATGCGTAATGACATGGGATACTCACAAGAGATCTCGATGTCCATCAAAACATATGGGGAAAGCAAAAAGTCCCTGTCCGAGTGGCCAATAAATTTCTCATCTTGTTGCATGACAGCGTGCCGCTCTAGGCAGACGGTTTTTTCAGTGCGTTTGGCATCCCTGCCACCCCAATGGACTTCATATAATATCACGCTTTTGAACATCTGCATGCCCGGCACTTTCCTCGGCATCCGTCTTCGTGTTTCCGGCATGGCCTTCTGTATATCCGGTAAGTTATGGCCAACTTCGAGGCCCATGGTGTATCAGATGGTTGTCATGGCAGGTCGGCAGTCTGACGATTTCTGCGCGCGGTCTCCGACGCCGTCGATACAGTACCACCTGTTCAGCTGACAGCGGTGACCTTGGCCAGATAGCTCGTTACTGCCAACAGCACGACGTAGGTCACAGTAGCCTAGCTAGTAAGATTACTTCCTTGGCTGCAGACTCTCCCATGGCATAGTGTGTTACTCTGTTGTGTTGTTGGGTAAGGCACCGCCGTTACTTCGCACATCCAACGGTGTCGGTTCCTTGATTGGGCGGCACTGAACGGGAAACATGCGCTCGAAACTGCATGCTTGGAAGGGTATATCCGTGTATCGTCACACTGTGGTTTAGTCAGTCGAGTTGCATCAGTGTTGGGCAAGATCGCAAAAAGGTACTACTTGTGGCAATCAGCTACATGTCGCTTTGTGAGTCGCAGAAATGAAAGATGGTGGAGCAGACCGTGGTTATCGAATCGACATGCTAGTGTTGCACTAACACTAGCTGGTGATTTTGACTGAGATGTTGATATCCGAAACGAACACAACGGAAGATGGAAGAAAGCAATGGCAAAATCCAGACGACGGTCCAAAATCGAGCAAAATCTGGAAAACAAAGAGTAAAAGTACGAAAGTAGATAAAGTAGATGTTGAAAAAGTACTGGAGATAATATCGAATGCCGCACTTCCTGGAAGGGGCAACACTTGAGCTATCATGGTGTTGGTGTCCACAACAAGCACCAGCAGATGCTACTAGCTACTCCAGCTAACACAACGACCGCATCCCCGTACCCTCCGAGTCTTTCCCTCCACCAAGCACATAGCAGATATAAACACATCTATCCCAAGCCATCTGGCCTGTCAAATGCTGCCTTTTGGTCATATCCGCTCTATAAGATCGTCTCCCAACCCGACAAGTCTCCGTCTGACAGTCCTCAAACCGCCAACAATCCACATTCCTCTTTCTGCCCAATTTTCACTCATCCGTCATGTCTCGCCAGTACACCTTGGCTGAGGGCCAGCCTCAGCCCGGTAATAACACCAGCACGCAGCTTCGCAATGGGTTTGGCGGTGGCTATGTCCTGCTCCAGGACACCCAGCTCATTGAGACACTCGCCCACTTCTCCCGTGAGCGCATCCCTGAGCGTGTTGTGCACGCCAAGGCCGCCGGCGCATATGGCGAGTTTGAGACCACACACGACGTGACAGACATCACGTCGGCCGACTTTCTTTCGGAGATTGGAAAGAAGACCAAAGTCCTGCTGCGTGTGTCGACGGTTGGTCCAGAGCGTGGCTCGGCCGATACGACACGCGACGTGCACGGCTGGGCATGAAGCTATACACAGAGGAGGGCAACCTGGACTGGGTGTTCAACAACACGCCCGTCTTCTTTGTGCGCGACCCCATCAAGTTCCCGTCACTCAACCGGTCACACAAGCGCCATCCGCGTACCAACCGGCCGGATCCCAACATGTTCTGGACTTCCACGTGGGCAACCCCGAAGGCATTCACCAGCTGATTCATCTGTTCAGTGACCGTGGCACGCCACAGTCCATCCGGATGCTAAACGGCTACAGTGGCCACACGTACACGTTCACAAAGGAGGATGGCACTTTCAAGTACATCAAGGTGCACATCAAAACTAAGCAAGGTGTTCACAACTTCGACGCGGCCACGGCCACCAAGATTGCGGGCGAGAACCCCGATCATCTGGTGCAGGACCTGTTCGAAGCCATTGAGGCGGGCAACTACCCGCAGTGGGATGTCTTTGTGCAGGTCATGGACCCTGCCGATGCCGAGACCTATGGCATCAACATCTTTGACATGACCAAGGTGTGGCCGCACAAGGACTACCCTTTGCGCAAGATTGGCCGTCTAACTCTGAACACCAACCCGCGTAACTATTTACCGACATTGAACAGGCGGCGTTCTCACCCTCCAACATGGTGCCTGGCTGGGCCCCTCAGCCGATCCCAGTAAGAGACCCAACGTTGGAAAATGCGTCCTCTATGTCCCTGACTAACGTCTTGCAGTGCTCCAGGCCCGCATGTTTGCGTACCCCGATGCGGCGCGCTACCGTCTGGGTGTCAATTACCAGATGCTGCCAACCAACAAGACGGTGGCTCCCGTCTATGTGCCCACGGAGCGTGACGGCTTCATGAACTTTAGCGACAACTACGGCGACGACCCCAACTATGTTGGATCCAGCCTGCGGCCGATGACGTTCAAGAAGAGTGTCGTGTCCTCCGCTGCTGTGAACGAGGCCAACCACAAGCACCAAAAGTGGGCACTGGAGATGGCCAGCCACTACACAAGCACGGTTGGCCCGAAGACTTTGAGCAGGCCACGGCTCTGTGGCATGTCCTGGGTCGCGAACCGGGCCACCAGGAGCGCTACATCGCCAATGTGGCCGACGACGTTGCTGGCGTGACCGACGAGGCGCTCCGAAATGGCGTCTATGCACTTTACCGTAAGGTGGACGAGTCTCTGGGCGAGCGGATCAAGGCCGGCGTCGAGGTGAAGCGGGCCCAGTTGCAGCAGGACGGAGTCATCCGCCCCAAGTAGAGGACGGTATATATCGTGGAGAGAACGCAATTCGGTGGACGATAGGCCTGAATTGCATAGTCAGACTGGCAGTATAGTTTTTAATGCTCCTTTTACTTTGCCTCGATTTGCGTCACACAGGGCGGTGCAAGTAACATCCCGAGGAAGTCCGAGTGGCTTCCTTTGTGCATTTCAAAACTAGAGCGCTAAAAACACTGTTATAATTGGACACTGAGACACGAAGTGCAGGCTACCTTTCAAGGACGACATGCAGAGTGGAAACGTAGGACTACAAAACGGCAGCTGTTATAAAATACTACATTTACATAAAAGAAATATCCATCGCCGGCAATGCGCCTTTCGGAGACCACCCTTTCCATCCCATCAGCGCAAAGGCCTTCCACGACAATTGTTCGTCTCAATCACCGCCGCCAATCAGATCCAACATGGCCAGCGACGGCATGAAAAACACAGAGCCGGTCACCGCCTTTGAGTAGTCCAGGATTCTGTCATGCTTACCCTCTGGACGCCGACAAACATGCGGTGGAGCATCTTCTCGATGACCCAGAGTCTGCGAGTGTAGCCGATGAAATATGTCCCATACTCGCCTGCGCCTGGCGAGCCAAAGGGCATGTTGTCGCGCAGAATGTCAAGCTCAGCGCCGGTCGCGTCGTCTTCCACGGTGTTGAGTGTCTTGTGCGAGCGCTGCTGGTCACCTGTAGCGTCGCCGAGCTCCATATTTTCAAGCTTTGTACGGCCGATAATGGCTTCTTGCGTTTCTGTGCTCAGAGCGCGCCAGTTGGGCATGGCATGGAGGTACTTTTGGACAACAACATAGCTGCCACCGGCAATATCAACAGTGTTGCCAGAGACGTCGTTGCCTGAGATGAGGACGGCCTCGGTAATGTCGCTACCCGTAGGGTTGGCAGTGCCGTCGACAAAGCCGAGCAGATCGCGGTTGTCAAAGTAGCGAAAGCCGACTGTTTCGTCAATCACATTGACGGCATCGCCTAGTTGTTCGAGTAGCTGCCGCTCCAGCTCAAAGCACATGTCGCGGCGTTCTGCGCGAATGTGGAACAGCAGGTCGCCAGGTGTGCTGACAGCCGTGTGTGTGGCTCCTTTGACTTCCTTGAATGGATGGAGTTCCGACGGGCGTGGGACACGGCCCTTTGTAACGGCATCCCAGACGCGGCTTCCAATGCCGACAGTACAAATCAGACCGGCCGACGGGTCGCGGAAGGCCACATTCTTGGCAATGTCGTTGACGGACGAGACCACATCGCGCAGAGTGGCTCCAGTATCGTCGCCAATGTTTTGTTCGTCTTTGACCGCCACGACCAAGAAGATGGCCGATGACGTCAAAGGCGCGTCGACGCGCTGAGGCTGGAGCGGAGGAGACATGGCGGCGGTGGAGGAGAAGGATGCTTGGGTGCCAACACGTCTCTGTAAAGTGCGGGCAGCTGTCGATGGAGATACTCGACGTGTGGACTGTACGCCTGGTGCTTGAAGCAACGCAATCGATGTGAGAGATGCCCAAACTGGAGACGGCCGTAAACAGGAACTTCCAATGTGTCGTCTTGGAGCGCAGAGGGTCGTAGTAGCCAGCATGATTTGTGTAAAAGGTGGCAGGAAGATGGGAGGTCACGATCAAAGAGAAGAGACTACAATATTCCAAAGTTTACAGAAACTGGGCAGCTAGTTATCCCGTCGACATGTCGATTGGCAAGTAAATGCGCATGTTGCGTATCTGCAGGTGTAGAAAGGCAAAGGTACCTTTGAGGTGCTAACACACGCTAGGGGCCAACCACGCCACAACTGTTGCATTTCTCGCTGGCTAATTGGGTGGAGCTTGTGTGCACCTGTAGCCAGTATGAAGCGGAGAGTCTTCGGCGTGTTGGAGTTCAAGATTGTGTAAGCAAAGGGCCGTGTAAGTTCTTGTTTGAATTTATTTATTCAAGCTGCGGGTCATCCAACCAAGATTGAAACGGAAGCTCCATCTACTTTCGACCGCATTTTCCGGTGATCCCGTCTCTGGTATAATTCGTCCTATTAGCCTAGATATAAACCCAAAATCCTGCGACTTCAACCGTTGAAGAGCCCAGCTGGTAAATCCCGAGGCTTATTTTCCACTCGGAAAGATCTCGGTTTGTATCACGAACCCACATCGACGTCAACACCAGCGTCAATACTCCGGCGCGTCACGATGCACGTTCCTGGTCCAGTCGTCGGTCGTCCGGCAATACCGATCAGGATGGTGTGCCCTGAACATGACGTCCTCGCCTGCCCGGGGTAGACGCCAGCACGGGTGATTGATTTGCATCCAGAGCTTGTCGGTGGGCGCGTCGGTCACATCGATGTTGCGCGCTAACTGCAACATAATGGTGCCAAACTTGATGCCCATGGCCGAGACATAGTCGACCGGGCAGTGTGGGCACGGAAGCGGTCGGCACTGTCACCGATCAAGTAACCTGTGGCCCCTTTGGCGACATCGTGGATGTTGTCGGTCGGGTTCTCAGTGAGGTTCTCAAAGGTGTCATGGAGAGGCCACACTGGTTCGTCTGGAGCTATATCTTTGCGAGAGCGGCAGCACGTTGTTTTTGGGGCAATGATAGTAGGGTCCCTATGGCTCGTGGAAATGTAGACGTGTCATACCGCACGTATTTCGTCGTTGAAGCTGATAGTCTGCTTGTCAAGGCACGTGCACTGTCCCGGCCCAGCTGGCAGCAGCAAACGCGGGTCGTTGGGCGCAATGTGGCCGCACATGAGCTCATGCCTTTCCACTGTGATTGCTTTCGTCCATCCGCAACTATACAAAGTGACCATATATATCTAAGCAGTTCCCATCATTTTCTCCTGTTGCTCGCATTCGCCAATAGCATGGCCTGTGCTGCCGAATCGGGTGTTTCCCCTGCAAACGCTGCCATCGCACGTAGAGCTTGAACCGAAATTCGGGTCGGCGTCTGCAAGATCAAGTGATGCGTGACCAGGGTGGCGTTTCGATAGTAGGCCGTTGCAATGCTGGAAATCTGTGGTTCGGCACCGGCTGCCATCTTGTGGCGGACAGCCAGGGCGACGACTGCGTTAACGAAAGCAAAGGCGGGGGCGGCTGATGTCGGTGGTATTGTTGCAGGAATGGTCGTATAGTATATATACTGCGTGTCTAGAAGGTCGAGCAATTCTGGCAAATCACACAGAAACGGAAGTCCACGCTTCAACTCCTCGTATGAGTTTTGTAGCAGTCGTCGCGCAATCGCGTGCGGCATCATGGCCGCAAATGGTGTTGCCGCTCTACTTGCTGCTGTAATACTGGCCTGTACCTGGGTCATGTGCGACTCGAATGCGCCGGGCAGGAGAAATGTTGGGAACGTAGAATTGGATGCCTTATCCGAGCTTGGGTCGTGGTCGACTGTCGGTCGAAGGGCCTGCACGGCTGCATCGAGAACAAAGACGGGTATTGCATGCGGCTCTTCTTGTGGTTGTTCATAGCCATGCACGAAGGGCTGTGGGGTTGCGATATTGGTAATGGCCTTGTTGAAGGTGCTGCCGAAGACGGCAAAATTGCATATCGTGTTTCTTCGTCGCCAGATGACGAGACTTCACAATGTTTTTCATCGTCTCTGGCTGCTCTGCGGGGACTGTTAGACAAAAGAAAGAAAACGGATCGTCTCCGACCACGGATGCAAGAAAAGCACAAATAGATAACTCACCTTCTTCCCTTCCACGGTACCGTCTGGCAGGGGCGTAGACACAGTCTGTGCCACGTGACGCGCAATTGCCACACTGTGGTGTGGTCCCGTCGCAGCGGATCTTGCGCGTCTTGCATGCTGTGCATGCCTATATGTATGTCAGCCTTGTCTTTCCTTGGGGTAGCGGTTCCAGTAAAGACTGACAATAAAATGCGAGCGGGCCGAGACATTGTCAACCTTGTTTAGTACCAGGATGGGGACAAGTGGCTAGGAGTGGGCAGTAGGGACGAGCTAGGTTGTTTCCGAGACAGCATAATATTCTCTCCATGATTGCTTCCGCGGAATTTGGTCGCCTTCATATCTGGATCCGATGTTGGTGTCCATCCGCTTTTGTGCTGCAATGTCCGTCTCGTAAGCTGTGCATTTGCTTCCGAGTTTGTCAGCCTGGATGATGACGTTGAAATTTGCTTCCGAAGTCTCCACTTCTTTTGCTTCCGTGTTGTGATATTCTCCACTTTTTCGATAGGCGCGGCTGTTCCAGTGTGGCCTGTGTCGTCTTGGCGTCAGTTTGCTTCCGCGATGTCAGACAGAATCAGCGAGATGCAAGAATGGTGGATTTGACATTGCTGTATCACGCATACAAATGGCACGCAAGGAGATAAAGGGGCGCAGGCTCAAATTCTTAACGCATCCATATAAAGCATCCGTCGCTTCGGGATTCCATCAACCCAATCTTTTCGTCTTCATCCGCTCATTCACCTCTTCGACCGTTACCCAATAACCGACAGTCACCCAATTACATTGTTTTGATTTCATTCTCGCTTCAGCAACTCTACACCTCCCAAGATGGACACTTTGCACGCAGCCTTGGCTCTCTGGGCACCAACCCACCGCTGGGTGTTGAGTCTGCCCTCTCTGTCCATGGCTCCGACTGGCTGTGGCTGTGACGGCCATTTACATTGTCGCATTCCTTGGCCTTCTAGGTTCTGCTTTACTATGCCTGAGGCGGACCGCATCTTCCACTACCTCTTTACGTGCGCCCTGCTCGCTGGTTCCGTCACCTACTTTGCCGAAGCTTCGGATCTCGGCTGGTGGCTGTCGGCGGCCGCCAATATTCTGGGCCAAATATGTCAACTGGGCCGTCTCGTTTCCCTCGGCCACTCTAGCACTTGGCCTGCTATCGGATGTCTCGTGGACCACCATCTTTACCAACATTTTTATCTGCTTTCTCTGGGTCGTCACTTACTTGGTTGGCAGCTTCGTCACCACGGGCTATAAGTGGGGCTTCTTTGCCTTTGGCACATTTTCGTGGGTCATCTTGGCCATGTCCACTCTCAACGAAAGCCGCGAGGCTGCAGCCCGGTCAGGCATCACCCGGGACTACATGATCCTGGCCGCCATTGCCAATGGTCGCCTGGCTGCTGTACCCTGTGCATGGGCGGTGGGTGTCGACGGACATGGCTCGATTGTGTGACGGCGACCTTCATCTTCGTGGGCGGCTCGACCTGATCCAGATTCCTGTATTTTCCTTTGGCTTTGTGGCTCTGTCCCGCAAATGGAACTATGCCCGCCTGAATCTCGACCTCAGTGAGTCGCGCAGCGGGTGGCATGCCAGTGACCGCTCACAACGAGGAACAGGTTAAGTCTGTGTCCACACGGAGCTGTGCCTCTCCAAGACTCCTCTGTGTAAGAGGACAACACTCCCATGATGGGTCAATGAAGCCGCCATCCCGACTTTTCTCACCTTATGAACTCCACATTCGACCATAAGAGCAGAAATCCAACGTAAAGGCCCCCATGTCAACTCATACACTTTCTCCTTGTCTCTATTCGGCCTCTTCATACCAGAACTCGTATAAAGCCACCTGAATACGACCCTGACCTTTCTCCCTTCACTATTCCTTCTCCTTCTCGGTCTTCTAATCTCATACTGGTATTCTTCTTGTATAATTAGATTTATTCTAAAGATAGCCTTCCTGTGTCTAATGGAACGTAAATAACAATAAAGAACGTTACTCTGGGCAAAGCTCAACCATTGGAAATCTAAAGACAGCGAGGGTCAAAAGAACGCAGTCTTACAAGACCTTCGTAGCAAGGTAATTAATTTTTGACCCGATAATTTCAGACGATAGTTTGGCCGGTACGTTCTCGACCCGTCTTGAGTTGTCGAGCTAGTCACCGCGCCATGTTGTCACTTGCTCGTCATTATTGCTCTCTTCTTCCCCTCGCGCAGCATACCTCGCTATTCTGGTGTGTCTTCCGGTGTTGTGCTAATCGGTGCAGTGGTCCGTGCCGTAGGTCGTAGCTACAATGTTGAAAGGCGATGATTCGTCAAGTAGTAATCGACGCGTCAACAAGACGTTGGTGGACGATTACGGCTTGGCGGTGGAGTACGTCATCTACGAGGTCGGCAACCAGGCATCGGCACAGAAGTGGTTGAGAGTACCGAGGCTTGTTGTAGCCTTTCTGAGAGTATAACATGTCTAGAACGTTCACACTTCTCCGACAACCTTGAATTTCTGAAAATTTTCCACTGATTCGTGCATATCAGCTATTCCACACGTTCA
This sequence comes from Sporothrix phasma, assembly GCA_016097075.2. Classification (NCBI taxonomy): domain Eukaryota; kingdom Fungi; phylum Ascomycota; class Sordariomycetes; order Ophiostomatales; family Ophiostomataceae; genus Sporothrix; species Sporothrix phasma. Next base: position 332,128 of record JADMNG010000031.1, on the reverse strand, counting down.
CTTGCTGGCCGCCAGGACACGCCGCAGCTTCGCCATCACGATCCTCAATCACAGCCGGCGTGGGCAGGCCGTAAACAGCATCCGTCTTAGCCACGAGCGTGTCAACCCAGTCAGCGGGCTTACCCTCGATGTCTAGAATGTTGAGCGATTGTTTTGATTGATCGTCCGATGGTTTGGATCGACCCTGACAAGTTCTTGAGAAATGCACCCAGTCCACCCGTTCCACCACCCATGGCATAGGATTTAAACGGACCTTGCACCAGCCATCGCGGCCTAGAACTGGCCTCCATCACGGCATCAATGTCACTGACATCGTCGACAACGCCCTCGTTGACGAGGACTGACTGCTTCTCTGAGTAAAGCAAAGGCGAGCCGATTTCCGACAAAGCCACGTTACTTCTTTGCGGACAATGACGGGGCGATGACCGGAGCCAAGCTTTTCGAAGAATGTCTTTGCAACTGCACACGCTCAGTGCCGTCTCTGGCCCCGGGCTGATTTCAATCAAAGGAAGAATGTGCGGCGGGTTGAATGGATGAACAACCAGCAGCGCGAGCGGTTCCGTCATGTTCTGCAGCTGGGCCGACACGGGGATACCTGATGTAGAGCTCCAAAGATTGCGCCTCGGCGGTGCCGATGCCTCAATGGCCGTCAAGGCGCGCTGTTTAAACTCAAGAGACTCTGGCCCTGTTCCTGGACAATATGTGCGCCAGCACAGGCATCCTCAACGGATGGTGCCAGACGAATTCGGCCAGACGACAAGAGCGGGCTACAGTCTCCTTTGACGCGCTAGTCAGGTACAGCGGCAGCATCGACTCGAGATGTTCCTGTAAGTCTGAGCGCGGGTCGTAGACGGCCAGTTGGGCATCGGTGTACTGAATGTGGAGGGCGGCAAACGAAATGCCGATGGAGCCCAGGCCGATCAGGGCGACCTTCGGGGTGTGCTCATTTTGTCTTGTGTGCCCTTGTGTGAATGTGTGACGAGCAGGATCGATCCGGGCATGCGGAGAGCCCCGGGAACGCACGGAGAAGATCAAAGATGGGTGGTGGAGCTGGCCTTTTTCACAGACGACGGTGTCTAGTTGTGGAGTAGTTGCAGAGATGCTGTTGAGGTTCTTTTCTTGTCGACGTCAGACGCCTTCTGTTGCGGGGTAGAGTCGTCAGGAAACGTCTAACAAAGCGACAAGTCGGCCTCTCAGGTGTGGGGATCGGGATCAAAACCCCGAGCCATCGTAAGCTCTTCGGCTGACCCACACTTTCAATGAAGACGCCATCGTGGAGCTTGCATCAATGAGCGGACGCCTTAAAAAACTGCTATTAGATGCTTTAACTTCGCGAGAGGAAAGCACAAAGCTATTAACTACGTAGGTGGTGGACTTGATGTCTTGAACGGCGTCTGAGCACATCAAGTTGACATCTCTGTTGCAGCTATGAGTTCAATCATGACTCTGTCAATACGTAAACAAGAACTGTGATGACAATGGCCCGCTCGCGAAGCATGCTTCTTTTTGGAGCAGTCTGTTAGCTCTAACGTACTGCTAGCAATAAATAGCTGATCTTTTCAGAAACAGTCAATGTCGACCAATGAGATCGAACGCCCGGTTAGCTCAATCGGTAGAGCGTGAGACTCTTAATCTCAAGGTTGCGGGTTCGACCCCCGCATCGGGCTCAAATCCTGATGCGCTCCTCTTGTAGGAGCACCATTTCGACTTCTCGGTTGTACTTTTTTGCCGCCCTTATCCCAAAAGCTGACGGTCAGGTTTGTTTTGGGGGGTTTGCGGCGTTTCTTGAACGGTACTACACTGTCTTGCTGGTCGATGTGTCTTTTTATTTTTCTCTTTAGGAGAAGAAATAAGAAGAAATATGTTCACTTAGAAAATGTACAGAAAATAGGCGTCGAACTTCGCATTGATAAGGTGTGCAACTGTGACGAGATGTGGACGAATCGAACAGACAGAGTCGTTAGTGAACAGACTTTACCAAAATATCGAGACCAAAGCACAATTCAATCGAGTTCTAATAAGATGCTTCATGTGAGAGCTCATTTACAGGGCAATATTTGCCCTCTGCCAGGGCTCTTGACTTGCCGGTTTTCTGGTCAAAAATCGGACCTCCCGCTGTTGACAGTCGAGTGTGGGTCGCCGCCACTGTGGAGCGAGTCAAGTCGGTTGGCGGCGGCCGCCTCCGTGAACCAGGTGTAAGACGGTCAGCACTGACCCTCGAAGTGTCCGGCGTACAAGGGCAAGGACCAGTTACGAACTTCAAGGGAGACATAGTACTGATGATGAGGATTCGGAAGGATAGTTTGGGGGGCTATTAGCAACGACTTATTATGTATCTTCCTGATTTTCTCACGTAAACACAACAACACAAAAACCACACCACACATAGATCTGTGACAGTTTGCCCCAGAGGGTTCTGTCTAGCTAGTCGCCAATAGTCAGGAGTGGCTGAGAAAGGCGGATAATAATAATAATAATATTCGCCCTCGACCCTACCGCGACATCCACCAACGGACCGCGGTTGCGTGCAGATCGCGCCATCGGCGCCGGGTCAAGTTCGATGTCGTAGCGAGCCGGCAAATCGACACCCACCGGACTGCCCGACAGCGAGGCCCGAGATGCTGTACACTCGTACCTTGGATGGCGTGCAGGCAGGGTATCTTGGAGTTTGGGTATATGGCTAAAGGTCGTCCAGTGGCGCGCTGAATTTGGCGCATGTTATCGATTTGACGAAAAGCTGACGGCGGGAGTACGTCGGAGAGTCGGCAAGGGCAGCCAGGACAGCCAGTACACGTGCAACAGAGTCATACAGAGTCATCACCAACTGCCTCAACAGCAGCCACGACCACAACAAAGGCACGGACTCATTTGCAGCAACACCAGGGCGGCGATGAGAAGGAAGCCTGGCCCCATCCGGCGTTTTAATTATCACCGGGAAGCGATGGCAATGACCACTCTTTCGTCAACATCGCAATATCCTCGCCGGGGGGGGGGTCCAGCTGCTCGCGGGTCTTGTCGATAAGAGAAACAGGCCGGCCACCTCTCGACCACTATGTCACGGCGGCATTGATTGGTCAATCGCCCACTCTGGCAATCCCCCCAAAATACGAGAAAGAGCTGCCATGTAGGCGTGTCGGGTGCCTTGGGTCCCCTGACCGGTGCGTGTCACGCGTCGAGACGATGCCATGGCTAGTGGTGCGTAGGCGGAGATCTTTACAGTGGAGGTGTTGCCATGTCGTCTGCCGAGAGAAGACTGAACGGCTGCCGAGAGGTAGCGGAAGAGGAAACCGTGGGCCCGTATTAATGTGCTCCAATAGCCGATCAGCTTTCTAGGTGGCACGATCCGTCGGCTCCGTCGATGCGCGCTGCTGTATGGTGGCGGTATCGTGTCGCGTGGTGTTATGTTCGAGCAATGTCAAGTGGAGGTGGGGGATCATCGCCAAAACCTGAGGCGCCTGGCCCGAAAACGGTGCCGCATGAGCTCTTTGAGGCCGAGTTTTAGTGGAACAATCGGGGACGGAAGCCGCGGTTCATGGGCCCCGGGGACTTTACAGTGCTGGCGGCTGGCAGGCCTTTTGTGTGGCCTATGGCATATGCTCTTCAATTTCCTCAAGTTTAGCGGGTGTTAGTGGTCGTTAGCGCACAGTTACCCACCTCGACATCACCTACAGACTCGATCGCAAAGAGATAGCAAGAGAATCCACATCATACAACAACACACATACTTCCCGCGCTTTATCGGCGACTCCATTCTTGTTGTGGCTTTTTCTAGAAGTTCTCTCATCCGCGAAGATGACTATGTGGGACTCACATGAGGGGAAAGGGACGATGGGAGCCAACAAGTCCGGCGAAAAGGGATGCCGTAGAGTAAGTACGCAGAGAGGTGTCGCGTAGTGAATGTCCCGTCGTCTTCCCTCTACAGCTTCGCATTTTCCTTTCTGTGCTCTGCTTACTAGGCAGTCTGTCAAATCAACTCTCGTTGTCCTCATCACTCTGTTTCTTCTGCCCATCTCTCTACGCCATGGAAAACGTCAAGAAGACCTTCCCAAGGGGCTGCCCACCCTAGCCGAGCTGGCCGTGGCCAACAAGGGCAAAGATGTGCCGCCCGAGACGGCCTGGATCTGGGGACCGGACGACAACGTCGGACGCATCAACTTGCTGACGCCCGAGGTCGTGCGTGCCAGCCAACAGAGCGAGCTCAAGGACGGCAAAGTTGTGTCCCTCAACTGGAGTCTGGCCTACCCTAAGAAGCCCTCTTTCCACCGCTCGCCGCTCAAGCACCGCATTGTGGCACACCCCCTGAGCCCTGTATCTTTGACGACTTTTATGACACCAACTCGCAGGCGGGCAGCCAGTGGGATGGCCTCCGCCACTTTGGCCACCTGGGCATCAACAAGCTGTACAACAACCTGGACCCCTCGGAGGTGCTGACGACCTCCAAGTGCGGCATTCAGGCGATTTCACAGCACGGCATTGCCGGCCGCGGCGTGCTTCTCGACTACTATGCTTGGGCGCACAAGAACGGCAAGCCCTATGACCCGTGCAGCAACCACGCCTTTACGGCCGGGGACTTGCAAGCCGTGGCCCAGGACCAGGGTGTCACGTTTCAAACGGGCGACATTCTGTTCATCCGCGGTGGCTACATCAAGCGCTACCATGAGCTGGAGACGGAGAAGCCCGCCCGCTTGGACGAGTTGGCGGAGGAGGCCGAGTTTTCGGGCGTCCAGCAGTCGGAGGAGATGAAGGTCTTTTTGCACGATAACTACTTTGCCGCTGTGGCAGGCGATGCACCAGCCTTTGAGGTGTGGCCGCCCCAGACAGAGTACTACTTGCACGAGTTCCTGCTGGGCCTGTGGGGCTGTATCATCGGCGAGATGATCTACTTGGAGGACCTGGCTGCGGAGTGCGAGAAGCGGAAGCGGTGGACGTTCTTTGTGACGAGCGCGCCGCTCAACTCGCCGGGTGGTGTGGCCAGTTTTGCGAATGCACTGGCTTTCTTTTAGGTGCTTGGGCTGGGGAGTTTGCACTAGATACATGATGGACTTTGCGGCGAACGGTCTATGGCGAACGGAGTGACGATGAAGCGGACATCACGACTGACGAAGAAGTAAGTGTGTTTTAACTATGGAATATCAAATCGAGTACTGTGTACGCTATTTAGTGGCAGGCTGTCGTGCAGCTGCAGCGCATGCGTCATGTAGTACGCCACAAAGTCGTCGTAGCGGCTCATGGCGCCCGGGAAGCGTGTCTCATGCGACTCGTGCGGTAGTCTCGGATAACAGCACTGGTCCACGCGATGGGGTGAGACGATCGTTGTGCATGGACGAGTCTCCAAGGAGATTGTTTCCGTCTTTTCCGATGGAGGATGGTGGATAACACACATCTATGTCAGTACAGCGGTGGTCGTAGGATGGGTGTAGCACGAAAGTGGAGAAAATGAACGTGAAAGTGTGGAGAGCGGCAAACATCCCGATGACGAATCGGATAGCGGTCACCATTTATTGGCCGATATGTGAGGAGTCGACACGACGACAGAGCTTTGCGACACGATACGCAGCTCTCGACTTTACAGCAGCAGCAAGTGTAATCTCAACCACGTCTTTCTGATACCCTCTGCCATTCGCAATGGCCCCCAGCGCTGTCGTGCTCTCTAGCGAGGATGGCGCCAACGCCGTCACAGGCGCTCTCGGCAAGACCACCACCGGCAAGACCCTCAAGATCAGATCGTACCCCAAGTTCGCCTCTCTCCACGAAGAACGGCTGTATCGCAAACAGCATCTGGCCGCCGTCTTCCGCGTCTTTGCGACCGCGGCTTTGACGAGGGCGTCGCCGGCCATGTGTCGTCCGCGACCCATTCTGACGGACCACTTCTGCTCAATCCGCTGTCCATGCATTTTTCGCTCATTAGTGTGTCGGACCTCATTCTCGTCAACGAAGACGGCGAGGTTGTCGAGGGTGACGAGACTATCAATGCCGCCGCCTTTGCCATCCACTCGGAGATCCACAAGGCCGGCCGGACATTCATGCGCCTGCCATGCGCACTCCGTCTACGGCAAAGCATTTAGTGCTTTTGGCCGGCCGCTGGACATGATCACACAGGATGCGCTGCGCTTTTACAGGAGCCATGCCGTCTATGACCAGTTCGGCGGCATTGTCCTGGACCGCGAGGAGGGCAAGAGGATTGCTGCTGTTTTGGGCGCCGAAAACAAGGCCGTCATCCTCCAAAACCACGGCCTTTTGACGGTGGGCCGCAGTGTCGATGAGGCTGCGTTCTGGTTCTTGAGTCTCGACAAGACATGCCACGCCCAGTTGCTGGTCGATGCTGCCGCACAGGGCAGCGGTCACCCCAGGAAGCTGATTAACGATGAGGAGGCGGCCTTTACATACACACAAGTTGGCACCCCGAAAAGGGCTGGCTGTCCTTTCAGCCCTACTACGACGAGCAGCTGGCCAAAACAAATGGGAGCTTCTTGAAGTGATCAGGTGGTGTGTTTAACTAAGAGTCACAGAGTGATCAAATTGAATGATTTTGCCAACCACCAGAGCATCGACTTCCATTACCTTCCATCCGCCCCTCACTTGGCCTCCTTTGAGCCACCTCTCGTCTCTAGGGTATCCACGAGGACTCCCACGCACAGTACCTCTGGCTGCATTAGCAGGCACATCCAGTTTCCTTTGAACTATTAATGCGACTCGGCAATGAAAGATGGGGACCAGCTGCTGAACGCCGTGGCAAATGCCAGCATGGTGCCCAGCATAAACGCCGGTTTTTCGTCGTCGCCGGTGCAGATCAGACTGGCCCACGAGTACTTGACCAGCACCAGGGCTATTTAGATGTTGCTGACGGCCACAACGAGCCACTTGTAGGAAAAGGCCGAGTGGTCAAAAACAAATGCGGCCAGGCCGATAGAAGCAATGTTGTAGGCCACTGCGAAGAGAGATTGGTAGCCTTTGCACCGTACACCCAAGAAACCAAGACAAAGGCTCCAAAGACACGCAAGGTGCGACGGCAGTCGGGTGACAGTCGCAGTCAGAAGTGCTATAACAGGCCATTGACCTAATCCACGGCGTACATGCCTCTTGGGCCATGGATAGGTTGCCTTGCCAGAACACGATGCTCCAGGGCACGAACACCCAATAGTGCTGACGTTCGACAAAGCGGCGGGGGGACGAGTGCGCTTGTCGGGATTTCCAACCGCGTCGCCACGTCCGAGTTTGTCCCCGAAGGGGTTCTGTCCGACTTTCACCCGCCAGCTCAGGCTTCGGATCACTCAAAATGGCTGCCGAACTGTTGTCGCTGAAATCAGCCGCTGTCCACAACCTTGCTTTTCAGTGCACACTGTTGGCTCTTTCTCCTTACTATGACGCGATGAACGTGTGCACTGTATTCCTATAGACTTCTTGGCACAGACCCTGCGGGAGTTTGTAGCCACTGAACTTTTCAAGGGACGCCATACCGGCTCAAGCCGTCCACCCTCCGTCTTTGACTTAGTAGTTAGTTCTTCTACCGATGCTTTCTTACTAGAGGGTCGCCCCCTCCGACTGTCCAGTGAGGACACTATGCCAATTCTCGAGACAACGAAAGCCGACAAGAATAGATATGAGAGTTGTTGCCTCTGTTTGGGGCAACTCTGCCTATCCAAGTGGGGCTTATAGACTACAGAAAGATCCACCGCCTCTATCGACCAGTGAAATCCGATATGGTGTAATGGTCAACATCCGACGCTCTCACCGTCGAGCTCGGGGTTCGATTCCCGTATCGGAGCTAAGATGAGGAGTACAATGATTTTTTTTGCCTTTTTTTTTTTTTTTTTTTGGCTAGAGCGAGCACGCCGAGTTCTTGTCAAGGACGAAGAGCCACCGAAACCGGTGCCGCCGTCAAGGGTCGGCTGTATCGCTTCCGTGCTGTCGGTACGGGATCGGCCGTCCATGCCGTCTACGCCGCTCCTGGTGTGCACATTTCTTGGGTGTGGTTGGGACGAGGTATTGCCATCGGATGTTGCTCCCCAGCGTACCTAACTCGATGGCCACGGCCGCAGCGATGGCAAATACTTGTGCCACGATCAGCAGCCAGGCATCAGGTTTAGCAGCGAACACAATGTAACACGTGTAAAGATGCGGCGGGTTACACATAATGATGTGAGGGCGCAGGAGACGTGACGATAGATATGATTTCAGGGACCATGGTTCGGACATTGAGGGCGAAGCGTGCAAGCGAGCTTTCAGTGGTGCTGGTCACACAGAGTATGGTAGTTGTGATGTACTGAATCCAGATGTTAATTGAGATGAATGTCTGGGCACACGTGCCACTTATATATTTGAATGTGACACATAGACCCGAACAAGTAAGGAGAAGAGGCATAGAAGAAAGTGAAAAAGAGGAGCACAGTAAGAAACTGAAGCTTGATGGCAAGGTGATAAAAGCACCAAAAGACGGGTACAGGCAAGGCGGGAGACGGAAGACTCGAGGAAGGCACTGGTTGCCGATGGGTGTGGACGGCCGCCAAGGACATAGGTGTAGAACGTCATGCACAAAAGGCTGTCCATGAGATCTGTGCTGCAATGAGCTGGTTTCGCTGAAGAGACTGGTGCGGCTTTCCATATTCTCTTTACACTCTTTGCTCTCCTTCATGTCACGGGTTGACATTGCCACCGTTGACGGTTGTCCCTTTTACAGAAACGCTTCACGCGCAAACACGCACAATGCACACACAAGTCCATCCGTGGCTTGGCCGAGTACGTGGCTAGAAAACCCTGAAATTGGAGACCGGAGACGACAACGCGTGGCGCTGGTAATGTGTGGGATACCATGAGGAGGAATCAAGCTCGGCTTGGAAACAAGATGCAAAGGACAGCCTCGACGCAACTCGTTCACACCCCAAAACTCTTGGATCTCGTCCACTCTAACTCCCTGAAAAAGCCGCATGGAAGACGCACGTTAGAGACTATGCACAGGGCAGCGGGACCTCGCAATCGCCTGCCGTGTTGTAGTGACCGTAGTGGAAGGCTCCCAGGACAGTTGCATTCTCTGCTTTAGTGTCAAGACTGTCGAATGTTCAGTCCATCCCCCAACTCCCGTCCCGCGTTCCACTAACCAGGAGCCAGAGCCCAGAACTGTCTCGATGATCCATATCAACCCCGGCCCTCCTGCTGGACCATATTGGCTCTCACTGGCGTGTCCATGCGCCTGCAGGTACTTCGTAGAGGCCCAGTACCATGAGCTATTCCCTTTTTCCGGTTTAGCTCTTCGCAGATCTTCCCATCTCGCCAACAACTTTATTCTCAGCAGTCGGTTTGGGGTATCTACATCTGCTTCTATCTTGGTGTGGGTGATATCTTTGCTGACCATTTCCTGCCGTGCCAAACTATGGGCGAACGGTTGACGATTAACAGTGCAGTCTTCCAGTCACAGGGAAACAATTTTGCAGTACGGAGTAATATAGCGTCACTCATAGATAAAGTTTCTCCCAAAGTCTGCCCATCCCTGTACCTGTAAATTTAAAATTATGGGCCGTCTTGGGTGCCGTTTGACTGGAAAGGCGCTAAACGACATTGACATGGAGAATTTGACGACGGCGTTTTTGACAACTGATGTCCGTTTCCTTCACTTTGAATGACCCTTTTCGTTTAGTGCTTTTGAGGCGGATGTCAGAACTCAAAGACCGACACAGTGCTGGCCCACACCAACAACATCGACCAATGAGATATCCGATATGGTGTAATGGTCAACATCCGACGCTCTCACCGTCGAGCTCGGGGTTCGATTCCCCGTATCGGAGCTAAAATCTGAAGATATACGAGTGAAGTTGAATTTTTTGTTTTAAATTGTCGTCGCTCTTTTTTTACCGAGAGACAATATCCAACAAAACGATTACCATTGTTCCATCGACTTTCTCGTCCATCAGCGGCATTGCTTCGTCAACGACTTTGGTCATGCAAGGGTATGGTAATATCGTGCATTTCTCTCCTCCTTTTTGCTAGGGGAGTGGCTGGAAGCAATCTTCCGCATCCAATCAATATCACTGACGATGGACGAACAGGACCCTGGGACATAATAACACGGCCGTCCGAGGCATGGCCGCTTGACAAAACAAGATTTTATCTAATATGGCGCAGCCTGTCTGTTATCTGTCATCTGTTGTCTGCTGTCTTACGTGTCAGTTTTGGTGATTCTGAAGCAGGGACCAGCAGCTCTCTGAAGCTCCCCAAACTTTTGCCAGATTGTCTACGGTCTTGACTTTTAACTTGATGTTCTAAGTGCCCGTTTTCCGGTAGTAGTGAAGGCAAGAACTCCATCAGCTGCTTGGCCTGTGCCGCCACTCAAGGCCGTCGTAAAGCCTGTCCACGGATAACAATCGAGAAGATCTCGCATGTTACATCTCGCACGGCATCAAGTTTGTGACTTGGCAACTTTAGCCGTCGGGGCAGCCGCTGGGCATAGGCAACAGTGAGCCATTTCTGTCTACAAGTGTGGGCATCGTCCTTTTCGTTTCTTTCATTCCCAAGAAGATCTCCGTCCACAGCGACGACTACAATTTCAAGAGCTTCTTTCTCTCCTTTCGTCTTGTCTTCCATGACGGTCGATGGCGTCCTTTTTCTTCCGAAAGATCGCAAACCTTGGCATAAAGGGCCTCTCTGGTGTTCACCGCCGTTGGTCAAAAAACGCTTGTGATGCTTTGCTTTGTCAGAGCCATCGTTGGTCGATGCTTGACTACGTTCTTTGTTGTGTTGTTCTTTGTTGTTTGTTCTTTTGTCGCTTTGTTCTTTTGTCGCTTTGTTCTTTTGTTGTTTGTTGTTTGTGTTGTTTCACTCGTTCTTCTCTTGTTTTGGCGCATAAATTCTTTTATCGCATCGTCGGCAGGATGGCCGAGCGGTTAAGGCGCTGCACTCAAGAATTTATCTCTTTCCACTCAAAAAGTGGTTGTCTTGCAGTATCGAAAGATGCGTGGGTTCGAGTCCCACTCCTGTCATTTTTTTAACGACCGTCAGTAGAGAACAGTCTCTGTCTTTTTGTCGACACGCTTTAACACGGTTTTCATGTCAATTGGAACGGTGTACTCTCCACTTTGCAATTTGTAACATCCAGTTTAACTAATGATTGGCATATCACCATCCAGAATCCGTCCCTTTCATCCATACTCAGCCCCGTACAATACATATGGTCCATTTCTGACAGTACCCTTTGTCAGTCATCGTCGTCATCATCATCGCTACCGCGGCGTTTGTTTACTTCTTGCCCGTCAGGGAGCTCGTCAGCGAGCCCAAGCCGAGTCCATCCAGAATCTTGTTGAGCCCCAGGGTACCGAGCAGGTTGTCGACCAGACCGCCCAGACCAAGACCGCCAAGCAGTCTACCCACGAGGCCGAGAACGCCGCTCAGAAGCAGGCCGACGGCGGCGAGAATCTGAGCAAGCGGTTCGCTCAAGAGTCCCCACAGCGGGTTGAGCTGGTCCTTGGCCTTGGGCATGTTTTCGAGCTTCTTCTTGGCATTGTCAATGGTGGTGGCCACCTTTTCGGTGAGCTCCTTCAGGACGTCGGCCAGGCGGTATTCCTCCGGGTGGCTTCGTGGGTGGCGGCATGGTGCTTGGCCTGGGACTGAATGCGGCCGTCGGGATCGAGGCCGCGGACGACGCCGTTGGCTTCGGCCAGAATCTTGCCGCCTTCTTCGATCAGAGGCTTGACTTCTTTCACGAGAGCCTCCTCGTCGAGATCCTCCTTGGGCGTGCGGTCGGCAGCCTCAATTTTTTGCGTAATCAGGTCACAAATCGGTTTGACCTTATCGAGGCAGCGCTCGAGTGCAGCCGTAATTTGCTGCGCGAGCTTCTTGTCCTGCTCCTTCTTGTCGGCATCCGGGTCCTTGGCGTCCGAGCCGGAGCCGGCGCTATTCTTTGGGTCGTTGGTGGCGGGGGAGGGGGCGTTCGGAACGTCGGCCATGTTGGATGTTCAAGTGGGGAGTTGGGACAGCTGTTGGGAAAAGGGAGAGATAGTGTCAGATGCGTCTTGTTTGGGTGGGGTTATGCAGATCTGTCGACATCAGAGTTGCAGGTCCAGGCGGATTTTTATATCCAGTCAATCTCTGTCTGGGCCAGCTCCCATCAAGGTGAGTTTGAGCATCGAGACGGCACTGTTTCGTCAAAGTAGCCCATCGTCGTCAGAGATACGTCACGCAAGCGGCTCACCCGGTTGTGGATGGACAACCATCAGGACCCGACTGGCCAACACGTTCAGAGTGGTTGACTACGGGAGCTCTAGACCGCTCTCGGCTACCCTCCAGAGCTTCGTATGACCTGGGCGGTGGAACTACTGGGGCCAGCATCGAGTTGACGGAGGCAATCGAGAGCTGAGGATGGCGTAGAGATGACTTCATCCTGCGAATGAATATCATGCGGGACTGGGTCTCACCATAGAGACAGGTAGGCGAATGAAAGGCTAAATGGCCGGAAGACAGAAGCCAACATTTGTCAAGACGAGAACAGGCCATGTAGTACTACGTACATCATAACCACTCTCGGATGAGTGTTGGATCGGGGCGTACAGACAATCAAGTTCTAACCATAAGGTCACCGGGATGCTTCCAAGAAAATGAAAAGAAAAGTGGAATGATAATGATGGTGTGTGGAGAGATGAGAAGAAAACGGAGCGTGTTTAGGGTAGAGGGTGTGTGTAGAATGCCAGCGACAAATTCTGGAGAAAAGACTGGGGAAGAATCCGTCCAGGCAGACCGGCTGGCCAACTGAGACCTGTTGTAGGTTGGCGCATAGGCAACCAGGGTGCCCCGGGTGTGATGTCTCCATGTGGCAAGACTCGTGTAAATCGTACACAAAAACGACGAAACCTGCAGCCACTTCTCGGTCATCAACCGATGCCGGTCTGTGGGAGTGGCAGAGTGTGGTCAAAACGTGGGGCGTGCAGCGTACTTCTACTTTCTGTGCTACACGGGCAACGGCGGCACGGCTGCAACGGCTGCTAAGAGGGCAATCTTGAGCATCTGGCATCGTCTGCTGCGAGTTGCAAGACGATCACATCAGTCACTGCTGCCTACGACTACACGTATATTCTAATGAATAGCTCGGTATGAATAAATGCTATACATTGTGCCATGACATGTACCCTCTCTTGCTATTTTCATTGTCAAACGCCGGTGATATCATTTTGAAAACCACCCTCAAAGGGGAACGTGATTGAAAATAGTAATCTACTTTAAAGAGGGTGCAGAAAGCTCCTATTCCTCTTCACGACCCCTCCTCAGGTAAAGCTAATGTTGGGCATCTTGGGCGGCTGGCCGGTGTTGGGGAACACAGTGGGGATGCGAATGGTCAGCTGAATGCCTTCCGTGGTGGACTTGACGTCCAAGAATATGTCGGACGGGCTTTCTCCTTGCCTGTGGCTCTCTGCATTTACCTTGGGCGGCCGCCCTTCACTCTCCAGCTTCTCTTCGGGCCTGTTCATCTTCCCCACAATGTTGCCCTGCCCATCGAGGATGTTCCCCTCTGCGTCGACACGAAAGGCGCTCGAGCCGCCACTGGTAAAGTCCGCGAGCGGCTGTGCTGCCGCAGCAGCTTCTCGTCGCCGCCGGGCGTCCTGCATCGATTTGCGTTCTGCATCGGTGGTGACGTGCTCGACGTAGCCCAAGAGCTCGCCGTCATCGCCCAAGACGTCCCCATTTTCGTTGCTGACGGCGCGGCCGACTATGGAGGGCAAATCGCCCGCCACTCTCCCCACGACGTCCTCACCTTCACAGACGTCGCCATACTCATCAATGGTCATGCCGACAAGGCGTCTGGTCAGGAAGCGCGGAAGGTAGGGCGGCCATACGAGGATATGCCTTCCGGGGAAGGTAATGATGCGACCTTTTCCTTTTCTTCCTTGGCCGGCGTTTTCACCGACTGGACTGGCGAAATGCGTCCAATTTTGCCAATGGGGGCCACATAGGCCGGCTCTTTGCCACGGTCGTGAAAGTGTGTCTGGACACGGGGCTCGCCAGTACGGGCGGTCGACGGGATTGTCTGGGGCACTTTCCCCTTTGCCATGCTGGTGGTCCTCGACGATTTCTTCTTCTGGTGGGTCATCGTAGTCTTGCTCGTGCTGCTGCTCGTCTCGATCGTTGTCTGAGGAGAGCTCCTCGACGATGGGTCCGTCGTTGTCATGGACCAGACCGTGGACGGGTGTGTGGTCTGTACTTGCGACGGTCGGTCGGTGTTGAGTTGGTTGTGTCTTGGAGGCCATGATTTTGTGAGAGGGGATGAAAACGCGAGAGCTGTCTAGGACAAAAGATTGGGCAGGTCGTGCAGCTGATGCGCTCTGGCTGTTGAGCTCTGCTCAACTCAAAGCCTCGGGTGGTCATGAGAGGGTCTGGTCCGGCTCGACCCTGATCAGCAGAGACAGGTATAGACAGAGTAGGAGTACCTGCAGCGGACGATGTGTGTCTGTGGCGAGGTTACGTGGCTGGAGATGTCGGGTGTGTCTGGTGACTGCGTTGCTAGGATAAGAAAACAGAGAGGAAGCCGGAGGGCAAAGGACTGGAAACGATCGGGGAGGCGGCCAGTAGACATGGGCTGGGAGGTTGGCCTTGTTGGACCGGAGAGGAGTTAATGTTAGGTCTACGGCTCCTAGGGCACAGTTTTGAGTGCTGTTCTGTGCTCCGTTCAGGTGCAAAGGCATCAATGTAGGGCTACGGACTCGACGGACTCGAAGGTCTGGGAGTATCGGCGACGACCTGTCACTGCAAAGGCACAGGCCGTAACGAAGGCAGTCACAAGGAAGCACAGGGGATGACAAGGAATGACAGGGAAGAACAGGGAGAGACAACAGGACAGCAAGACAGCAAGACAGCAAGACAGCAAGACAGCAAGACAGCAAGACAGCAAGACAGCAAGACAGCAAGACGGCAAGACAAAAGACCATGCGACCGAGATGGCGTCGCATGTGGTCTGTGCTTCCAATAATACTGTCAAGCCGAGACTGTCGTAGTTCTTCCCCGCAACAATGTGACAAGTCGCGATGTTGCACTGGACGAAAGTCGTTGACGTCACTGCGGACAATCTGCTGCAGCGTTTCCAGTGTTTTGCAGCGGCCAGTCGGCATTGTGCAACAGCCGTTCTGTTGTCCCGCCCTCCTTTTCCGCTCTGCCGTTTTGTTGATTCTCACGTCCTCGAGGAGTACAATGTACGTGGAGTAGAGGAGCGGGAAACGAAGCTGTAAATTGGGATGAAAGAAACTGTCGACTACTAACTCACGCCACGCTCCACAGCCTTGAAATTCTTCATTTGGAAACCTGAGCGTCACTAGCTGCTCTTAGTTGCCAGTCCATGTACTTCGTCGTTGTAACCTGCCCTCCCATGAAAGAATATTAGCAGTCGGGAGGCATAAAACGCACTGGCCTTTTGACTGACAGCGTACTTTGGTTACCTATTTACGGCACCCTACGGGACCGGCCGGGTCCCAGCTGGGTGTTGATGGTGGAGCTTTGCCAAGACCTGTCACAGCCGTGCAAGTGGACAAATCAGTGAAGAGCTCAACGTCCCTCGAGCGCGGAAAGAAGAGAACATCCGGCGAAGCGAGGACCGAGACATGAACTATTCTCACAGTCGGACAGTTGGTACGGCTGGGATAGGGCCTCTTTTGTGCGCTGTTACGGAGGGTAGGGACACCAGAAGCGTACCTGCAGTGCCGGGCTGTGTCCACCGGAGGGCAAAGAGTCGTGGAGATTATCCAGGAAACCGGAGTGCAAATCCAGTGGGCAGTCTGAGAAACGACTTGCACAGAAACAGAACCGCGAGAGACACGGAGAACGGAGACACGGAGACACAGAAATTGTGTCGGTGGCGCCCTGCGCATATTGCTCGGTGTAGCCTGTAAAGACGACCGACTAGATGGCTGGCCAGACGACGGACAACGACGGACAACGACGGGCAAGAAGGCGAAACAACGGCTTTCTTTTCTTCTTCATTCTCTTGGTCCTCGCCTGGCTCGCTTGCTCGTTCCCTTGCAGTTCTGTCGCTTCCCTGTCGTTTTGCCCGATCGGCGATGCACAATCTTTGAGTGACGCACACTATTCTCGGCCAGGCGAAAGGCGACATTCAATTGTACAAAGTAGTCAACCAGGCGCCATCCTCTGGAATCCTGCGCGTGTCTGTGTGGAAAAGCGGTCCTGGATTCAGGGGCAGGATGCATTGTGGACAATTTCTGGGGCTTCTTTGGCGATTTGTGGACCTTTGTCAAGTTTTACTGGCGGAGAAAACCGATCCGACAGGCTCACATTGCATAACGTGGGTTTCTTTACTCCAGACTGTCAAACTTTCCACACTTGGCTGGTCCATGGTAGCCCACTTGCTCATCACGGACCAGCGATCAACTCAATGTAGCAGCAGATTCAAGAGATCAATATTCAAAACTCTATGGCACTGTCTCGGTAACGCAGAATGGAAAGGAAAATGAAAGAAGATAATCAGCCCCAACACTCTCGACCCATAGTTTGGGCAGTGATATAGCAGTGGAGGGAAGCAAGTTGGGAGATGATTAAGTGGCAAGATTAAACGCGCAGGTGAGCATAGATCAACGTCAACAAGTCCAACACGCTTTCGCGTACATTACGTCTCCCTGTTCTTGTTAGCGGCTGTCCTTTTTCGCCCATCTGCCTCTTCTCCAGGGTCATGGCATTGTCGGAACTCACAATAGGGCCAGCTCCAGATCACCGTGGATCTTGGCCTTGAGCGTGATTTCAATGTCCAGGTTCAGGTCCAGACGCAGCCGCAGCGTGTCGCTGCCCTTTTTGCTGTCGCCGCCGCCCTGCTGCTGGCCTTGGACGGCGCCGCCGGCGAGGCCGCCCAGCGTGTTGGTGACGCCGCCGACAACGCCCTGTGCCGTCTGGCCGACATTGCCCAAAGCGAGGTTATCGAGGGGCCTTGGCCGCCTTGTTGTCCCTGCTGTTGCTGCGCCTGTTGTCTCTGAGGCCGACGCTGACGGCGGGCGGGCTGCTGCTCCGGCTCAGGCTCGTACTGGTCGTCCGAGTAGTCCTCTTCGGACTCGTAGGTCGGCTGCTGCTGGCGTTTGGACATCTTGAGGGTGTACAGGGGGCGATGGGGTCTGTTGTGGCGCTGTGGTACTGTGGTGTTGTGCTGGTGTTGTGGTGCTGTATCTGATGGAGCCTTGGTGTTAAAAAATGTCCAGTTGCGGTGTGAGAATGAAGACCGAAGAGGTTGATTGTTGATCACAACAGGACGAGCGGGTTGTTTAAAAGAAGTTTCAAGGAGAGGACAGAACACAGATCTGCACTCCGTACGGATGGCGGTACCACGTCTCAATCCTCTGGGACACCCGTTGTCAGTCGAGTCCAGTCCCTTCTCGTGTCCATTTCTGTGTTGAACATGTCCAACGATGTCATTGTTCTTGGACCGACATGCAGTTTTACATCCACACCCTCCCACTCGATCGATGAAATCATCGGCCGGGCAGATGATGCTCGCGTGAATGTCCGTCTGAAACTGCATGGCATGACGACGCACGGCCTGGAACATTTTCACTTGCCAATACAACGCTGCAAGGGGCTGGTTGTCCGCGTGCCGATCCCGTCCTTTGAGGCGGGATAGGTAGTGGACAAAACGTAGACAACAGAAGAAGCCATGTGGGCTGATGACGAAACAACAGGTCTGGTGTGTGCATAAAACAAGAGAGCGGGCAAGGCTTGACTGCGAGTAGGGAATGAGCTCCGAGGCTGCAGTGATAGTTTTAGTGACCCAGCCAACATGTACTGTAGAATCAGCACCGACACTGACATCAGCTGTGAATTTAGACTACCCAAGTGCAACGCTGTGGAGATAGTCCACCTCAGGGACAACAACACCACCCTCGCCTACTTCTTTTCCTCCCTCTTCCCCAAGCCACTGTTCTCCCGTTGACTGTCACGTACGTAGCGACTCTCCATGCCAAACGAGCGCCGAATCAGGATAGGCACGCCTTTCCCATCAGCCGCATCCTCGCCCGCGCCCGGGTCTCGCAGATAAATGCCCCAGACCGGTGTGATGGCGTCACCAATGGCAATCTCTTCTTGCGCCGCCACAAACCGCGTCGCATCCCCCTCGTAGGTCAGCCACTTGTCGTCGTCGGACCAGCCCCAGGGCCCGACGTGGTGGCCTATGGTGTCCTTGCGGCCGGCATGCTGCAGGCGGCCCGTGTCCTTATCGGCATAGATCCAGTTGAGCATGGGCGGGTCGTCAGCAATGGTACTGACAAGGCCGAGCTTTGGCGTGTCGCCCGGGTAGTTGAAGTAGTAGCCCGAGAACGGATGGGCACGGCCATAGGCGACACGGGCGTCAGGGTGGTCCAGAAACAAACGGCCTCCAATAAGGACAACAGTGGCTTCAGCGGGCGGCTCGCCGGCGAGTGACAGGGCGGCTGTGGCGGTAAACTTGGCCTTTTCCTTGTCGGCGGCATTCTGCTTCTTTTGCGCACTCAGTGCTTCGCAGACGCCAATGGTGGAAGGAATGGCGGCGATGGTAAGGAGGCCGATGACCATCTTGCGGTGTTGTGGTGGGAAATGCTGTATGTGGGTAAGTGGTGTAAGTGGTGTAAGTGGTGGAAGTGGTAAGTGGTGTAAATGGCCTAAGAAGCTGTAGGTTGTGGGTGGTGTGTGTATTCGGTGCTTTGGCGATGCGTATCATGTATCAGTTGACTACGTGCTTGATATCGTCTAATCGTGTCTGAATACGTGTGTTCGTATGTCTGTGGAAGCCTGTGGTGAACCCTGATTTTATAAAACTGGTTTGGTTCTGTCATTTGCCTCTGGTCAACCCTGGTCTGTCATCTGCCATCTCCCATTCTGCCATCTGCTTTGCCTATTTCCTGCCACCCCACCACTACAGTTGACTGGAGCAAAGCCAGCAAGAAACGACGCCAAACTGGGGGCTCCTATTTTGGATTTGCTAATTACACCGTATCTCTTGTTCTCACTGTGTCTAGCCGTCTTATCCTCACAAACTGACCTCTAAAATCTCACACACCTGGTCCATCGTAGACAAGGTTGCCTGCAGGCTCTCTGCCCACCCCAGATCGACGCAGCTTATTACGGCAGAAAAACAAGCACAAACAGACTGTTTTCCTTCGGCTGAGAACACCTTCACCGCCACACCCCTGGAGTCATACCAACGGCCGTCTCGACGAGTATTGTCGATTTCTGATTTCTTTTTTCTGCAACGACGTCACATCTCAGCCATCTAGGCTCATCCATTCACAGTCTTCTTCCGTACACGCCCCATCCGCTGCACAAACTGTCGTAGACTTGCCATCACGCGGACCAACGTCATACCCTTCCCCTCCGCTCTTTGGTCTTCTTGTTCTGGCTGTGCATCTCGGCCCTCCGTCAGAGCGCGTAAATCAACGTAAGCGTGCCGTTACACGACATCGTTTCTGCTATTCTTCCTGCAAGCACTCTACACACCTGTTGTCGGTACTACCCTGCGGCCTATGACCGACGTCATACCCCCTTTACAGTTCATTCTCCTTTTTTCTCTGCGTGGAACGCCCCTTGTCCATGTGGATCGTCGACCCATAACCGGTTATGGGGTAGGCAAGTCCGTAGACGACGGCCAGTACTCTCTTTCTGTCCTGTCTCGAATCGATTACGTTGGACTGGATCTCTTCTAGGGGGGGGCTGTTATTAAACCAAAGAGGCAGCCGCCAGACCATAAGAATAGGACAAAAAGACTACGAGGAGGCAAGAGACGGACAAACATGTCAGCTTGCAGCTTACTCCTGTTTAAAACATACAGCAAAAACATACATTGAACATACATCGACCTGCATCTGATATTCCACGAGAGCACAGCATAACATCTTGTCAGAAGATTAACACCAACCAACATGCCTCCCGTAAGTTGCCATCCATCTGTTCTCTACTCGGGCACAACTGACCATGCAGCGCAAGAGCAACGAACGTCCGAGGAGCGCGAGGACGCGGCTCCTCAAGAGCAGCAGCCGGCGCAGCAGCCGGAGCAGCACGAGGAGCAGGACGACGACCCGGAGCCGGAGCATGCAGAGCCCCAAGACGAAGCCGGCTTCGAAGTCCCGGAGCATGAGGAGCAAGGCCAAGACCAGGGTGGCGGCCAGGACTACGACGACAACGAAGGCGACGACCACGAGCCCGAGCTCGAGGGGGTGAACAACAGGAAGACCAGGAGCCGCAGCAAGAAGAGGAAGCCGAGCCTGAGCCGGAACCTGAGCCTCAGCCGGAACGTCAGCGCCGCCGCAAGCCCCGCCGGCCCCAGGCGGCGACCCAGCAGGCACCCACGCCGTCATCGTCGCAACCCCCCACGCCCACCGACGAACAGACGCTGCCGCAGCAGCAACAGGAGCAAGACCGCCAGCTGCAGCCGAGGCGTAGACGGAGAGCGCAGCAGCAGCAGCAAAATGACAACGGCAACCAGCTGGCCCAACAGCAGCAGCAGCAGCAGCAGCAACAACAGCTGATGATGCAGCAGATGCAGCAGCAGCAGATGCAGCCGCAGCCCCAGAGTGACAGCAGCAAGAACCCACTGCGGCTGCGGCTGGACCTCAACCTGGAGATTGAGATTGAGCTCAAGGCGCGCATCCACGGCGACCTGACACTGGCTCTCCTGTACGTTCCGCTTCCATTCCGGCTACTAACTGTTGATTTGTTTGTGCGAACCTATCTGACCATGCAGACAGTAACTAACGGCCACGCAGAGAGACGTAGTGGCGGATGAAGACGAACATGGGGAATGGAACTGATGTGAGGGCATGAGCCCGTCTGTAATAAAGAGGTTTTTTTGGATGTTACTGTTTTGGATGTTTTCTAAATTGGGCTGCATCGTTTTGATTTCTTATGCTTACTGCGACTCTCAGTCTTCCCTATGTATGTGACAAATTGCGGCGGGCTATCTGTCTGGCACTCTCCATCGGCCGTCCCCCCAACGCGATAGATTTCCTTTGTCTTCTCCCTCTGTATCAATCTATTTCTACCTCCAACGGTCTCTCGTGCAGGCAAATATTACACGCATCGGTCACACTGCTATATACGAGATGACGCCGACGCGAAGCTGGCACCTCGCAAGAAGACACCTTTCGCTCGGAAGAATCTCACGCGCGACGGACATGCACTCGCATGGCCATCCTCTGACCGCCGACCATAACCTTGGGGCCAAGTCGCAACAAACATCGGATGAAAGCAGTCATGCTATGGAAAATGAACAAAAAGGGGCGAAGTAGAGTAGGGGCCGACACACTGGAGCTGGCGACCGCATTAAGAACCATAGGATGGGGCACAATTGGATGCGTCGCCAATGAACGTGCGAACGTGCGAGGAACGAGGTGAAAACACGCGTTCCAAACAACTTTTTGCGGTGATGAAGGGGGTCTTTACAAGGACTCGACCTAATGGATACAAACATGGCACCATATCATACGGGGCATTCGACGGAATCGATGTTGACAAGCGGTAAACGAGAGGACAGTCGTGGTAAGGTGCTGACCCATAATTCAACCCTGGCCACACATAGTCAAATAGCGTGGTCATTTTCACAAGCGAAACAAGCTAAGCAACTTGGCGCAGCGGAAGCGCGCCGGGCTCATAACCCGGAGGTCCCTTGATCGAAACGAGGAGTTGCTAATTGACTGTTTTTTTTGCGGCTTGTCATTAATGTGCCCGTGGAAGCGACATGCTATACGGAGACTACATCTTTTTTTTCTTCCTTTTTTTCTTTTCTTCCTTTTCCACGTAATAGGACTAAAGGAGAGACGGCAAAGTCGGCAATTTGACCCTCGGACCAGAGTCCGAACTCGAGTCACGGACCCGACGCCGACGGCAGCACTCGACCTGCACAGCCAAAGGCACGCCGACAACCGCGGCGGCAGTCTTTGTAGCCACGCCGTGGACTGGAGGACTGGACACTCGTGTCGTGCTCTGCCTTTTCTTGGACGGCTCGAGACCACCTCCACCGATGCCGGACTTGAAGCTCAAAGAGCAAAAGAGCAAAGTGCAAAGTGCAGCCCACTGGCATGGGCGCAAGAGCGGCACAAAAGGCTTGTCGCCCACTAGCGGACAGAACGCCCAAATGCGGGACATAGCTAGGGAGAAGCGTCACTGCGCAGGCGATGCGCATTACAGTCATCCGTGCCTTTCCCCACGATAGCTTCGACAGCAAGCCGACAGGGCATAAGAGACCGGAAGGGAAGAGAGGACGGGGAATTGACAGCAGCGGTCGATGGTCTTGTTCTTTTTGGAGTTGTTGACTTTGTGGCTTCTTTGCATCGTTTCTACCGGACGACCTCCGCTCATTCTCTTTCCGCCTTCCCATTACCGTCTCTCTCCACTCTTCTTCCCCTCCTGCATCTTCACTCCTCACTGTTCACAATTCACGATTTACAACTCACAACTCACAACTCACTACCAGCCATGTCTTTCCGGACCGCAAGTCGGCCATGGCGGCAATTGCCCGTCCGGGCGTCGACACAGCCCTTGCGGCCTGTCCCGTTCCGTCGTTTCCTGTCGTGCACCGCTCGCCGTCCCAATGCGACGCCGACCTCGGCACCGCCTCCTCCTCCTCGTCGTCGTCGAACCTCCTCTCGCCGGCTACAAGGTTCTCGACATGACCCGCGTCCTCGCCGGTCCCTACTGCACACAGCTGCTGGGCGACCTCGGCGCAGAAGTCATCAAGATTGAACACCCCGTCCGCGGCGACGACACCCGCGCATGGGGCCGCCGTATGCCGCCTACACGCCCGACTCGGGTCTCACTGGGCCGGGCGAGTCGGCCTACTTCCTGGCGTACGTTGTTTTTCCGTCCTCGCTTCGCTCGCATTCTTTCTTGTCCTCGCCCGTCGTACTAACTCTCGCTGCTCAGGCCAACCGCAACAAAAAGTCCCTCGCCCTCTCCTTCCAGCATCCCGACGGCGTCCAAATCCTCCACAAACTCGCCGCCCAGTGCGACATCCTCGTCGAAAACTACTTGCCCGGCACCCTCGCCAAGTACGGCATGGACTTCAGACCTCCACAAGCTCAACCCTTCCCTGATTTACGCCTCCATCACCGGCTACGGCCAGACCGGGCCCTATGCCAGCCGCGCCGGCTACGACGTCATGGTTGAGGCCGAGTTTGCCTCATGCACATCACCGGCGAGCGCGACCAGACGCCCGTCAAAGTGGGCGTGGCCGTCACCGACCTGACGACGGCCTGTACACCAGCAACAGCATCATGGCAGCACTGCTGGCACGCGCACGCACGGGCGTGGGCAGCACATTGACTCTTGTCTTTCGGACTGCCAGACCGCCACGCTCGCCAACATTGCCAGCAGCTGTCTGATCAGTGGCCAGCCCGACTCTGGCCGCTGGGGACGGCGCATCGTAGGTCGCAATCCTCCAAGCAGATGGATAGGTACTCCGCGTATAACTAACCTCGCTGCTACACACCCTCCAGCCTCCATCGTGCCATACAAATCCTTCCGCACCGCCGACGGGGCATCCTGCTGGGCGGCGGCAACGACCGCCTCTACCAGGTTTTAGTCACGGCATTGGCCGCCCTGAACTCGCACAGGACCCCGCTTCGTCACCAATGCCCTCCGCGTCGCCAACCGCGTCGTGCTCGAAGACGAGATTGAGGCGGTGACATCCACCCAGACGACGGCCACTGGCTCGGTGTCTTTGAGGGAAAAGGCTTGCCCTATGCTGCCGTCAACGACATCCAGGCGACACTCAAGCTCGACCACACCCACGCCCGCAACATGGTCCTCGACCTGGACCACCCCTACTGCGGCCCGTCCAGCTCGTCAACTCGCCCATGAAACTGTCCGAGACCCCGCCGGTCGTGCGCCTGGCCCCGCCCATTCTGGGGCAGCACACGGAAGAAATCCTGAGCGGGCACCTGGGTTACGGCGCCGACCAGATTGCCGCCCTGCAGGCCAAGGGCGTTGTTCGCGGGATCAAGAAGCGAGAGGAGATGGAATAAAGGAAAGGGTAAGGCATAGAAAAAAATGTATATATTGTAAGGATAAGGATCCGACTACGAGAAATCATCCAAGAGTAGTGTCAGATAACAGTACATAATACTGGCAACTTATTCAGGAGTGTCTTGTGGGGCTGACTACTTTTTTGGTGAGTAATGGCATGATTCCTAGGTACAACATTTACATGTACTCGTAGATACAAGGTGAAAATAGTGACAATCAGAATACGCTTCTTGTTCAATCTGATACGATATGGCAATAAATCTATAAATGCTCATGAATGGAAATAACCCTACAGAAAGGAGTCAATGCAATCAAACAACAGTGATGGAAGATGGGATCCCAGAGAACAGTGAGATCAACACCATCACAGTCACCACAGAACGACAGAAAAGTGACATGACGAGGCTGTCACGACTAGCGCTTCACACTGAATGCGGCCGATTATAGTGGGTCCTTGACACGATCGCGTCGGTCGGTGCACCTGCCAATTTTTGCATTTACACGCACATACTTCGTACGACGTCGCTTCCGTTTCCACCAGCTCAGGGGACTGTTTCCAACAACATCGTGGAGCATCGAACTTGTTTACCCTCTCTCAGATCATCATCATCAACAGCATCCATCTACCCCATTGGCGACACACGCGCCACACACGCATGTCGTGATGGACGGCGATGCGCAAGACGGCCGTTTGGCCAAGCAGGCCCGCCCGATCAGCCAGACCTGCCCACGACGCATGCAGATACAATGTTAACAAACACAATTAGCGCAAACAATACCGATAGCACAAACGGCACAAACAGCACAAGCAGCACGAGCAGCACAAACAGCACAAACTGCACAAACAGCACGCAGCCAACGTTGGAGACGATTTTGATGCAGTTGGGCCATCAGCCATCGACACAGTCGCCGACGCAGCCAGCACAACGCCTCCACCACCAACGGCACTGCTACCGACACTGCCACCGACACTGACCCAACGTCGTCCTTCTACCGCCTTGTCGACCACATCGTCCTTGTCGTCGTCGGGACCGTCTACACAACCTCCCTCTCCACCGATTGCCCGCAGCTACGATCCACTCATCGACCAAGACCTCCCGCCGAGACCCAGGCCGTCATCGACCAGTGCATCGCCAACAACGAGACCGTGTACGAGATTCTCCGTAAGAATGAGACGTCCATTGTTGTGCGTGGGGGAGGGACGCCAGAGCCACGGGGCCCACAACCATGCGTATGCCAAGGCCGAGCCGACACCACCGCCGAAGGCGCCATGCTGATGGCACGATGTCGCCGTCGTCATCGACGTCCGACGGCGACGACGATGTTGATGCCGGCCCCACCTGTATCACCTGCTTCCGCCCCGACCGCGCCCCCTCAACCCTCTCATCCAGTGCCGCACCTGCCGTCGCCGCTGGCATCGGCTGTGCCACGACCCATCATTCCAGACTATGTGGCCGCGTGCGTTTTGGCGGCGGCCGATGCGGCCAACACGGCCAGCATGGCTGCCAACGATGTGGATGCAAACGACGTGGACACAAACGGCGTCAGTGCACCGCCAGAACGTGTCGGCTCGCGCTTGTCCACCTGGGAATGCCCTCCCTGCACAGCCGCCGCTGCCGCCCAGCGCGCCCGACGCCTCACCCAACTCGCCGCGCACGCCCGCACGCACCTCCCGCCCAATGCGCTCCGCCTGCCGCCGCGTCCGCCGCTGCCAGCCCACCACAGCTTAACGCACCAGACCCCCCAGCAGCGCCGCGCCCTCCTCAACAGCCTCCCGCCGGCGGAACTGCAGCGCTGGCTGCTGTATGCCATGGACACGCATCCCGACCTGGCCGTTTTCCCCCCAAAATCAAAGCCGCGCCCGTGACGGCGCACCCGGAAAACGTTGACGGAGTCGATATCGACAAAGTCGTCAGTGGGGTGGTGCATGCCCGTCCCGCCGGGGCCGGCCTCCGCGCACTGCGCTTCTGCCGCCCCTGCCCGCCAGCTTGAGTATATCTACCGGCCCAGCTGGTGCGCGCCCGGCCATGAGCGCCGTGCACAAGGCAACATCGACTGTCCCCACTTTTCGGAGCAGCGTGATCAAGTCGCTGCGGAGCAAGCACAAGGAGTACATGGACAGGGCCGAGGCGCTCGAGCGGGCCGAGAGGATTGCGGCGGGGCTGCCTGTGAAGAGGAAGAGGGGGCGGCCGCCCAAGGTGAAGCCAGAAGTGCTGGCGCAGTCGGCGATCAGCGTCAGCTACCACAACACCTTCAGCCACCGCTGCCACCGCTGCCACGACTGCCACGACTGCCACGACTGCCACCCACGCAGATGGCTCTTCCGCAACCACCCCAAAAGACACTTCGCCGCCGCCCACCGCCCTTTGACGGCCCCCAAATCCCCTGCTTCGAGGCCACGCCCATCAACGCCTACGAAGAAGACCCGACGGGGCTCATGCAGAAACTGGCCCAAACCGGGCGACGGACTGTATGCACGCCTGGGACGGGACTGCGAGGACGACGCCCTCGTCGACAAGGACGACCACGCCGTTTTCAGCTCCATGGTGTTTAATGGTCGTGGTCGCAAAGTGATGGAGAACGGGCAGCCGGTGCTTGCCTGTAAAGGGAGCTGTACAGGACGACGGGCGGCATCTCGGTGTGGAATGGGAGGAGAAGAGCATGTCGTGCTTTATATGATACCACAAGGGTCGACAGTGTCAGGTCAAATGGCCCAGTTTCAACCAGCATCAAATACACACATACAAATACCACGTTAAGAACGCACGAAGCGCTTTCATATGTCACGGTCTGTCTATTGCGTCTATGCCGCCATGGTATCAAGCTTCCAAGCCCAGTGCAAATGCGAGTAAGGTGTACAAAAGGTAAAAGGTACGGGGGTTCAAACGAACGAGTGGGAAGGACAACGGCTCAGACTTGCCTTTTACGACGTCATCGGCGGCGGATCCATGGTCTGAGCCATGTTGGACGTTGGACAGAGCCGTCATGCTGTCCTGGCCATGGCTGGTGCGGCTACAGCGTGTCGTGAGCGGCCAGGGTTTCTTTCGACACCACAGGCCGCCCATACCACTCGACTGCGACAGCACCTCGCCACGACGGGACGACGGCCTGCCCCCGCTCATTTGCCTCGGAAGTATCTGTTTTATCATCACTGCCGTGTCGCTCCGCGGTGTCTTGTTTACACCACCACTGCCGTTCCCTTGACGCGCCCGCTCTCCATCTTGGCCGTCCGCGCCCGAATTGGATCTGACTGTTAGTATACCGAAGCGGAGAGAGCGAGGAGGGGGGCACGTACCGCCGCTTCTTTTCGCGCGCCACATTGGGCATGCCGAGTGAGAGGGCGACAAGCCGCAACACCCGCTTTGCGGGTTCGACATGGACCTCGTTCTGGTGCACGCCGCCTTGGGCTTCGCCTCCGCCGTGTTGGTGCTGGAAGTCACACTTTGTCCATACCGGCTGCGCCAGGGCCCAGCGCACCAGCCCTTCGTCCAGAAAGGGGAACCGCACTTCACGGCCCAGTGCGACAGCACGCGGTCGTCGCGGCCCAGGTTGCGTCTCCCGAGACGACCAATGTCCAGCAGCAGCTCGCGGGCCAAGGCCGCGTAGCCGCCGTCGCGCCCAAAGGCAACAGCATGCCGTCCGTAGCCGCCAAACAGCTCGTCCGCGCCCAGGCCGGAGAGGAGGACGCGACTTCCGTGGGCGCTGGCGCTGTCGCAGTCGCCAGCGTGTGCGGCCGACGCAAAGTACAGCGCCGACGCAATCGACAGGTCCATCTCCGTATTGTGCGGATGCATCAGCGCCACGATCTCGGGCCGGTGCGCCACGGTCTCACGGTAGGGCACGTTCACGGCCACGAACCGCCAGGTTCGACGGGACACGCCTTGCCAGCTCAGCCAGCGACGCCCGGCCCGTCACCCGGTCAGGGCAGGCTCGTAGGGGTCCCCCGCTTGTCGGCAGCCAAATGGGAGACGACTCTCGATTCTCAAAGGCCACATTGACGAGATCGATGCCCTGGTTGAGCGGCAGCAGGTCGTGCGCCAGGCGGGCGAGCACGGTGCAGTCGAGCCCGCCGGAGAAGAGGACAGCAACGCGCGTGTCGGAGTCGTCGTGGACGACGGCGCGGCCGTCGGCTGTTGGTTGTGGGGGCGCGGCACGCCACGCACTCGCAAACGCAGCGCCCTTGTCAACTGCTGGCGCAGCTCTCTGACCGACGGCGAGTCGAGCGTGAGGCGGCTTCCCTGTCATTGTCGGGCGGCTCAGATGCCGCGTTGAACCGGCCCAGGCCGCTGACATTGTCAACGTCCTCGGACCATGCATGCCGCGCCGTTCCTCCCACATCGTCACTCGACCATGCAAACGGCCGGTCCTGCTGCAGGTCCACGACGTAGATGCCGTCCGCCTCGACTTCCACCCAGGGATGGTTGGTCGTCGACGACGACGGCGCCACATCGGACACGCTCGACAGTGTCAAAGAGCCGGGGTCGTCTGTCCCGCGCATCAACAAAGACCGCCGGCCCAGTCGATCCCGTCCATAGTACAGCTGGCCGGCGGCTGGTCGTAGTAGACAAATGCAAACGGGCCCTCGATGGCGCGCAGGACGGCCAGAACGGCATCGCTGTCGGCGCCCGCCCTCAGTCGGTCAAACAGTTGCTGTCCGTCGTTGTCGTGGCCGTCAATCTCGCGTCCTCGGTCGTCGGCACCCCCGAATCGCCACACTTCGCCGTTCCAGCAGAGCACTCTCCCCGTCCCGTCTGCCAGCGGCTGCTTCGTCAGACCGTCGCCGCGCAGGGCCAGCACGGTCGATGTAAACTGGAGAGCAACCCGTCTTCCGTCCTTTCGGCGCAGCGATGCGCTGTCTGGCCAAAGTGGTCGGGCCCGCGACGTTTCAGGCGATTGCAGAGGGCTCTGGGAGGGGTCTGCGTGCGGTGAGCCATTGCCTACGTCCGGTGCCGCCGCGTCCACGAGTGCAATCACGGCGTGGATGCCGCACATCCTATGTGTTGAGATTGTGTTGGCGAGGAGCTGGTGGAGGTTGCAGTCTGTGTTGAAAAGCTCTGGCTTTGTGCTCAAGCTGGGAGCTTCGAGCCTAAATTTGATGACTCATCTCACGTCCACGTCCACCCAAGGCAGGAGCGACTGTGAGAGCACATCCTCGTCTTTCTCTTTCAAGCAGCATCGGTTTGTTCGCTCCCCTATTTCTGACTCTTTTCTCGCGTTGCTTTTTGCCTTTTCGTTTGCATCTGATTGTCACGACTCTGGCGTCATGTCTTGGCGACAGCACAACAACAGACAAGCGTCGTAACGCCGCTCCAGCAGTCTGCAAGCCCCGAGATGCGCCGTTTTCGCCGTTTCGCCGATTTCGCCGTTCTCGTGTTTGCTGCGCCGTTTTGCGTAACGTCGCCGCAGTGCAATTTTGGGTTTTGATATAATGGGAGTTGCTTTCCTCTTCTTCCTTTTACTTTTAGAGACTCATAACCGATTGAATCTTCACTCAGACAATGGCCAGTCGCATCTTGTTACGTGCGCGGCCACTGGCCAGGCCCTGCTTTCAGAGGTTGGCGCGGCCTCTGCCGGCCTTGGCTCGACTCTCGTCAACAAAGTCAACACCGACTACGACAACTTCGACTGTGACTTTGACTTTGACTCCGATCCGTCTTCGACTCGACTTCGACTTCGACTTCGACTCCGACTTTGTCAGTCGTCGTCGTCCTGCTGCCACAAGACTCTGGCCGTACCGGCTGTGGCCTCCCTCGCCTTCTGCAATCCCCGCCACGTGGCGCCGCGCCGGCATCAACACGCTGCGCTGCCTGGTCGGCTGTTCCGCCGGCGACTTTGCCGCCATGTGTACTGCAGACACACCACATGGACGGGGCATGCCCACCATCATGGCCCTGGCCATGGCCAGCGGGCTGTCGACGTCGGTTCTGCTGGAGACGACCCTCTTGCGGCTCGGCCGTGACGGCCTCTCCTGGAGGGCGTCCGCCCGGACCGCCATCGGCATGAGCTTCATCTCTATGCTCACCCATGGAGCTGGCCGAGAATGTGGTGGACTACTGGCTCACGGCGGCGGGCAGGCGGCTGGCTACACGTTTGGCGAGCCGCTGTTTTGGGCGGCGGCCGGGGTGTCGATGGTGGCTGGGTTCCTGGCGCCGCTGCCGTACAATTATGCGCGGTTGAGGAAGTATGGCAAGGCCTGTCATTGAGCTCAAGCGAGCGACTACAGCGATGCGGCGAAGCGAAACAGGGAGCGAAACATTGTCATCCAACAAAAGTTGAGTGGTCGAAGCGAGCACTACTGTACTATCCGAATACTACCACTCTCGTCTCTCTACTGTCTAAACCCACCCTCTTGCTAATATGCAAGACATGTGCACGTACCGCAGCTTGACCCCTCTTCTCGGTACTCGTGGCTGTCTGGCAGGTCTGCATACGCCATATACAGCTTCGCTCCCCTGGCGACATCCATTTCCGTGTACGTGGCGCACGGCGTGGTGTCGAGCGAGCTGTGCACATGGTCGGGCTGGAGGACGTCTGACAGGATGCCGGCGGCCAGCGACGATGCTGAGTGGCGGTTTTCTGTATAGGCTGCGTCGGCGGCGGCCGTCACAAGAGCGGCCGCGGCCAGCAGGAAACGTGGGCGGAGCATATTGGCACTTACAAAGGACGGGTTGTTGACGGGTTTGTACTCCACAGTCCATCAGCACGCCTGCGGCTGATATAAGGCTGGCAGATGCTGGCGGGGAAGCTGGCTACCATCGCAATTAGCCATCACAGACTCCGTACTGTACGATCCAATCAACTTTGAGTCCATTCAATCTCATTTGTTCGTTGGTCTTTCTGTCATTCTGTCATCCTTTGCGACGTTGACGCACGACATCTAGTAAAGAGCCTTCACTCGCTGTGTGTAAACAGACCAAGTCTTGACTGCTCCGGCCTGTTGTGTCACTCGACTTAAACACGACGCACGGATGACTAAACTGTCGATGCTGTTTGCTGCAACGATGCTCCAGTCATCCTGTATCTTTCTTGATCAACATCATAAGCTCGTTGGCATGGGTGTGGCACACGTCGTAATACTCCGTACCCTTTGTATGTTTGCGCCACCCCTGTCGCACGGCCGCCAACTTTTGGAACCAACATTGTCGACAACGACGTCACTCGCCTGGATCGCGGCACCAAGACTTGCAAGTCAAGTCAAGCGAAAACGCTCGTACTCTGTCTCGGCTGCCAAGCATTCCAACAATCAGTTCAGCAATCAGCCAATCAGTCAAACAGTCAAACAGTAAAAGCCGACACGCACCACCTGTCCATCATCTACGTCTTGTCCGTGTGGGCACAACTCTTTGCTATGTCTGACCTCGCCTAACATCGCATCAACAGAACGATACATTTCGCGTCGACACTCGCTCGCGCCTCACACGAGCCCCTTTCTGCTACGCATTGTCCCCATGGACGTCCTCCTCTCCCTCCCCATCGTGTCCTACCTCTTGGGACCCGGCGCCGCCACGTCCTGGTCCACGTCCGTCAATGTCCTGTTCTTTACCTGACATGGACCACGCTCGTCCTGGCCTATGCGCCCCTCCACCTTGAGCTGGCCGGCGTGCTGGCGCTGCGCGTGCTGCTCTGGCTGCTGCCGTCGCTGGCCTCGCTGGCCTTGGACACGGGCCTGCCGTCGCTGGCGCGAGCCTAAAACTGGGGGGCGCAGCCGCCCTGCCTCCGAGGAGCCAAGGCGACCGAGGCCTGCTGGCGCGCCTTGTGCTGCTCGGCCTCTTCAACCTGGCCGTCGAGTCGTCCTCCAGGCCGGCCTGCAGCTGGCCATTCTCCCGGCGCTGGAAGGCCTGTCGGCTCAGGCAGCGAGCGGCATCTCTGCTGCCTGCGGCCTCGTCCACCGCCTCGTCGTGCGCAAGCCAAAGGCGTCGTTCTTTTCGTCCTCCGTCTCGTCGTGTCCTCGGCCACGGCCTACTTTCCAGCTGTCCCGCGCACACCGCGCCCGCCCGCCCTCCGCCCGCTCTTCAACACCGCCTCCCGACTGCCGCTGCCCTGGCAGGTTCTCAAACAGTCCGTCGTCCTGTTTCTGCTGCGCGAGGGGCTTGTGTACTACAGCCACCGCTACCTCCTGTCGCGTCCCACTCGCCCTGCAGACTGGTCCGCCGCCTGAGTCGATGGCATCTCGCAGCTATGCCCACGCCCGTCGCCGGGCGCCCTTTGGCCTCCTCGTCTTTGCCGACCACCCAGCCTCTGTCCTGCTGCTGCGATGGCTGCCGCTGTACGGCGCGGCCCTGCTGGTCAGGCCCCACCTGCTCGTCTTCCTCCTGTTTGTCGCCCTGGTCACGCTGGAAGAGACGCTGGGCATGAGCGGGTACAAGGTCGTGCCGGGCTTGTTGTTGCGGGGAGTGGCGCGGAGGACGGCCGCGCATTACACGGCGGCGACGAGCGCAGCGCAAGAGGCCAAAAAAGCCAAATGGGCCAAAACGGCGCGCGCGGCGAGGTCCCAGCAGAAGGAGTCAACTTTGGCGCCTGGGGCCTGCTGGACTGGATGCAGGGCACGAGCTGGCCGCGCAGTGGCAGTCTGGTGGCGGATGCGCAGGCGGGCGCGGTCGTGGTGCCTGGCCTGGGGGCTTTGCAGGATGCGGCGACGACGGTGTCGCAGGCGGCGACCGGCGGGGAGCAGAGGGCGTTGGCGATGGCGGGTGAGGACGGGGATGGGGACGGTGCCGGTGACGACGACGACATCGAAGAAGACGAGCCTGTGACAAGGAGACGCAAGGGCCACGGCCGGCGGTCGAGGAAGCGGGTGTAGGTGAGACAGTAATGATCCTTTCGAGCATGTGTATCCCAAACTTTATTCAAAACCAATGGCCATTGGCATAACCAGAGTGACACGAATTCAAAGCCAAAAATGCACCGGCCCAGACTGACCAATGCAAATCGCATTAAAAGAGAACAAAGCAACCAGTTTCCAAAAGAACGCCAGTCCATGCAAGTCTAACGTGTGTAGCGTGCCGTGTGCGTGTGCGTGTGCGTGTGCCTGTGAGTGTGAGCTGTGCGTTGTGGGCTGCATAGTTTGGCGGCCCTCGGCTCGAGACAGCACGCCCTCGGCATGCCTGACGCGATGGCACTCTGGCCTACGGGTTCGCCTCGGGCAGCTTACTGCCACCCCTTCTTCTCCTTTAGCCATTTGAGCGTGTCCAGCCCCGTCTGCAGCTTCATGCCAATCCGCGCGTCCAGCACAAAGGTCTCCACTTGGCCACCTTGTCCAGCTCCGCCAAGCTCTCATTGACCTTTGTGCGGCGGTACCGGTCCACGGCGACGGCATCTCCACCCTCCGGATAGTGACCCGGGTCACTCGCCTGCATGTACAGAATCACGGCCGCCTCGTAGTGGCCGGCCGCCTGTACGTAGTCGTCCTTCAGCGGGCCCTTGAAGGCGGTTCTAGGGGGGTTAGCATCTGGACAGACTCGCGCTCGAAACAGTGCCACGTGCCACGTACCTATCATGCACAAACAGCTCCTCCTCCAAGACCTTCATGGCCGCCTCGCCCCGTCCAAGGCCGCAGCAAGGCCGCCCGGCACAGACTGCCAATGCCGCTCTCGTCTGGCGCGGCCTGGAACGCCTGCACCACGCTCGCGTCGGCCGTGCACCGCGTCCAGGGAAGGTAGTCTCTGAGGGCCTGCTCCAGGAGGTCGGCTGGCAGCCGCTTGGCGCTGCCCCACAGGTAGGCCATTTCCAGCGCCGGGCTGACACCCGCCGCGTCCGCCAGGTCCAGCTTGTGCTGCTTGGCCCGCTCCTCCCAGCGCGCCAGCTTGCGAATCACAAAGACATCAAAGGGCATCTGCCGCGCCATGAACTTCTTCTTGCCCGCCATCGTCGGCGCTTTCCGCAGGTGCGCCTCGGCGGACTTCTTGTGTTTCGCGGCTTCGGTGGCGGCGACGTCGGCCTCCTGTGCCTTTCCTTCTTCTCTCAGGCGCCTGGACAAATGGAAGGCATTCCGGTACAGCTCAATCTCGGCACAGCCGACGTTGTAGTAGTACAGCGCGTGCGACCAGGTGTTGAGCTCGACGCAGGCCAGGAAGCTGTCGCGCATCGTCTCCCACTCCATCGCGCACATGCTGTCAATGGCCAGCTCGAATTTCGTGAGGGCCGTGACCTGCCGCATCTTGGCCACCCGCGGCTTGCCGTCGGCGCCAGAGCCTCCACCGTCATCAAGACTTCCATGGCTTCCCGGATCTTGCGCTCCGACGACAGCAGCCGGGCCTCTTCGAGCACCCACAGCAGGCTGTCGGGGTACAGCGTGCGCATGTGCGCCAGCAGCTTGCGGCACCGCTCCTTGGGGTAGCCAACCACGTCGTCCTCGTCGCCCGTCGCAAAGGCGGCGACGTCGTCCTGGGTCGGAAGGATGTCCGAGTTGGCCACCAGTCCGTTGTAGTAGACCAGCAGTGCCAGCCCCGCCAGCCCGCCGTAGATGTTGGCAAACTTGGTGCTCTGCCACAGCATGCGCACGCCCCGCTCGCGGTCGCCCTTGAAGCCCACAATGGAGAGCAGCCGCGAAAAGGCCGGCGGCACCATGGAAATCAGAACCTGCAGCATGCCGAAGCACAGATTGGCGCCCGAGTGCACAAAGACATCGACCGGGTTCGTGAGGGTGTCGAGGTGCCGCTTGCGGGCGCGCATCGTGGCCGTCATGGACAAGGCGCCGCGGCTGGGCGTGGCCGTCTGGCTGCGTGACGTTTGGCTGCGTAACGTCTGGCTGCTCGCGCGGCCGTTGAGTGAGAGTGCCGCCGTCGTTTCGGAAAGGGAGGGTGTTTTTGTTTCGATCTCACGGCGGCTGTCGTCGATGTCGTCGATGTCGTCGGGTCTGTCTTCGTCTCGGCATCGCCATTGGCCCTGACTGCCTTGCCGTTGCGTGCCGCCGCGTGTGCTTCTGCCGCGGCCTCTTCGTCGGCCACGGCCTCGGCCTCCAGGTCGGCAAACTCCGCGTCGTCAAAGGTGCCCGGCATGGGGTCTTCACTGTACGACAGGCGCCGTCCATGACTGCGGCCTTGGCCGGAAGGTGTGACCATGCGCGGGTGTCTCGCCGCGCAAGTAGGCCTCCTCCGACTCGATGATGGCATTGAGCGACACAAACGCCTTGCGCAGCTTGTAGAAGCCCCGGATCGCCTCCGTCAGGCTCTCGTGCAGCTCGGCCACCACGGCCAGCATGATCTGCGACTCGGCGTGGACCAGGGCATACTCGCTACCGGGCGGGTAGATCTGGGTGCCGGAGATGGACCCTCCGTGGCCTTTCCGGCGCTTCCAAACCAGCCGGCCCCAGCGCCACCTACTCCGGCGGCCTGCGCCTTCTTCATGTCGTCCAGGCGCGCGCCTCGCACTCGAGCAGCCGCGTATTGGCCTCGTTCATGGCCTCCTTTTCGAAGCCAAGGACGGACCGCATAAAGGTGGAAACGCCAGACCCATGAGGTGGAACGCCGAGCTGTCCTTGCATGCACGCAGGCGCGCCTCGGCGCCTTCCATGTCGTCGTTCAGCAACAAGGCCGTTGAGGCCATGGCGTCGTCCATGTCGGCAATCTCGCGGGCGACGGCGGGACTCACTGCGGGCGAGGAGGTGCTCGCCTCTGCGGAGATGGCCGTCGTGGAAGTGGATGCCGACACGGCCGGACTGGCCTCGCGACTCGCCTTGCTGGACGACGGCGCCGAGCTGCCCCGGAGCCATGTCCTGAGGGACGACATGGTGGGTGTTGGGCTGTGAAGCTGACGGTGTTCTGAGACAGTTCACAAGCGAATGTGAATATGCATGTACGTCGACGCAAGCTGTTGCTTTCTGGGCTGGTACGGTGTTACGGTGTTTGACGGTGTCGGTGGTCGACGGATTGGTTCATGCGAGCGGCTAGAGATGCAGGGCAAGCCTGGAGCAGAGAGCTGTGTACGGACAAGATCGTCTCAAGCTGCCGGGGAGAGGAGAGACGAAAAAAGAAAGCAAGCTGCGTGACGGAAGCTGCCAAGACGGACGTCAAGGACGGGGTGAGAAGAGAGAAGAGATATCTGATAACCAATGCACCCGTAACGAGGAAAAGGAAAAGAAAAAGAAGCGGAGGGAAGAAGAAAGGATGCAAGAACAAAGAAACAGAAACAGGAACAGGAGAGAGATGACGGAAAGGAGAAAATGGAAGAATGAGTCCAAGACGTCCAAAGTTGAAGTGACCAATGGCCAGGGCCAATGGCTAATGCCCATGTGGAAGGAGCTGCTCTGCAGTGGACAACGGCCGCTGCTCAGTGTGGAAGGAGACACCTTGGCTGAGCGCCGTCGGTGCCGGGCGCACCTGCCTCCTTCACCTGCGTGGCTTCTCGTTCCGGGCGCGGCGGAGAAGAGGTGACAAGGGCGGCTAACTCCGTGCCTGCCTACTTTGTACGAAGACTCGTAGGTGCTCGTATTCTTGTCTACAAAGTACGACGTAATGCCAGTCGCAGCTTCCGCACGGCATACGAGTCGAGAGAGCCACCTTTTCCTTGTTCCTTCCGCATTACACAGTACTTTTCTCTAGCAGCCGGCCCTGCCTTTTCTGCCTCGTTTTGCCTTTTCTGCCTTTTTGCCGTCTTTCCGAGTTGGCAAGGAAGGCGGGAAATAAGACACGAAGCCTCGCTCTCGGTCTTCGCGCTCGCTCTTGCCGTTTGTCAGTTGGACGGCACCATGTACTTTGTACGAATAAAACGTTTCTTTTTGGCCTTTTGCCCCTCCCGCGAGCCACTAAAGCGCCCTGTCTTTGAGCACCATAGCGCTAACGCAGGCACGTCAGTGGAGGGCCACGGAGCTAGCAATAGCGGTTGATGTCCTTGTCGAAGCTTGTACGAAGTTGAGTTGATAGGTCTCGTTGGTCTCGTCGTCTCGCCGTCTCGCTGGTGCACGGAGCATACGGAACGAGGACCAGGGCACAGCTGAGAGATATGGAACCGTGGACAGGGACGATCAGAAAGAAGCTTTACGAGCCCCGTTGCATTCGCCCGTTGAAGTGCGTGGTTTTGTTTCCAGAGGGGCGGATTCACTGTACATGGAGAGTATGGGGAAACGGAGGACAGACTTCAGATGGAAGGATTTACACGGCCAGAGGACGGGATTCAGAGTATGAGACGGACAAGATGATCTTACAGTCAAAGGACTCGTACAAGCAGCTGCGTATCTCCGTTGGAATGACCGGCCGAGTACCCGAGTACATGACGACAGACGTTCTTGTGGGCGTCCAGCTCACCGCGCCAGCGTGTGATACTTCGTCGGACGATGCTCGGCAAAGAATTCCACGGTGAAGCAGCAGGACGCTACAGGCAGGCAGCTGCAGGAATACAGCACGACTTACAGCGCTTCTGTCCGTGGCGACAGCGTCCAACAAAGCGCCGTCAGAGCGGCGAAAGGCGGCGAACGGCGGCAGTACGCTTAGTCAACGGCGGGCAGAACCAGCAGCCCAACGCCACACAGCGACAGGCGCCCACGCGGTAGACGCAATCCAAAGCAGTTGGAGCGACTCCATAGCATTGCGTGTGAGCATCGCGCACCATCCCAACCACGACACCACGAGACACGACCACCATCCACCGTCCATGTCCCGACCTTTGCACAACGGCTACTGTCGACGTTGCCTCGCACCCGCCCCTCGCACATCTGCACCCCTGCCCACCATGCCTTCCGATACGTCCAAGCCCGAAGACAAGCCGGCCGCCGGCGACGCCAACACCAAGCCGGAGACGGCTGCTCCCAAGGCAGTGACGCTCGGCGAGGACGACGAGTTTGAAGATTTTCCCGTCGACGACTGGGCGCCCGAGGAGACGGAGGCGGGCGCCGCCGGCGAAGGCACGGCGACCAACAAGCATCTGTGGAGGAGTCGTGGGACGACGACGATACGAGCGACGACTTTTCCGCGCAGCTAAAGTAAGTTGAGCCATGGAGACGATCAGCCAGACAATCAGCCAGACAATCAGCCGAGATCACAACGAACAGACCTGCAGCCTGCCCGATTTGCCCGCCCTTATTTGCCATCCGACTAACCAGTGCAGGGAGGAGATGGAAAAGGTCGAGGCGGTCAAGAGACGGTAGAGGACGGCACCAGACGATACCGGCGACGATGACGACACGGAAAATCGACAGCGGACGACGTGACTGCTAGGACGGCTGGGATGGACGGCCAACATGGCATGGCCACATGGAACGGCCACTGGGTACTTTGATACGAATAGAACCGGCGCCTGTGCGAATACAAAACAAGCTTTTGAGCATTCCATCATGTGCGGCTGCCTCTGTACCGTTGCAAGCTGTTCTTACGTCCTGTGTTGTGTTCTTGCACACTCGATTGTCAACAGCCGTGCATATTGTGTTTGTGTATAGTGTATTGTGTATAATGTAATGACCCGACTATCAGGTGCAGCCTGTCCTCATATCCCTGCGCCAGTACCCGGCTGTACGCATGTGGCCGTCCTGCTGACGGCGTCCGCGCCCCATCTCCTTACTTGGTGCTCAGAGCAACAACGCCGGGCAGGGCCTTGCCCTCCAGCAGCTCCAGACTGGCACCGCCACCCGTCGACACGTGGCTCAGCTTGTCCTCGGCGCCGTACTTGGCCGCCACCGTGGCCGTGTCGCCGCCGCCGATAATGACAATCTTGCCGTTGCCGGCCGCGCGCACGGCCGCGTCCAGCGTCGCCTTGGTGCCGTTGGCAAACTTGTCAAACTCAAAGACGCCGGCGGGGCCGTTCCACAGAATCGTCTGCGACTCGTCAATGGCATCGGCAAACAGCTTGGCCGACTTGGGGCCGCAGTCCAGGCCCATCCAGCCCTCGGGGATGCCCTCCGCGTCGGTGGCGCTGCCCGTGTTGGCGTCGGGGGCAAACTTGTCGGCCGTCACGTAGTCGACCGGCAGCACCACCTTGACCTTGTTCTTGGCCGCCTTGTCCATGAGCTCCTTGACCGTCTTGGCGCCGGCCTCGTCAAAGAGCGAGGTGCCAATGGGCACGTTGTCCAGGACCTTTTTAAAGTAAAGGCCATGCCGCCGCAGATAATCAGCGTGTTGACCTTGTCCAGCAGGTTGTTGACCAGCTGGATCTTGTCCGAGACCTTGGCGCCGCCCAGGATGGCCAGGAACGGGCGCTTGGGCGACTCCAGCGCCTTGGCAAAGTAGTCGAGCTCCTTCTTCATCAGGAAGCCGGCCGCCTTCTGCGGCAGGTCGACGCCGACCATGGACGAGTGCGCGCGGTGGGCGGTGCCAAAGGCGTCGTTGACGTACACGTCGCCCAGCTTGGTCAGGCCCGCGCGGAACGCGTCGACCTTGGCCTTGTCGGCCTTGACCTTGTTGCCCTCGGCGTCGACGCCCTTGCCCTCCTCCTCCACGTGGAAGCGCAGGTTCTCCAGGAGGATCACGGCGCCGTCGGGGGCGTCGTTGACCATCGTCTCGACCTCGGGGCCGACCGAGTCGGGCGCCATCGTGACCTTGGGGCCGCCCAGCAGCTTCTCCAGCTCGGGGATCACGGGCTTGAGCGAGAACTTGGGGTTCACGCGGCCGTCGGGGCGGCCCAGGTGCGACATGAGGATCACGGCCTTGGCGCCGTGGTCCAGGGCGTACTTGATGGTCGGCACGGCGCCGGCAATGCGCTGCGGGTTGGTCACCTTCTTGTCGGCGTCCAGAGGGACGTTGAAGTCGACGCGGATGAGGACCCGCTTGCCCTTGAGGTCGACGTCCTCGATCGAGAGCTTGTTGGAGAGAGACATGGTGGTGAGTGGGGATAGGAGTGCGTGGTGGAGAGTGAGTCTGTAGACGTTGGAGAGTCTGGAGGGTCTGGTGAGTCTAGACGTTGATGAGTCTGTAGACGATGGTGAATCGGATGGACTTGAAAGACAAAAAGGACCAAAAGATGGGGAGGCCGTCTCTCATGTACCACACATTCACCCTAAGCTGGCGGCTGGTTACTACTGTTACTACTCGCAGGACTACCCATAGGGCCTTGGAGGCAAGTCAACAAGCCAGTGCTCACCGGCAGCTAGCAGCGAAAAAGACGCAGAGCTTTCCACCACAAAGACACCACCTGGCGGGGTCGATGGGCCCAGAGCTCAGAGCCTCCCAAAACGCGCCATCTCTCCCACAATGGCGGGGTCCGGCCAAAGCTGCCCAGTAATAACGAGCCAAAGGACGGCCTCAAAGGACCGGCGACCTACGTCAGCAACTATTCTCGCTGTAATTGAGCCTACGAGTACTGAGTGATGGGTTGCAGTGGTCTCTGTCCGTTGAGGCTTTTTGTGCCGCGATGCCCACGTCGTCTTACTTTGTACGTCTGGAGCCTCACTTTGGACGTGTCCAGCAGTCGAGTCGGGTCCCAGTCGACTCACGAAAGATGGCACTGCCGGTCTCCCCACACATGCACCAGAAAACAAACGGCAGATGGGATCTACCGGTAGCCGGTAGTCAACAAGCTAAACGGGGTCACGGTAGAATCGGAACATGTAGGAGCTGCCGTGCTCGTATGGGAGATATGCTGCGGTCTCGTCCAACTAGACTGTACATATGTCGTAACCCTGCACGGTTATGAAACGGATTAGACACTTGTTTAGCACGGGGGGTAGCATCGTGGGCAGTGCAGTTCGTCGATAAAGTGTATTGAGTGTATTGGGCTTCTTGGGATGGCCCTAGAAACAATGCATAAACTCGTCAAGTACCCCAACCGCGGAACAAAGGATGCCCCAGACATGTGCTTGGAGGCGTGTATGTTTGACAGAGGCTTGCTTTTCCTCTTTCTCTTCCGCTTGCCGACTTGTATATGTGTTTCGACCGTCCATCCGAATAAAGGCTTTCCCTTTCCCATTCCGTTTGATCCTTTCGACCTTGACTCCGTATAGACCGTGTCCTCCAATGCTCCGAAACGCCCGTCAAACGCCCGCCACCACCGACTTGCTGCCGAGGACGAGGCTGGTCGGTTAATGAAAAATGCAGAGCAAAAAATGAGAAAGTTGGCAAATGAAACCCATCCGTGACCAGCCACAAAAAGACTGGATGAAAACAAGTAATAACGGAAACAACGTCATCGATCCCATCGATGACGAAAACGAGGACAACACGATAACATGGAAAACGGTCGTCCATTCGAGCCCACTCCGCTCCTCTGCTCTCCGCTCCTCCGCTCTGCTCACTCCAGTCGAATGGTCGGCGCGTCCGGCACGTTGGCCTTGGCCTGCTGCACGTCCTCGGCGGCGTTTGTGAGCGAACAGGTACGCCGTCCAGGCAATGCAATGGTGGACACAAACGGCAGCTGGAACTGGACCGGGCATCAGGCGGAAATTGATGAGCTGCACCGCCGGCCAAATCAGAAAATTGGCCTTCAAGGTGGGCAACAAACATGTCCTTTAAGCTTGGTCTGGACGGCACGGCGGCCGCCGCCCTCGGTGACGGTCATCACCGTAAAGAACCAGGCAATGCCAATGGGGGCAAACACCAGCTGGTCCATGGCCACGCGTCTTGAGGGTGGCCCCCAGCGCCGACGTGTTCTTGGTCATGGGAAAGGTGCGCGACAGGAACTGGAACCACTTGAACTGGATCGGGGCCATGCCGAAGCCATAGGCCATGAAGCGCGTGAGACGCTCAAAGTCCAAAAACGGCGGGGGCAGCATCTTGCTGGCGGGGGCGGGCCGGGTGTGCATGCTCAGCGTGTTTGTCGGGGGAGGCGTGGCGCGAGGGACGCCGCCGACGACGACGACGACGAGGCGATGGCCGTTGTCCCGTCGAGCTGGGGGTGCGGCCGGCGGCGAGCTCGTGGATCTCAATGGCAATGAAGCCGTCTTTGGGGAGGCATCGCGGTTGCGGTTGC
The DNA here is from genome assembly GCA_016097075.2 of Sporothrix phasma. Lineage (NCBI taxonomy): Eukaryota > Fungi > Ascomycota > Sordariomycetes > Ophiostomatales > Ophiostomataceae > Sporothrix > Sporothrix phasma. Next base: position 290,344 of record JADMNG010000031.1, on the reverse strand, counting down.
GGTTGCGGCTGAGGCTGTGGTCCTCGGTAGGGGTAGCCTGCCAGCGAGATGTCGTCGTCGTCCTTGGCCTCGTAGCCTTTGCGCAGCTGGCGCTGCTTCAGGGAGGTGATGGTCTGGGCAACCGGTGTCGGCAAGCCGCCGAGCACGGCATTGGTGACCATCATGGTCAGGACGGGGCGTTCTTCGTAGTAGGCATTGAAGCGGCGGTGAGGCGGGCGGCAATGGCCATTTCGATGAGGAAGATGCAGAAATGGAGGAGAGGCTCAACGGTTTAGCGATGAGAGAGGAGGGAGAGGGAGGAAGCAAGCGGGAGAGGGGGAGGGGGAGAGAGAGGAGAGAGGGAGAGAGGGAGAGAGAGGAGAGAGAGGGAGAGAGAACACACAATCTGTCCGTAGATGTACTTGCTGTTGGCCGCCCGGGCGATGCGGCGTGAAGCGGTATCCCACGACATCTTGACGGAGGACAAGTGATCAGAGAACGGGTGCGACGGTGGAGAGGCGAAACGAAACTGTAAATGGATGACAGCTTGAGGGAGGCGTATCCCAGAACGGCCCAGCAAGAAACAGGGAACGCCCACAGGAGCACAGGAGCACAGGCACAGCTGCAGAGAGGAAGGAAAAAAGATGTCGACTGTCGATAAGGAGGGTGACGAAGGCGAGACACAGGCAAAGGCAAGGGCTGGTGAGCCGTAGGTAGCGTGGTCGATGACGACACCGCAGGGCAGAGCAATGCCCTATCGGCTTAGTGATTCGTGGTTGCTGGCGACTGGACTGGTTGCTGGTAGCGGCTGATTTCGACTGTCGGCGTCGCAACGCACGCGACACAACTGACCTCGACAGGATGCGAGGGAGGGGACCGAAGCGCAGGGAAAGGACGGCGAGTTGCAGAGCAAGAGATCGGGTTGGGTGCATGGTTGAGTGTCGAGAAAGGCGCAAGAGAGAAGAAAGAAGACGACTCACAAAGGACCAACAAGTCCCGTTGTCCATTCCTATTGTGTGGCCTCCGCCTCCTCCGCTCCATTTCGTCCGCTGTGCATCCCACAACAGTCCATGACACAGCTGACACTGCGGCAGAGCCGACTTTGTGCTCGTGCGCTCTACAAAGAACAGCGTACACTGCCGCGTGTTTCGGCCACCAACACGTTAGCCCTACTCTGTGACCGACTCCATCTTAGGGCTCCGTCCAAACGACACTCGTTTCATTCCGACATCGCCTGGCCTGAAGTCGAACATGCTTCTCGAGAACAGCTCGTTCGGTTTGCATCGACAGGCTGGTACAGGCTGTGTGGTCCATGTTGGCAATGTGAGAGCGTGTGTTCCTGCAAGGCAGACAATGTCTTTACTTTGGTACGGACTGGCGTTGCGTGTATTCAAGTCGACATGTTCAGTGCATCCCGTCTCAGTAGAGGAGAACGGCACGACAAGACAACGACACAGGTGAAACAATGACTCCGGCAAGCAGCAGTTCAGACTGGTCGATGCAACCTCAGCACGACCACATCCCGCCTGCCGCACAACCCGCCATGGCTGCTCTAGGCTTCAGCCATGGTGATGCACAAGCCAGCACTTCCATGGACGCGTCCATCGTATTGTGCACACTGCGAGGCTTCGGTCCAGCCACCTCGAAGATGGACCAGCAGCCGCTGATGTTGACGAGATTGGTGAATGCGATACGAGTCGTTCCTCGGGTCGTCCAGTCCGTCGAAGAGAAGGGAGTGGCTCGTTCCAGCTCAGATATCGTGCAATGGGAGGGATGCAGCCCTTTTTCATCGACAAAGTCGACGCCCGAGAAGACGCGAAGAGGAAACAAAAAACATGACCAGCAAAAAGAGAGCCCTGAATGCTTTTGCATTCGCTGTGATGCCGCACCTGGGATGAACAAGGACCTCAGCATTTGTTAGGTGCTTGACCCGATACGAGTGCTGCGCTCTACACTGAGCTATACGGGCGTTTACGCTGTTTCGTTGAGGCGGCGACGCCAACGTCACGCTACAATAGAAGGAACGCTCTGGGACAGGACAGTGGCAATTCACAAATACTGGTGACTGCGATACTGTGCATCTCTATTATAATGTAACGTATGCATATACTGTATGTGGTGTCGTATATCGTATACTACATTCTTATTCTACTTTAATTTTATATTGTGATTGTACATCACTTCGATCTTTTCGTTCTCCATTGCATCATATTCGCTTTACTCGTGTCTTAAAGACCTCATTACCCAATCAAACACAGACTCACGCATACACCAGCTCGAGACGATATCTTCTATTGCTGCTTGGCTAGCTCTCCGCGTCGCCTTGTTCCTTTCAGACAGACACCCGTTCGTAGACCGTCTCACCACGACCTAGACGGGAATGTCGTGCAGAAAAAGTGACAGGGGACGAGGAGGAAAGGAAGAAGGGGCGCCGTAAAAATACAGCGGGATGAAGGATGACGAAAAGCATAAACAAAGAATGAAACACAAAAAAGGTCGAGAAGGAAAAGAGAAACGAAACGCAACGGCACAGTACAGTACAGTACACTCTCCAAACGGCCCTGCTCTCTGGCCAGGGTTCCCTTCACTCGCGCAGCCAGAACAAACAACAGACACAAGCGACACTCCAATCTGGGCTCAGCAAGTCCTCACCGACCCGCTCTCCTTTTTCGTCGTGCCCTTGCTCTGTCGTTGTCGTTCCAGCCCAAGCGTTTCCCTTTGTGAACGTGGCAGCCGGTCTTTCTCAGCCACGGTTAACGAGGCCCGGTGGCCGACGCGCCGATGGGGGCCGTGCCGTGATTGGCGTCACCGCCATTGCCAACGCCGCCGTTGAAGCCGCCAATACCGCCAATGCTGCCAATACCGCCGATGCCGCCGATGCCGCCAAGCCACCCAGGCCGCCGCCAAGGCACCAAAGCCTCCACCGCCGCCGACACCGCCACCGCCGTGGCCATTGCCATTGCCAATGCCGATGCTGCCCAGGCCGCCCAGGCCGCCAAGGCCACTGCCGCTGCTCAGACTGCCAGTCAGGCCGTTACCGCCGCCGAGACCACCCCCAAAAGCACCGAACCCGTTGCCCGAGGGGAAGCTGCCGAAGCCGGACTCGCCAGTACCGGCACTCCCGCTGCCGAACCGGTGCTGCAGGCCTTGCGCGTCGGGCACCCAGCGGATGCCCGTGACGGCGCCGTCTGCAAGGGATTCCGTGTCGACAGGCGCGCGCTGCACTTCAAAGTTGCCGCCGCCGTTCTTGGGGTCGCCTTCGGTGTCATACAAAAGATCCAGCTCGCTGTCTTGGATGGCCGGGCCAGGCAACACATGCGTGGCCAACGAAGCGACGCGCGCCTTGACGCGGCCAATGGGGAGGAAGCCGGAGGAGGCGTCGGAGGTGATGGTGCCACCGCTGGGAGAGCGACGGCCGGCTTCGCCGTCCGTCTTCTCCTCCGCCTCGCCGTCCCGTCCTCGGCCTCGGCCTCGGCTGCGGCTGCGGCGTCAGCGTCGGCGGCCAGCTCCTTGCACGCCCGGCACAGCAGCTGCCTCAGCGTAATGGACCGTCCCTGCGTCGACCTCAAGCTCCCGCCATGGTGCAGCGGCGCACCAAACGAGCCCGCCAGCCCACTGGGCGGCATCGGCATGGGCAGCGGCATGCCCAGCCGGGCGGGCCCACCATGCCAGGAGGCACAGCAACGCCCATGCCGGGGGGAACACCCGCACCCATCCCAGGAGGACCCACCATGCCGGGCGGAGCGGCCATGCCGCCAAATGCACTCTGGGAGGCGGGGGAAAGGCCATGTGGTGCTGCTGTTGCAGCTGCTGAAGATGCAGCGGGAGCGTGTGCCCGTGCGGCTGTTGCTGTTGTTGCTGGTGCGGAGCGTTCTGCGGGAGCGGCGGTTGTTGGGGCAGCTGAGGCAGCTGAGGCAGTTGAGGCTGTCCTTGTCCCGGCTGCGGCGCCCAGACGGACGAGGGCGACATAAAGGGCGACGTGAGGTCGGGGGGCGGGCCGGGCCAAAGGAGGGCCGTGCGTGGGCATGGCCGTGGGCATGGCCATGCTGCAGGGAAGGTGGTGGTGCGACCGCATCGACGAGAAGCCGTCCATGCCCATGCCCGTGCCCACGCCGAGTCCAAAGTCAGAGTCGTCCAGCAGCGCGCGGAGCCCAGATGCTCTTCGCTGCTGACAGCGTTCTTGTCCCCCATACCTCCGCCGTGCACCGTGCTACCAGGCCGGCCAATGGGCGCAGGGCGGCCAATCGGGAGAGACGCAAGTCCGCTGCCGCCGGGCGACGATGTCGAAGGATCAAACCCGCCCGACGCCTGGCGCGAGTGCGTAAGGTGGCTGTTGTCGGTGGGCAGAGACCAATGGGCGTCACGACGGATCCGTCCGGCCATGGCCTGCCAGGGATCCAAAGCCGGGCGGTGGCTGCGCCATCATAGGACCGCCAGGGCCAAACCCGCTGCCGGCACGGCCGATGCTGTTGACGGCCACCGACGACGACGCTGACGACGACGAGAGCATCGGCATCATACCCGGCGGACCGGTGACGCTGCGGAAACTGCCCCGAACGGCTGGCTGCTAAACCCGGGCGGGAGCGTGACAGGCGGCTGGCCGTTTCCGAGGCCACTGCCCAAGCCAAAGGGCAGTACGGTCGGCGATCCAGGAGCAGGACCGATTCCAAACTGCTGTTGATGCTGCTGAGACACAGACACGGGACGCGCCGCGCCCGACAGCGGCGATGCCGAGAAAAAGGGCGCGCCGCTGCCACCGTGTAGACCTAAACCTGCACCGGCACCCGCACTGGCGCTCGACTGCACGGGCGTCATGGGGTTGGGCGATGCATCCTGGCTCTGGCTCTGGCTCTGGCTCGGCTGGCTCGGCTGGCCGCCAGACAGCGAAGCCGCGCGCGAGCTCGACCCGGCGACGCTACCGCTCCCGGCAGCACTCGTTCCAGCTTGTCCACCTTGTCCACCTTGTCCACCTTGTCCAGCTGCCTGCCTAGGGCGCATGGGCGTCGGCGCTTTCTGAGACAGCGTAATGGGCGTGACGACAGCCGGTTGCGGCGAGTGGGCAGCGTGGGCCGGGTTCGTCAGGAGAGCGGGGACGGCCGGTGTGGGCGTAGCACGGCTCTCTGGTTGGCTTGGTCGGACGACGGGCGCTTCGGCAACGTCACAGAGGGCGCCGACGCAACCGGCACAGGCACCGCCGGGACGGGCACGGCCACAGGGGGCCGCGCGTTGGGGGCCGCCTTCTGGGCTGCGCGCTCTTCCTGGCGCTGCCGCTCGCGCGCCTCGTTGGCCCGGGCGCGCGCCTCCTTATCGCGCTTGTCGCGCTCCTGCTTCTCCTTGCGCTCGCGGCTCTCCCGTTCGCGGCGCTCCTGGTCTTCGCGCTCGCGCTGCCGCGCCTCTTCCTTGAGCTTCTTGTCGCGCTCCTTGGCTTCGCGCGCGCGCGCGCTCCTGGTCCTTTTGCTCGTTGATGCGCCGCAGCCGCTCGGCCTCCTTGCGCAGCCGCTCTTCCTCGTCGGCTTTCCGTTGGGCCTCGCGCTTCTTGCGCTTCTCCTCGGCCTTGCGTTTCTGTTCGTCGTCGCGCCGCGCTTCTTCGGCCCGCCGCGCCGCCAGCTCGGCTTCCCGCTCCGCCTCTTTGCGCGCCTTCTCGTCGGCCAGCGCCTTTTTCTTCTGGGCTGCCTTGTCTTTGCGCTTCTGCGCATCCTTGGCCGCGTTTCTCGTCGCGCTTCTGTTGGCGCGCATTGTCCTCGTCGATTTCGTCAAACAGCCGCTGCTGTCGCTCTTTCGAGACCTTTTCGCGGTACGCCGTCAGGACGCGCTGCTCAAACATGCGCGCTGCAAAGATTTGGAACATGCGCCGGCCCTCTTCCATGCGCTGCTCTTCCGTCATGGTGTCCTACACTCCACGTTAGCTTTGTTCTCCTCGCTTCGCTCGTTCTTCTCTTTTCCTCGCTTCGCTCGTTCTTCTCTTTTCCTCGCTTCGCTCGCCCTCTTCTTCTCCTCGCTTTGCTCGTTCTCTTTTCCTCGCTTCGCTCGTCTCTTCTCCTCGCTTCACTCATTATCTTCTCCTCGTTGTTCTTACAAATATTACCTCTTCTTCGTCATACTCCTCGTCTTCGCTGCCGTAGTCCTCGTCGTCCTCGTCTTCGGGCCCATAGTCCTCCTCCTCGGACGCCAGGTGGTGGTTGTGGTAGGCGCCGTTGACCGGGGGGGCGTAGCCGCCAGATGATCCGCCAGCTGCGCCGGCGCCACGGACATAGTCCTTGGCATCCTCTTCCCGCGCCATCCGCCGCTCGGCCAGCTGCTCCATCATCTCGATAAACTTGCGGCCGTCGTTCTTGAGCAGGTCGTCGGCCACGGTCAAAATGCCGCCGTGGACCTGCAGCGAGTTGCCGAAATTGAAAAAGTCGTTGGCGTAGTCGCGGTGGATTTCTTCGGGCGGGATGTCTTCTTCGTCGACGTCGTCGTCGACGTCTTCGGGGTCGTCGAGGTCGTCGTCGTCATCTTCGCTCTCGTCTTCCTCCTCGTCTTCGTCATCGCCCTCCTCGTCCCCCTCCTCATCCTCGTACTCTTCGTCCAGCTCGTCCTCGTCGACGCCCTCGTCGTCGCCGTGCCGCACAATCCGACCGCGTGACGGCTGGTGGCCGCGAGACGCCGAGGCAGGGGCCGGGCTCAAAGGACGGCCGTGGTGGTGCGGGTGGGCGTGCAAAGAACCGTGCGACGGTCCGTGGGCGTGAGAGTGCGAATGCGGGTGCGGTTGCGGGTTATTGTGGTGGGCGTGGCCGTGTGCAAAGCGTTGTCGATCGTTTTGCGCCTCCCTCTCACGCTGCGCCAGTTGCTGCTGCTGCAACAGCTGTGCCTGCTGCTGCTGGTGCTGCTGCTGGCCGGCCGGGTCGTTGGCAAACTGCTCGAGCTCTTCGTAGTAGGAGTCGTACAGCCCCTCTAGCTCCTCTTCAAATGGCGGTGCGCTTACGCCCGCAAAAGTGGCAGCTGCACGTCATCTTTTGCTGCTCCTTCATCTTCTTGAGCACGGTATCCTTTTCCACCTTGACCAGCGACTTGCGCTCGTCCTCGCTCAGGTCCAGCCAGAACTCCTTGATCCGCTGGCGCTCTTCCTGCGAGTTGGTGTTCCAGATCTTTTCTTTGGACGTAGAGGACGGGCGCGGTCGGTAGTCGTGGTGGTGGTGTGGGGCGTGCTGGTGGGTGTGTTGATGTTGGTGGTGCTGTTGCTGTTGCTGGCCGTTTGGGGCCGGCTGCTGCGCATCCGACCCAGCCGCCTTCTTCTTCTTCTTTTTCTTGGACCGTTTCGATTTGTTGGCGGTGCCCTCGGCCTGCGCTGGCCCTGTCGCGTGGTCATGTTCATGGTCGAGGTCATGGTCATGGTCGAGGTCGAGGTCGAGGTCATGGTCGTAGTCGTGGTCGTGGTCGTGACCGTGGTCGTGGTCGTGACCGTGGTCGTCAATGTCGCCTAACCCTGCTTCGTGTGGGCCCGTGTTGTCAAAGTCGCCGTCGACTTGACAGTCGCCTTGTTGCCGAGATCGATATTGTACACGCCGTTTGTGCCGTTTGGCGGCGCGGGACGAGGGGGTGTCAAAGACACTGCTGTCGGGAGTGTGGCCTCGTCTTCGGCCTTTCGTGCCGCCGCCTTGGCCCTTCGCTTGGCCTTTTTGCGGTTGCCCGTGGGTGCGGATGCGTCTTGGACGCGGTCGCCATGTCGGCTGTCGGTTCGCTTGGGGGCGGTGGGGGCGGTGGGGGCGGTGAAGAAAAGGCTGCAGACCGTGGCGATGGCGATGCGGGCCCCGGACTGCCAGTCTTGGGCACGGTGATAAACTTGGAGCCGTCCTTGTTGGTGTACTTGGCGGTGGCTTTGCTGGACGGGGATGTCGGTGACGGAGCCCCGTTTTCTGTCGTCGCCGCAGTGGCCGTCGTGGGTGCTGTCGCTCCAGCCGTGGGCGGTGGTGGGTGGTTCCGGCGGTTCCCTTTCATTCTTGCTGGTCAAAGAGACGATCCGGTGGACACATGGGGGCGGGACGACGAGACGGAGGGGATGCGAGAAGCCGGAAGACTGTAAAGGCGCGATGGTCAGCACGGCGTGCTCAGACAGGGTCAAGGGCAAGGTCGGGAGCCGAAGAGGTGCCGACAGAGAATGTCGTTTGGTCTGTGGACTTGGCTTGTGGGCCGCGAACGGTTCCGGCGGCGGGCAGGATGCTGACGACACAACGTCGTCTTTGTCGTCGTCGTCGGCGGGACCGCTCGGCAGAAACTCACAATCGTGCAGCGCGCTGCGGTCAGGCCGACGTCTTCTCGGCGGGCCGGTGCTCGTCTGTCGCTCTCTCGTCGGCGGGGCGAGAACGCAGAATGGAAGCAAGGCACAGGGTGGCGTGCGCAGTCGTCGGACGCTTCGGGGCAGAAAATAGCCGTACGTGCAATTGGCAAACACGAGCGGTCGCGGCGTCGTGCTGTGTTGTGGTCGAGGTACGGTGAGGCGGCCGTGGCAGCGTCGTGGTGGTGATTGTGTGTGGTGAGGAGGGAGGAGAGGAGAGGACGTCGTCTGGCTCTTTGGTCACTTGGTGCTTAGTGCTTAGGTCGTTTGGGTTTGGCTCGCTTCGGTCTGGCACAGCGGGCGGCTTGGGGAAAGAGCGCAGCGGCCGCAACAGAAGGCTTCGGCAGTACTGAGTACGAGTACTGTAGCAAGGGGTAGGTTCCGTGGAGGTACCTCTGTGAGTGTGGCGCGTGCGTGGGTACCATGTGGCGACAAATGTGTAGTCACGTGAGCGAGTCGATGGCGTCCTCAGGAAGCTCAAAGAGTCGCCTCATTGTGTGCATTTCGGAGTGGACGATACCGAAGCGACTGAGGACAATGCCGTCAGCTTCATGGCGTGTTTACTTTTGCTCTCGCGAGGTTGTCGGGGTGCCGCTTCCAGGGCGCGCTCGACAGCACCGGCCATCTGTTACTGGACATTGCTCGCCACGATCTACTGCTCCGGCTTCGAGGAGACTCACCATGCCACGTATCTCCTTGAAACTCACATCTTCGTGAACATCCTCGCCCTGGGGAATCCTATCAAACATCGCTTGTTGTGCTTCTGTGTGTGAGCCTTTGTATACGTCTTGTCCGTCTTGTCCGTCTTTTTGTACCGACTGCCCTGTATTGTGTAAGGCAAAAGCGCCCACATCAACAACTGAAGAAGGCGTGCTCACTGCACTCACACAGCATTCATCTCATCTTACGAGAGGACGCGACATATGACATGTGTCATGACGCAGTCCTGTCCTGACTCTGTTTCAAGTCGCATTCTGTATGTGGCTCACGGTAGCTGACGGTATCATTGCGTTCCTGCGACATTGCCGTGGTCAGCGGTTGAGTCCTACTCCAGACTGCATGCAGTCTTACAGCAGCGATGCGTACAAAGTACTGTGCCAGCTTTCGTCAATTTCGTACTCCATACCAGTGGCGACACAATCACTCTACACGTTGCCCACAGGCTACAGGGCGTGCTGGCAGAAGAGCCGCAGAAGCTCTCCGCGAGCCACTCGCAAGTTGCCGAGATGTCGCTGTGTTGGAGAGTACGGAGTACGAGCACGGCGTGTTTGTTGGATTTCGTGCCGTTGGTTCCCTCAAAATACGAGTAGATGTAGTAGATGTCGGCTAGGACTGCCTCCAGTGACTGGTAGCCGGTCAGACGAGTGGAATCTCCATTGTACAGAGGGCTTCCGTCGGTCGAGACGCCGGGCAAGCAAGTAGGGACACGTTCGTCTGCTGTCTCGCGTGTGTACGCGGCGTGCGCGTTGACTGTGCGTAGACTGTCTTTGCCTCATCATCCATCTCTTCATGTGCATCAAGGCCATGTGTTGTCGAGCAGGGCTGGACGTCCTTCGTAGGGCCGATCGGAAAGAAACTGGACAGAAGTGAAATACGAGTACACCGAGAAGAAGACAAGAGCCCCGTCCTTCACAGCCTCCACTATTCCGCTCTTCAGCGGCAGATGGACTCGAGGAAGACGGACAACCGAGATAGGACAATGAGAGAGGAGACGCTGGTGTAGACAATACAGACTGGAAGGACAAGCCATGGTAACGTCAACGCAGCCGGCCGTCTGCAGCCTGACGAGACACTGTCACTGAGTAAACAAACCAAAGGCAGTGGGACAACCGGTCCAATAAAAAGGAGACTCCAAGAACAGGAGCAATGCCCCGTCGATGGATACGTCTCGGCTCTTCAGCCCCATGCCGATTGCATCGTCCGCGGGCTCCGCTGGCTGCAAAGTCTTTACGAAGTCGTCTTTTCCTGTCGTTTGCATCTTGTTGTGTACTCGTATTTTTATCTCGGTTTCGCACATTGTCTTGGTCCTTTTGCTCCGTCTGGCTCAACTCCGCTCTCCGCCCTGGATTTTCAGTCTCACCCCTGGGGCCCAGGGCCCCTGGTGCCCCTGGCGCCCCTGGCGCACGCCCTACAGCCACTGCCCGTTGCCCGACCCCTGTATCTCGCCTTCGCCCTCTGCCACTGAACGCCGGCCCAGTGTAAGCCCTCTGCACGAAATAGTGCCGACGAAGTATCTCACAGTCAGTGCATCAATGCATCCTTGCCCCCTGCCGCTCTCTGTCCTCGCGTAAAACATGCAGACACGCTCGACATGCTGCAGCCAGCCGCACAAAGTCAATCCAGTCCACTGGCCAAGCACGTACAAGTACTTTGTAGAGGCATTTTCCGCTCTTCTTTTCAGCCTGCCGTAGCGTGGTGGTAGCCCCGGATCTCGCTGCATGAGCTCCTGCAGCCTTAGCTTAGGTGGTCGCCAACTTGGCCCGTTGCATAATCCCCGCAGCTTTCCGCTTTTCCACCTCTCCACAGCGGACCTCCCCTAGGGAAGCACTCGACGAGACAGCAAACAGTGGTCACTACAGCCTGACCACAGTCTGGCCACAGCCTGACCACAGTCTGGCCACAGCCTGACCACAGCCTGGCCACAACCACTAACCACTGCCACTGTCACTGGCCACAACCACTGGCCACAGCTCCCATTACACTACCGCGCTGTTCCTGTATCTTACGCCCTTCCTTTCCCTCCGTCCCAGCAGCAGCACCTACCCAGTAGCACTGGCCAAGACCGAAAACGCCCTGGCCGATTGTTGTGGTCCCTCTTCTCTCGTTCCGTCTCTCGTCTCATCCTTTCTGTTCGTTATTCTCTCTTCTCTTCTTTTCCCTTCTCATCTCCAATTCCACGACCATCCGACCATCCCACCGACAGCAGTCCTCCATCGCGACTCGTCTCTTCATCCTCACCACTGTCCAGTGTCGACTGTCGGCCCTTCCACCACTTCCGCCCCCAACGCCATTGCCCCATCTCCGTCTATCAAACCGTCAATCGGCCCCGACCCCGACAGCGACAGCCCCGGCAGCCTTGACAGCCTTGACAGCCCGACAGCCTTGACCGCTTGACCGCTTGACCACTTGACCACTTGACAGCTTGGCAGCTTGACGGCCCGACTGCCCCGAGCCAGCTCACTGGACCGTCGTCAAGACTGCATCTTTTCTTCTCTCTCCAACGCTTGACTCTGTCGACCTCCCGACGACAGCACGCTTGACCTCCACGAAGCAGGGGCATCCAACGCCTCCCCGGACCGCGACCGTCCGTCCCGTTTCGCCACCTCGACCGTTTGCTTCCGGACGACACCGCGGCGCACCCTCGCGTCGTTTAGCAGGATGGCGAGCACCAGTGCCGCGCGGGATGTCATCCGCAGGTGGCACCCCCCCTTCCCCTAAACCATGCCAATGGTCCCTCGCTAACCCGCTATCCCCCAGAAAACTCGTCATCATTGGCGACGGCGCCTGCGGCAAGACGTCGCTGCTCAGCGTCTTCACCCTCGGCTACTTCCCCACCCACTACATCCCAACCGTCTTTGAAAACTACGTCACCGACTGCCGCGTCGAGGGCCGCAACGTCCAGCTCGCCCTGTGGGATACCGCCGGACAGGAAGACTACGAGCGGTTACGCCCGCTGGCCTACGCCAAGGCCCACGTTATTCTGATTGGCTTCTCCGTCGACTCGCCCGACTCGCTCGACAATGTCAAGCACAAGTGGGTCGAGGAGGCCACCGAGCGGTGTCCGGGGGTGCCCATCATCCTGGTGGCCCTCAAGAAGGACCTGCGGGAAGACCCCCTGGCTGTCGAGGAGATGCGCAAAAAGAGCCTGCGGTTCGTGACCAAGCACGAGGGCGAGTCGGCCGCCAAGGAGGTTGGTGCCCGCAAGTACCTGGAGTGCTCGAGCTTGTCGGGCGAGGGCGTCGACGACGTCTTTGAGGCGGCCACCCGGGCGGCGCTGTTGACCTTTGACCGCAGTGAAGGCGGTGGCTGCTGTGTCATTTTATAGGCGGCTGTGTCTGTCGCCTGTGTCGTCTGTCGTCTGTGTCCTGTGTCCTCTCTGCCCTACCGCCGCGGGCGACCGACTCGGTCAAGACGGTCGACCTCCCATGAATCGCCACGTACGACGACGCCGCGACACGCGAGCGCCATCACACCACCACAACGACCACGACCTTGCGACCGGCACGGCGACTCCACAACACGCACATACTACCTACACTCGTTACGACCGCCATCATACACACCATCATCTACATTGCACCTAGACTGCATCACACATACACGTCGTCGCATCACCGCATCGTATCACACACCCCTCCGTGACGATGCAAACCACACCTTGTACTCATAATCACCACGCCCGACCGGACCCCTCGGAGCATAGAGCGCGACTGCTCGAACCTGACAGAAAGAGGGCGCCAAAAGGAGGACGAGAAGAAGAGGTGGAGGAGAAGCCTCTTGTCTGCGAGAAGCGGGAGAGGAGAAGTGAGAGCGAGAGGGGAGAAGCGAGAAGCGTATGAAATGAGCGAATCGCGAACCGAGCCTTTTGTTTTCTCTTGTCTTGTCTTGCCTTTTTTCTCTCTAATCACATCGGCAAGCCCCTCCTGAAACTAAAATGGATGGGCTGAGAAGACTCTTGTTTGCTGCGTTGCGTTGTTTCCGTCCTCTTTTAGTCCTTTCTGTTCTTGTGGTATTTCAACGCTGCCTCGTCCAGCCGTCTGTGCGTCGTCATTCGTCCTCTTTCGCCGCCACTTTCCTACTACTCTTTCATGAGACGCCCCACGACTGGCATGACGAACCAAAGCTCATGTTCTGCTTTTCCTCTTTATACAGAGTCCCTCTTGCCATGGTGATGTGTGCTGTGCATGCTGTCCTCCGGATGTGATTCGTATTGTCCGCCCCCTCGTAGTCGTGTGTCTGGCATGCCACTCTGCGGTTGCACGCCCGTCTCGCTGAACAATGGTCAAATGTTGGTTCTATGCTTTTGGATGATAATGTACAGTCGAGTCTGCTCGTGCCATCGTTGTCGACAGGTCGACTCAATCCTCCACTCCGTCTCCCGCTTCTTCTTGCTTTCCTTCTTGCCTTTCCTTCCTGCTTTTGCTTCTTGCCCCTTGCCTTGCTCCGCCGACGCCTACCGCTTCCAGTCGTGGTTCCACGCCTCCCGCGCCGGCGTCTCCGTCTGCATCCGCGCATATTCAATGGGAACACCGCCGTGCCGGTACACGCCCTTCTTCTCCATCGCCACCCGGTACAGGTACCCTTCCGCCCGCAGACCGGGTCCCCGCATCGTCCGCAGCGCCTCGCACGCATTCGACATGCTCTGGAACTGCTGCATCAGCTCGCGCTCGCGCGCCTCGCGCTCCTGTCGTCTGTGCAGCAGCCAGGCGCGGTGGATGGTCCAGTGCCGCAGGTAGCGGTTGCGGCCCATGCGCAGGGGGGCGGCACGAATTTCAGCTTGTACAGCGCCTTGTCCAGGATCTTGATCTTGGGATCGCGGTCGACGCGTTCGCGACGGCCGCCGCGCTTGATGGCCTGGCCCTTGTGGAAGACGTTGCTCGAGGGGCCTTTTCGCTCGGCAGCCCCGACGGGCGAGGAGGAGGAGAATGTGCGTGTGGTGGAGGGGGCGGCTGTGGCCGAGGCGGTCGTCGTCGTCGGCAGTGTCCGCAGTGCTAGGCGGCCAAAGGAGGAGAGGAGGCGGCCCGGGAGGGCCGACAGGCCAATGGGGCGGCCATTGTGTGGTGTGCGGAAGGGAGGCGCAGTACCGTGGGCGCAGAGAGGCGTGTCTTTCCGTTTCCTGTCGCGTGTCGCCGTAGTCAATGGGTCGTCGTCGTCGTCGTCGTCGTCGTCGTCGTCGTCGTGGTGCCGGTCGCCGATGAGGTCAAAAGTCCTTGTTGCCGTAGCTCTCCGTCCTGCCATATGGCAGAAAAAAAAGGCGGTGGAAAATAAATGATCCGACCAATCCCGGGCAAGACGTCCAGCGTCCAGCAGAACAGCGCCTAGTGAGTTTGGGCCGCAATGACTCCACTGTACAGAGACGACTTACAGGGCATCGGCGCTAGCTGTTCCCGGTAACTCGAAATACGGCGATCGGACGGCTGGACATGGCCCGGTCCACGACCTCGCGTCCACCACTCTCCGTGCGCCTCCCTTGACCGTTGTTGACGACCTGGCTGGGCGATGACGAGGTGACGAGAGTCGACGAGACGGCGGTCATTCTGAGAGGCATTAAAAAGACCGCGGAACGAAGACGTCACTCTCGAGTCGGAGTTGGTTGCTGAACGTGACTTGCTCCGAGAACACCTTATGATATACCGGACCGAGTCTGAAGGTGACAAAAGTCGCGGATACAGGGCACATCTTGCTCATCAAGAAGCACGGATCTCCCTGTCGAGTAGTACACACTTCAATCCATGTTCCAAGTGGGTAAGAGAGTAATTGTGACAGAATCCTCGGGCTCACGTAGTGTCTCGTCCATCCAGCAGGCGACCGTCAAGGCCAGGCAGCGCGGCCGCTTCTACGGGACCGAGGACGCATTGTCGTCTACATGCGACCGCTCAACAAGTCGCTCATCAGCACAAACGCGGACATCGAGGGAATGCCCGGTGTAACATCCAGCACGCCGAGAGCCGCTCGGACAAGCACGGGGAGCCAGGCGGACGGCTGCGCGGACGAAGCCATTCTCGCGGCGCACGCCGTACCGACATGCCTGGAGTCCAGCTGGCGCCGGTCGGGATACTCGCGACGGAAAAGAAGCGGACGGCGTGGTGCTGAGCAAGCAAACAGCACTGCGCACGCGAGAGTCAACCGGCTCAGCACGCTTGGTATCGCGCGCGAGGCGACCACAGCCAATGCACGAAGCAGCTTTCCAGGCCCAAGCCGACGGGCAGCGTCTGAGAAAATGGAGCGTCGTGCTGGCCAGGCCCAGCAGCGGCAGCGTCGCGTCAGCTTCAGCTTCAGCTTCAGCTTCAGTGGCAGCGTCTGGCCCAGCCGCGGGCCGCCATGAGCCCGCAAGCGGTGTGTCACTGTCGCACCGTCGCCGACGGCAGACTGGGCGGGGACCATCAGCATCATTGCCGCCAACCTCGGAAACACATCAGGACGGCCGGCGTGGAAGTGAGACCGGCGCTCGTTCATGCTGCCGGGACTGTCAAGGCGCAGTGGGCCATGGCTGAAGAAGGTGCCGCGAGGAGCTGGCGATGCCGCCTGCATATTCGGGGTCACGCCTACTGGGACAAGACGGCAGCGTAGGAAGAGCGGTGGTGGAGGTCATGGGGGTATTGGTTGTTTGCTTTCGCGGCCTGTCTACGTGTATGAAGAAGCAGCGCAGCCAGTTAGGCGGCAGAACCTCCAGTTGTGTTTGCCTTCCGGATCACCCAGCCGTAGTAGTTGAAGGTCCTTCTGTGCCGCCCAGAATCTCCAGGTCCATGTTCCACGCCCTGCCCGATCCGCTGGCGCCGTCGCCAGACAGACTCTTCTCAAAGAGCGGCCGGATAAAGTGTGGCTGCCGAAAGGTCACGTACACAAAGACGCCCTCGTCGGCCAGCACGCGGTACACCTCGCGCAGGTAGCGGCCCGTGTTGTCCAGCACATCGTCGGGCGGGCTCCAGGGGCTGCCGTGGATCATGGCGTCCAGCGTGCCCTTGTCGAAGCAGACCTGGACCGAGGCGTCTGGCAGGCGCATCTGCCGCACGTCCATCTGCTGCCACTGCATGGACCGGCCGGCGTAGCGCGCCGCCATGAGCCGGATGACGGTGGCGGAAAAGTCGACGCAGAGCTGCGACGTGTAGCCGCGGGTCTCGAGCTCGGCGGGGAGGACCTGGAGGGCGCGTGTCGCGTGTCGCGTTAGCATGGTACCGGGGACCACCGTGATGGGCGCAGACACACTCACACTGTCCCCACACCCGAGGTGCAGGACGCTGGGGCCGTCGGCCGGCCGGCAGCCTGGCCGGGCAAACAGCACCTTGGCCAGAAACGGCTCGAGGTCGCTGTACGAGCGGAACCACTCGTGGGTTGGCGCGTCTGCCGCCGGGGCGTCGTTTTGCTCGCTGTCGTCCCCCTCCGTCGCCGCCACGGCATAGCGGCCGTCCCAGAACTCGGCATGGCTGAGGACCTCGTCGTTGTGTGGGTCGTCCATGGTGCAGCGTGGGCGATGACGCTCAAAACGTGGTACTCGTACACGGGCCTGGCAAGGCTGCGAAGAGGTGAGGTTGGAATTGAGAATTTTCAATGGACGGCGCAGCATCAAGTGGGGCACGTGGCGGCGCTATGGACAGCGGCCTGGAGAAACGCGCGCCGTCGTTATTCGTAGAGATTCATGCTACGAAGACCGCTCACCAGACGCCACCCGCAGGTGACTGGGCTGCTGCTGGTTCAGCAAAAAGGGCGAAAGGGCGTTACGATAGGACGTGCAGGAAGCTGAAGGAGTATATTTTATCGAAATGATCTGAATGATTTGATTGATCGGAATGAAGCGAGCGAATCGAAAGCAAACGCAACAAGCACAGAGCCACGTCACTGAGAACGACAGCACGAGGCCGCCTCGCCTTCCTGTCCGTCACAAACTCTACTCGCTGTTGCCCGAGCCACGACCGCACCGGCGCCGCCGGCGCCGCCGCACCACCGCCGCCCATCATGTTCCGCGCCATGTCGGCAATGCTCGGGTCGCTCATCAGGGCCGACAGGTCGGGCATGCCGCCGCCGCCGCCGCCAAACTGGTTGGCCATCTCGCGCAGGCGCGGGTTGCCCATCAGGTTGGACATGAGGTCGGGGTTCGACATCAGGTTCTGGGCCATGGACGCAAACATGGGGTTGTTCATGATGGAGGCAAAGTCGGGCGCGCCGCCGCCGCCACCGCCACCCGCGCCGCCGCCAAACATGCCCGCCAGCGATGACAGGTCCGGCATGCCGCCGCCAGCGCCGGCGCCACCGCCAGCCGCGGGCGAGACGGCATCTCGGCTCGAGTCCTCCTCCTCCAGCTCGTCCACCCGCCGCTTGGCCGTCTCGAAGCCCTTCTTCATGGCGTCACTGCCGCCGTTGCCCTCGTACTCGATGCCCTGCTGGTAGGCCTCCATGGCGCCCCGCGCATCGCCCAGGGCAAACTTGGCCAGGCCCAGGCGGCTCCAGGCCTTGGTGTAGTTGGGGTCGATGGCCACGGCGGCCTCGGCGTCGGTGCGCGCACTAGCGTGGTCCTTGGCGGCGGAGTGGGCGGCCGCGCGGTTCGACAGGTAGATGGCGTTGCGCGGTGCAGGGCCAGTGCCTGAGTGTATAGGGCAATGGCCGCCGGGTAGTCCTTTTGCGCCATGCTGGCGTTGCCCTTGGACTTGAGGGCTTCGGCCTCCTTTTTGGCGGCCGCACTCGGCTCGGCGGAGGCAGAGGCAGAGGAAGACGACTCGGACGCGGCAGATTCAGCAGCAGCCGGCGTTGCTGCGGCGCCGCTGGCGCCGCCCGCGCCCCGGAGCTTCTCGTAGACGGAGAAGATCTTCTCCAGCGACTGCCCGCCCACCGCCGCCTTGACGGCCGCCTTGTCCTGCGGGTCCACCTGGAACGACTCGGCCACACAGGTAATGGCCACCTCGACGGACTCGCGCTCGTCGGCGGCAATGGTGCCGTCGGCGGCCGAGGTCGACAGGAAATCGCAAATGGCGAGCGCGAGGCGCTGTTTTGACGTGAGGGACTGGTGCCGTTAGCGGGCGAAGCGGGGGACACGACAAGACTGCCGGCGAAGCAGCAGCCGCGAGCGAAGCGAGAACAGACAAAAACGTACCATGATGGCTGTTGTGTGGTTGTTGACGGGAAATGAGAGCGTCCGAGTGAAGTTGTAGAGGTCGGGTCAATAGGGGCTATGACTGCTCTGGGCGGTCGAGACACAGAAACACAGAGCAACTCGCAGAAGCCACAAGGCTCCACATGGACGCAGAACGAGGAAAGGGCGACGGCCGAAGCTTCGTTGGCGGGCAGGAGGGGTCGTCGCGGCAGGTCTCCACATTTCTTGCACGAGTCGGTGGCGTGCACGTGCTTGTTGGTGTACGGTGTGCTCACCGTGCGTAAGACGACTGGCACAGTGCCAGCTTCCCGCTTTCGTCGGCAGTGAGGCAGTGAGATGGCCGCGGCCTACCTACAACAACATCACGACGTTCCTTGTGCAAGGTCGAGCGACGCCACCACAATCGACGCCGACACGAGCATCGACAGCATCGACACTCCACGACACTCGTCGACAATCCACCATCGCCAACCGCTCCGACTCGCGACATGCACTGATTGTCGGGCTCGCGTCTTTTTGGTTTCTGACGTCCAGTCTTTCCGTCCCGCGCGACGTTCGCACCTCGACCCGCCGCCTCCGCACCATGGCCTCTGCCGAGACAGAGACCGCGCCTCCCGGGACGGCCCCGGAGCCAGAGGACGACAAGTCGTGCTTCATCTGCCTGCAGACCGCTGCCGAGACGCCCGAGGCCGCCTGGGTCACGCCCTGCCCCTGCTCGCTGGATGCGCACGAAGACTGCATGCTGCACTGGATCGCCGAGTCGGAAACGACCCTGCGCAGAGGCAAGAAGGCGCGCTGCCCGCCTGCCATGCCCGCATCCGCACCGTCGAGCCCCACGACGCGCTCGTGGCCTTGGGCGACCGCGCCGTCCGCGCCTACCAGCGCACCGCGCCGGCCGTCTTGGGCACGATGCTGATGAGCATGGGCGTCGTGGGCAGCAGCTTCTACGGCCTGGACGCCCTGGCGGCGGTGGCCGGCGAAGGCGAGGCTCTGTCGTGGCTGGTGGCCCGAGGCGAAGGCGGGCTGGCCACGGCCGCCAACGCCGTCTGGCGGGAGAACCTGACGCTGGTGCGCCGCATCTTCCTGCTCAACCTGGTGGCCCCCTGTCTGCTCCTGCACCGCGCCGTGCCCAGCCTGGCCAACCTGATTGCCCTTCCCGTGTCCATGGTGTACGGCGCCACCCTCGTGTACCGCCGCCACCTGCCCCGCTGGCCGCCGTCGCCCGCCTGGGTCCTGGCCATCCTGCCGACGCTCAGCATTGCCTATGCGACGGCCTACGACGACCTGTTTGGCAGCCTCGAAAAGCGACTGAACCGGGCGCTGCGGGGACGGCCAGAGGAGGACGAGCTGGCGCCGGCCGGCGACCCCGTCGGCGGGGACGGCCAGGACGCCAACGGGGCTGACGCGGCGGGCGCCGAAGGATTGCCTCTTCATCGTGGCATTGCCGAGCGTCTGCGGCGCATCGGTACGCTCGTGGCCCTCCTGGCGGGCAACGGCGGCGGCGAGGGAGAAAATGTCGATGCCGACATGGGCTTCCAAGTGGCCGTCGATATTGTCGTCGAGGAGGTGGAGGAGGTGGAAGAGGTGGAGGAGGACGAGGAGGACGAGGAGGATGAGGAGCTGGTCGACGACGACGACGACGACAACGCCGCACCGCCGCCCGACATTCGACGCCACGTGGAGATGCACGACCTCAACATCCCCGCCGACGACGGCATTGCGCTGCACGAGGACCTGCACGAGGATCTGCACGAGGACCTGGCTGCCCAACTGGCGGCCGCCCACGCAAACCCCATCCTGCAGCCGCCGGTCGTACCAGCACATGCGCCAGCTGTCCCCCCTGCGCCGCCTGCGCCGGCCCACAACCGGGGCGACGGCATTTCCGTGTCGGACTTTCTGTCCGCCATCACCACCGAGCTGCTGCTGCCGCGCTTCGCCGCCACTCTTGGCTCCGTTCTCGGGCTGGTCCTGCCCGGAGCTGGGTGTGCCGCCGCCGCCGCTGCGCACGGGGACTGGGCCTGGTCACCTGGAAGCGGGGCGGCCTCCTGAGCCACCGCTGGGCCGCAGCCTGGTGGGCGGGCTGCTGTGGATTGTGCTCCGAGACGCCTGGTCGCTGTATATAAAATACCGGCGGGTGCAGGTCAAGAAGGGCCGCAGGATCAAGAACGTCGACAGGAAGCGGCCGGCCGGGGCGCCGGGGGCCACGGAGACGGAGACGGAAGAATAGAGATGCACAGGCATGCACACAGACCAGCACGGCAGAGCATGCTGGCAGGGTAGCTGGATGGCACGATGGCATGATGAGCACGTGGTACGATAGTAATGAAGACGTTGAGTGGTACGATAGTAATGAAGACGTTGGTTCGATTTGCAAGGGTGAGACGAGGTCTGCTATCACGGCAAGCGTATTTGCTACATAGATTGACGCGCCAGAGGCGCATCCTCTCCGTTGACGGCGCCGCCCACGTAGACGGCACTCCCACTCCCCGGCCGGCTCAGCACCACTGCGGCCGCGCGCTGCTCGGCCGTCAGTTCGGGCCGCTTGTTGTAGTACTCCTCGTCCCAGGCGGCGCGGACGGCATCCACCTTGTTCGCCGGCACCAGGTGCACGCTGCACCCGCCCCAGCCCGCACCGGTGAGGCGGCTGCCGTAGCTGCCGGCCCGGCGGGCAATGGCACAGAGCTGGTCGAGCTCGGGGCAGCTGCACTCGTACAGGTCGCGGCAGCTGTCCTGCGTGCGGTTGAGGAGGGCGCCGAGCTGGAGGGCGGTCGCCGCCTCGCCGCGGCCGGCGTCGCGCGCCGCATCCAGCACCTCCATAAAGTCGAGCACCCGCAGCGCCTCGCCAAAGACGTGCTGCGCCCGCTGCCGCAGCTTGAAGCGCTCGGCGCGCACGGGGAAGTGCTCATATAGTCCGTCTCCAGCGAGGCGACCGTCACGCCCCAGGGCCGAGGCCACCGCCTCGCGCGTGTAGCCCTCTTCGGACGACAGGTGCTCGTCCACCAGCCCCAGGAGAGCCTGCAGCTGCGCCTTTTGCGAGCGCGGCGTGTTCGGCACACCCCCCTGCGCCTGCAGGGCAAAGTACGTCTCGTGGAAGCCGTGCAGGCTGATGCCCAGAGGCCGTTGTCGCGCGGCAGGCGCGTGCCCGGCGGGTTGAGCACGGCATTGAGGTAGGCGGCGGCCAGGGTGCACTCGACGACGCGCAGGTTGTAGTGGATGGGGCCGGTGACAAACTTGTCGGCCGCGACAAAGGACTGGGCAATCAGGAAGCAGAGGCGGTGTCGGCGCGCTGGCCTGGGGAAGAAGACGGGGCGGGCGGTCAGGGCGGGCGTGAAGGACACGAACAGGGCGGACCCGCGCTCGGAAAAGACCGAGGCCGCCTGGTCCATGCCGCCCGAGTTGACGCCGACGCTGCGCTCGCTGACAATGGCCAGCTCGGTGAGCTCGGTCTTGTCAATGGTGGCGCGGTGGTCGTAGTCGTTGGCGGCGAGCACCGCCAGCGCGCTGCAGCTCGTAAAGGCGGCGCTCGAGCTCAGGCCGCCGCCCACCGGCACGGTGCCGTCCAGCACCACCTGTAGGCTGCGCGCCGCAGGGGAGGCAGGCCGGCGGCGGCTCTCTTCTTGCGCAGCAGCGCCAGTGCGCCCCGCAGGCCCGACTTGAAGTAGTTTGTCCACTCGTGCACGCTGGCGTCAATGGTCACCTCGTCCGCGGGCGCAAAGGAGAAGGTGTGTGCGGCGAACTTGGGGAGAACATTGGAGATGTCCACGGTCCAGTTTGGGTCCTGGCTTTTTGGGTCCTGGCTTTTTGGGTCCTCGCTCTTTCGGTCCTCGCTCCGCTCGCTGTCGGCAAAGCCCACGGCCACCAGGCAATCCCCGTAATCGCCATCGGCAGCACGCTGTACAGCGAATAGTCAATGTGCTCGCCAATCACATTCACCCGCCCGGGACTGCGCGCCACAAAGTCTGCCTCCCGTCCATGCCGCGCCCGGAAGGTCGAGAGCAGGTGCTGCCACCGTGCCGTCTGCGCAGGCACCGCATCCTCGGTGTAGATCTGGGCCAGCCGGTCGACGACGGGGACGGTGGTCATGTTGAGGGCGGACGTCGTAAAAGGGGCCGGCGGGTTGGAGTGTTGCGGATGGCGATGATGTCGGAAGAGCAGACTGTCGATGGAGGAGGGGGGAGAAGGAGAAGAGAAGGAGGAGAAGGAGAAGAGAATGGAGAGAGAATGGAGAAAAGAAGGCGAAGAGAAGGAGAAGAGAATGGTGAGAGAATGGAGAAAAGGAGTCAAAGCTTCAAGCTCCGCGGAACGCCCGAGGAAGGCGCGCGCACACAGACAGTCGCGCCTGCCTCCGCAAAGGCCAAGACGGGCACCTGCCAGAAGGGAAGTATCAGCCACCCCAGCGGGCAGCGACGACAGACAGCCGCCAAAACAGCGGCAGTCGCGAGTCGTTTTGGCGGGGAAGTCTACTCAGTATGGGGTCGCAGCGGAAATGGGTGCCCCGCAATAGTGGGGCGCATGAACACAAACACTGACACAAATAAGATACTCTGTACAAATACAGAAACTACGGGTACAAAGTACTTTGTGCTGATCAGGGCAAAGACGAAAAGACAAAGAGCCGTCGATCGTCTCCAACAACGCTCGACTGAAACTCTCGTGGAAATCGTGCGGCGTTAATGGCCTCCAATGTACAAAGTAATTTCGAGCAAGAACGAGATACCTTTTCTTCGTATTTTCTACTTGTTCCGCCCCTTTTGAGACGCAATCTTCCTATTGCCTCGTCCCTCTTCCTGCCCCTCGCTCCTTCTCGTCACGCTTTCGGGGTATCCTCGGGCGACTGCCGTCTCTGGTCCGGACCAAGCAAGCCAACACAAAAAGGGAAAGCGCGGGGCGTCGGTCGAAAAGGGGGTCTTTCCATCACGGGCTTTCTTTTTTCTTTTTTTTTCTTTTTTCTCGCTGCGCTCGTTTCTCTTTTTTTTTTCTTTTTTCTTCTCGCTACGCTCGTTTCATTCCTCTCGCTCTGTTCATTCTTTTTTATTCTCCTCGCTTAGCTCGCCTTTCTTTTTTCTCCTCGCTACGCTCGCCATTCGTTCTTCTTCTTGATCAGGGTGATATCACCCAGCACGGAGCACATCGTCGACTTGCATGACGTGCGCCCATCTATCAAACAGGTGGCACTGTCAACGTACTGTCAACTGTGATCAATGCATATCTGTAATCAAACATCTCCTCATCCTTGATCTGTCGACTAGAAGTGTGTCTCACAGAAAGAAGCTGCTACCAAGGAAAAATCTGACTATAATATCTTTCACTCTCATTCATGACCTTTATGGGATTATATGTAAATCTATACACTCATCAGCTTTGACTCGCGACCTACTATGAACAGAATCTCGTTTATTTATATCACGGCGCTGGAATCAGCAAGAGCTGATGTACTCATAGTTGTAGATTGTATTCACAGTCGGCCCAGACCCGCAGACGATACGCAGACAGCAGACAGGAAAGATGTACGAAACGAGATGCGGCACACTGTCAAGCCCATGACTAGTGTTTTCTGAATGTTTGAACATCAGTGGAACAGGTGATGCGAAGTATTTCGAGCAACACATATAGTCAAGAATGGGGAGCAACATGTAGTCCAAGAATAGGGAGAAGCTTATTGTTTCCATGATTAACAAACAGCTACCAGCAGAAAGAGGTCAGAACTGACAGAAAAAGATACGTTGGGACACGGAATGAATAGAGAGGAAGTAGAAATCAAACACGACGGGGTATCGTAAATCAGCAACACAAACGGTAGACAAGATGTGAGACGGCTGAAAGACAAAAGGCGAGTCAAGCCTACTGCAAAGACACGCATTGGCCTTCATGGCTGTCTACCACAAACAAGAATGCAAGACAAATTGGCCCCAGCCAGAAGTAGCCCTTGGCCGAGGCCGACCGGCAATGGCCCGTCGGCCACGGCTGGCGCTGAAGAAAACGAAAGTGATGCAAATAACGACGAGTGCTTGCTTCGAAGCCATTGGAAACATCAAACGCGCCTGTCGCGTTTCTTCTCATGGCCACGTCCCACAAAGTGTGAGGATGGGTGCTGTGCAGCTGAGAGCACGTCGTCCGTCAAGTGACACTGTGCGTGTGTTTGTTGCTGTTGTTGTTGCTGTTGCTCTCTCTGGTGGACATCGCCGACTCGGAACGATGACTGTGTGGACATGGATCCAAACCAGACGGGTTTTTGACAGTGACAGTCGAGCGTGGATCGGGCCGGGTCGTGTCTAGTACTGGCGTGCGTTGGACGGCCGCAGATATGGCGTGTTGTGGTTGAGGATGCCGCGCTTCTTGTCCGCCGTCGTCGAGTAGGCTACCGGCAGCAAGTCTTGCGTCCGTGTCCGCAGAACGTACTTCTCATAGAGGCGATAGGTGCGGCTATACTTTTTGTTTCGCTGCGCGTACGTGATCAACACGGCCATAACGACAAAGAGGATCATTACAAAGTCCATCTTGAGCATCAGCCAGCCGTATCCTTTGGAAAACATGTCCTTTACAATGAGGTCGAAGTGTGCCATTGTGACGGAGATGGAGATGGAGACGGAGACGGAGACGGGGACGGGACGGAGACGGAGACGGAGATGGAGATAAATGGAGAGATGGAGAGATGGAGAGATGGAGAGATGGAAAGACGAAAAAGAGAATCAACAAAGTTGAAGCGTTGTAATTGTGCCAAAGGCTGCAAGGTGCGAAACGTCGTCTTTCTTCCAGACGGTGGAGATGTTCAACAGATGAAGACATTGCGTCGAGAATGAAGGGGCATATAGAGACATCGCGTCGCTCCGTCTCTTGCTGCTCCTTCATTCTTGCCTCCTTCTGTTGGTTCTTGCGCGCGAAAAACAATCACATGCTCTGTCAAGATGGACCTCCACAGAGGGAGCGAGTGGCGGCTGCTGTTGGCCCTGCTTCTCTCCTGTTGGCATCCGATCACGAGTAGCACTGTGCCTTCTCTTCCACCTCTGCGTGACCTCTTCGTGACACTCTTTGATACCCCGAAAGCTCCGAGTCTTCCTCCACTCTTCGAGCCCGAGCGCTGGACACCACTTTGCCGCAGAGAACACCGCACACATCTGACCCTACGATGACGATATCCCAATCGTGGCCTGTCAGAGACAGTCTCTTACTCAATGTGCTGCTTCGCTTCTCTTGCCCATGAACGCGCCGGGTGCGGCCACGAGCGCAGCCGTGATTGAATGGACAGCCCGCCGGCCGGTGCTTTGGCCCCATCTCAAACATGGCCGCCCTCGTTTGTGCATCCCGGCATGACGCATCCCGCGGGACGCGTAAACATTGTGCTGTTTTTCAGTTTGTCAGTCCACGCCTTCCGCTGTCCTCTGCCAGGACGTCGTTTGAAAGAATTCATACTGATGGTCCTACCGTGGCGGGATATCGATAATTCAATGGTCTCGGTGTCTTGCTGCATGCTCACAAAAGCTCCCGATGCATACCGAGCAAGTCGTCTGCCCTACTCTGCCCCGCACGAGGATGTCCAAGCGTCCAGACCGCACGGCGCGGGCCGCTTACTACTGCAGTCCAATGCCCAGTGGTGTGGACCAGTGACGCGAGGCTGAGTAAATCAATGTACCATTGGGTCACCCTGCGACGTAGCGGATGACAAGAGAACGTACAAAGCGTAAAACATAAAAGTGTACACCGAAATAAAGGATGCGCTGCCAACAGGACACATGGCATCGCCACGCACACACGCCACACACACAACCCGCAACGCGCGGCCATCAGTGGCTCGTACTGGGCACGCTGTCGCCGTCCTGACTCATGCCGTCAGTCACGCGCGCGCGCACCACGGGGATGGCCTTGCCGAGAGCGCCTTCACCGCCGAGCGTCCGCGATGGCACGACTACAGCCGTGGGGAGGAGACTTTGTACCACGGGAGCAGGTGTGCCATCGCCGCCGTTCACCGCCTCGGGAAGATGCAGTATCCTCGTCTCGCCTCTCGCCTCCTGCCAGCCCTGACTGGCTACGGCCGCGTTGTATTTCTGAAAGGCCGTCTCGACGAGGGCGCCGACCTCGCGGCGATCGCGGCCACGACGCCGGCCACAAGCAGCGCGTCCGTCTCCTCGATCCAGTCCTGCACCCTCCGGAACCACATGGCGTTCTTGTAGGATCGGCCGGGCAGCCCTTGGCCTTTCATCAGCATAAACACGCCAGCAAGAACGGTATTGGTTGCACCCAGCACCGTGATGGCCACCGAATGGTCTTGCGCTGATGGCCCATGGTCGTCAGGACGGCACCACCAGGATCTGAGCCACGTGGGACCCATTGAGGCAGCCGTTGAGGACCTTTGCTTGCCGCGTCTTGGCGATCCTCTCCCTGATGATGCGCGCGTAGATGCCCGTGGGCTGAGCCGTGTGAGGGCCTGGGCCGTGAGATGCACCAGCCGACTCCACGTCGTGGCGAGGGCCACGTGGGTCGTACGGGCAATGGTCGACGTCCGAGGCGGGCGTCGGCGGGTGCGTGTTGGAGGTGGGGATGCCGAGCGCTTTGCGGAATAGCAGGACGTTCTCGTCGTTGGCATGCCGCATGCTCAGGCCCGCAGGGTCCCCCAAGAGCCAGGGGTGGCTGCATCGGCGGCAGTGGGCGAGGGCTCGCCATCGACGCTGGTGTTGGTGTTGGTAGCACCCGAGGGGCCACCAGACGGCCCAGTCTCGTGCTCGTTCCCGCTGGCCTTGCCGCTGGCCTCGCCTTCAGAGGAAGGGGAAGGCGATGCAGAGAGCTTCTGGGATGACAATGGCCATGCGCAAGGCCGCGCCAGTTCACGGCGGCAGGGAAACGGGACTTGCGGGCATCTTGGTCGGCCTGGCCTGCCTTGGATTCTGTCTCCAGCAAGGGCGTCTGCTCGGTGGGGCCGTTGTTTGTCCCCTGAGACGTCATCGCTGAGGTCTTGTGTCTCGTTCTCGGCCAGTACTCGTCGCGTCTTCGGATCTGTTGCTGCGCGTTGCACGTCAAAGCTGTGCAAATGGCCTCTCGCCTCGTCTTGTGCCACGTGTGTGTGATTTGCTCACTGAAGAAGAAAGAATACAGATGAAAGTCAGATAAACAGGTCCAAGTGTGAGCACTATTTATAGGGACAGTCGATATAAATTGTCAGAATGATGAGGTCGAACGTAGACGCAGGCAGAGAGGATGAGAATCGACAGTCAGAGAGGGAGGTGAAAGGGGCCAGAGCGGAAGAGATGAGAGAAGAGTAGAAGTAAGAGAACAAGAAAACAGGAAAAATAAGAGAACAAGAAACCGACAGAGAAGGAAGCCATCACGGCCTGTGCCAGAAACGGCAGGAGTCACTTTAGCATCCTGTGTGTTTGGCAATGTGAGGCAGCTGCGACTCAAGACAGTTGACCACGGGTCACCTGACGCGCACCTTCCCCCATTGT
Source organism: Sporothrix phasma (assembly GCA_016097075.2). Classification (NCBI taxonomy): domain Eukaryota; kingdom Fungi; phylum Ascomycota; class Sordariomycetes; order Ophiostomatales; family Ophiostomataceae; genus Sporothrix; species Sporothrix phasma. Next base: position 262,806 of record JADMNG010000031.1, on the reverse strand, counting down.
CTCGCAAAGAGGGAGGGTCGAAGCTCAGAAAGGCAATCGCGTCGTTGCGCTGTGTCTTGTTCTCTCAATTTGCGGCAGGAACGACCTGTTACGCTTTCTGTAAATGCAGCAAGTGCCTCTTTGACGATTGCCTGTTTCGGTCGTTTGTAAACAAGAGCGGGAACCAGGGGTGGAAGCACGCTTAGTCACCACATCACATGACTCGACCACACGTCACGGCCCAAATGCCCGAAACGCGACGGCGCCCTTTTCTCACGTCTTTTGGAGCCTTTCCATTGCATCGCGACAGAGGAGCTTTCCACCGCCAACGACGACGCCTCCTCCACGAGACGACCTTGACGACGCGCAGGCGACCGACGGGCCATAGCGACACTGTGCATTCGTACAAGTGCCATTGGCTTCAGGGTATCCATTCCGCATCTACGCCGTCTTCACCCCTGGCACTCTCCTTTTTCTTTCTGCCATTTCGCGACACCCACCGCGGCACCCATCTCGACACTAGCTGCAGCATCCATCGACCATCGACAACACAACACAACCTCGCAGCCCTCCCTCCTTGATGCGCTAGTCGACACCGCAGCTCTTCCCTTTGTCTCCTCCCCTCCCCCCTCGCAATGGCCGGCACAGCCCAGGCAGCGCCGGCTGCCCCGTCGTCGTCGGCAACCGCAACAGCGACAGCAACATCGGCGGCGCCACAGGCCTACTGGTCGTCGTACGCGGCGCGGCTGCGGGCGTACCACAACGCGCTGCTGGTGCCTGTGAACCCCAGCGCACCCGTCGCGCCCAAGACAACCAAGCGCGGCACGACCATCATCAACTATGCCGAAGACGGCTACGACGACTACCTGGACGACGACGACGATGACTCGCGGCGGCGGCCGTCCAGTCTGCGGCTGCGGGGACGCCAGCAGGCCCAGGCACGTCCAGCGGGCTCGCGTCTGGAGCGGCCGGCAGCACGTCGACACCCGGCGAGCCGGCCGACCGCATCAAGGACACGGACGCGCCCGTCGACGTGCAGGGCGTGTGGCGCGACTGGCAGGGCAAGACGCGCGTGCCGCGGTCGGACCTGGCCAACTACGCCCAGTCTTGCCTGCCGTCCACCCTCATTCCCATCCGCATTGACGTCGAGATCCCGCCCTACCTGCCCATGGCGCCGCTGGGCCCGCCCATTGGCCCGCCACCGGGCGCGCACTCGTCGGTGCTGGCGCAGTACGACATGACGAACCCGCTGAACCGGCAGCCGGGCGAGGCGACGATCCCGTTCCGGCTCAAGGACACGTTTCTGTGGAACCTGCACGAGACGCTGATTACGACGGACCAGTTTGCTATTACCCTCACACAAGACCTGGACTTGCCGGTGCGCAGCACGGTCGCGGCCGAGATCAGCAAGCAGATCCGCACACAGCTGGAGGAGTATGCCGGCGTGGCGCTGCACCCGCTGTTCCATTCGCATGCAGGCAAGGCGCAGGCACAGACGCAGACGCAGACGCAACCAAGACAACGCGACGCGGCCACGCCGGCGCCAGGCCACCTCTCGTTTGGCCGCGCCGACACGCCATTGCGGATGGGCGCAGGCACACCACGCACGCCGGCGGCCGCCCCTTCATCGGCTTCCGCGGCGGTAACGGCCGTCGCGGAAGCCATCGAGCCCGACTCGGACGACTACAACCCGACGACACGTACCGCTGCATTGTCAACCTCAACATCAACCTGGCGTCGCGGCTGTACACGGACAAGTTTGAGTGGTCGCTGCTGCACCCAGCAGGCACGGCCGAGGCGTTTGCCCAGCAGACGTGTGCCGACCTGGGGCTGGCGGGCGAGTGGGTGCCAGCCATGACGCACGCCATCTACGAGGCGGTGCTGCGGTTAAAAAAGGAGGCCTGCGAGTCGGGCGGGCTGGTGGGCGGCGGTCTCCCGTCCGACTTTCCCAACGATGCAGCCCTCAGCCACAGCCAGGCCCCCGACGACGGGGGCGTCGGCGGCTGGCGCTATGACCCCGACACGCTGGGCGACGCCTGGGAGCCCAAGGTGGAGATGCTGAGCAAGGAAGAGATGGAGAAGCGCGAGTACGACCGCGAGCGCCAGCTGCGGCGGCTGCGGCGCGAGACGGCGCGCTTCAGCAGCAACACGGGCATGTCGGGCGGGCTGCCGGCCGGCTTTGCCTTTGGCGCGCTGGTCGAGGAGGAGGAGCGCATGGGCCGCGGCGAGCGCACCAAGAAGAAGCGGCGGCTGTCCCCTGCCGGCCGCGGGACGCCCGGCAGGGCGACCCCGACGTGGGAGGTGGCGGTGGCAGTGGCACCGGGACAGGGGGGTATGGCGGCGGCGGCGGCACGCTTGCCGACAACGAGCGCACGTCGTGGCGGTGTGCGCACTGCCGCGTCTGGGGCACGAGCGTGTGGGCGGTGCGGGACGGACCCCATGGTCCGCGGACGCTGTGCAACAACTGCGGCTATTTGTACGAGCGGACCGCAAGCTGCCGCGGTGGACCAAGATGCTGCACATTAACGATGTCATTCTGTTGTAGACAGACGAGACAGACGCCCAAGGCGGCTGTTGAGGTTGAACTGTCGGGCTGAAAGGTTCACGGAGGAGGATACGACAGGACAAGTCCACAGGGGGATACAAGGAGACCGCTAAAAAGGGTGAAAGGGTGAATGGGCTGAAGGATGGGAGTATGGAGCCGGAGTTTGGCAAATCTTTTCTTGGTCCTTTTTCTTGGTTGGAAGGCTTTGTTTTCGTTTTCGTTTTTCCTGCTTGCTTCTTTTCTTCTTTCTCGTCTTCTTTCTTGTCTCTTTCTCGTCTTCTTTCTCGTCTGCCGTGCTTCTACCCACGGCAGCTTGAATGAACCCCGGGAATGAGATTGGAGCTGGAGGCCAGGGCTGGACGGGATGTACCGTTTCTCTCTTCTTGTCCCTTGTACGTCGACTTTATATAAGTACTATCTCGTCGGAGCCCGATGCGGCATGCGCGATTCTTCATTCTATCTGATTCATGTGCATATTCACAAGTCTCGTCCCAGGGTCCCATGCCGTCTTCAGAGTACCCGCATGATACCGCTTGATCCTCTGTTCATATAAATGACATCTCGTTGTCTCGTCGCAGACATGCCGTTGCTTGACGACTCGAGCCAACCGCAACAGGCCATGTCCAGCGTCATGTACTTTGAGTACAACTACAAAATGTGCCATTTAAAAGTACCGGTTCATTCTGTCTAGTTTGGCCTGCCCTTTGTATCAAACGCCTTGATGCTGTGATGATACTCCTCGTATTCTCACCATTTCCGCGATGCCCTCACTTTGTCCGTTCCCTTCAGGCGTTCGCACCTTCCTCATCATCGGTATCTGCCCTGCCTCCTTCCTTGTCCGTCAGCCCCTTTTTCCTTCTCTCGCTTTCTCTTTTTGCCGTTGAAATCATCACCAAGATTACATCACCAAAATTACAACAACAACAACAACGATTGCAGCGCCACTCGCCAATATGCCTTCCAGCTACTTCGCCTCGTCACAGTATACGAAAAATCTCAGGATGCCCGTCTACAGCCTCGCCGGTGCCATGATCAACAAGAGTGCCAACCTCGCCAGCAGGCGACTCCGATGCCGCCTCTTCTCTTCGCTGGCATCTCTCTCCTCGCTCTGCAATTCTTGGACTCGACGACACCGTCACCGTTGTCTGCGGCCTCTTTTTCGCCCACCTGCTCACCCGCGCACCCTCGCCCCCGTCCACAGCTACCATAGCAACCGCGGCGGCCCGCGGCGGCAGCGCTCCCGCCAAGAGTGGCTCGACCTGGGCCAGGACTGCTGCATGTTTGTCTCGGCCGCTATGCGGCTCTTGCAGGCGACTCTTCCTCTTCTGGACGACTGGATAAGGTCGTAAGTCACGACGGTGAACGCCAGGACGACCGATGACGAGATGACGACAGATTGGTACCGCCAGATTGCATCTTACATCTTACACCATCACATCATACTCGTTCTGGCGCCCAGTTGCGAAGAGAGTGGACATGGCACCCAAGACCCCCAGCACTAGCACCGGAACCACATAGCACTTACACCCGCCCTGACGCTTGTTTTATTTACTCGTACATTCGGATCTCGGAGTGCATTGCACCTACGACGCTGTCCGACGGCGACCCGGTCTCGGACAGCCCCATTGTCTTGAGCACAAGGCTTGCATAACGCCTGCATAACGCCTTGTGTCGCCAGGTCGTCAGCCCGGCTCTCGTTTGGAGTGCAGCGGCCCAGCAATAAGCCGACCCAATACCCCGCGAGTCCTCGACCGTTCTTTTTCCGCAAATCAGCACCACTCTTCAACCCCGATATTCTCTCTACCCGTACCTCCTCGTCACTTTGCTACGCTCATCGCTCGTCGCTCATCGCTCATCGCTCATCGCCGCCGCCCAGCATGTCCTTCTCTCCGTCCCCTCCTACATCCTCGGCACCATGTTCGTCGGCATTGGTGTCCTGTCCATCGTGGCGCCCGAAAAGGACTATGCCACCTTTGGCCTGCCTTTGGAGCCTGCTGTGCGCTCGTCGCTCAAGGCGGTGCTCCGGGCCCCGGCACCTCGCCCATGATCTACGCCAAGGGCGCCCGCGACCGCCCGCGACCTCGCCTTTGGCCTCACCTACTTTGCGCTGCAGCACCGCGGCCTCGACGAAGCCGTGACCTTGTTCTCGCCGTGCTGGTCGTGGTCGCCCTCGCCGACGGCGCCATTGTCTGGCAGCACGGCGGGCCCGAACACAAGGGCAAGGCATGGGGCACTGGGGGCGCGGTGCCGTTTGCCGCCTGGGCCGCATGGCGGGCCAGCCTGTTGACCTCTTAGGGGCATGCACGATGGAGACTTGGACGAAGTTGCACAAGGAACGGTACGAATGGAACCAGCTAATCAAATTAAAGCAGAATGAGGGTAAGCAGAATAGGCAATGCAATTGACAGATCAGAAGAATTTGCACATAAACAGTTTGAAACGCCTTCCTCCACCTTTTACTTTTGTACTTTTTTGTTTTCGTGACCGCCTGCCGACCGTCTGCCGACCGCCAGCCGGCCAGCCGCTCAGTCGCTCAGCCGTGCAGGTTGTTCGTCCGCTCGCGCATCAGCTCTCTCCGCTTCTTGTCCGTGTCTGCGTCAAAGGCGATAAACTCGTGCAGACCGGAGCCGGCGGGCACCATTGGCAGCACCGGCACCTTCTTGTCCGTCATGACCTCCAGCAGCGCAGGGCCGTCGGTGTTGATCAGCCAGGTCAGGCTGTCGACCACATCCTCGGGCTTGGCCACGCGGCGGTGCTGCACGCCCATGGCGTCGGCCAGCTTCTGGAAGTCGGGGTTCTTTTGGTGCGTGTGCGAGTAGCGGTCCTCGTAAAAGAGATTCTGCCACTGCGTGACCATGCCCTGCTCCTCGTTGTTGAGCACAATCACCTTGACGCCAATGTTGAACTGCGCCGCCGTCGACAGCTCGGTCAGGGTCATGTTGAAGGAGGCGTCGCCGTCAATGTCAATCACGAGCGCGTCGGGGCGCGCCACCTTGGCGCCAATGGCCGCCGGCAGGCCAAAGCCCATGGTGCCCAGGCCGCCCGAGGTGATGAGCGTGCGCGGGTAGCGCCAGCGGAAGTGCTGCGCCGCCCACATCTGGTGCTGGCCCACGCCGGTGGTGATGAGCGTCTGCTCCTTGCGGTCGGCCGTCAGGTTGCTGAGCTCCTCAATCAGCGTCTGCGGCTTGATCAGGCCGCTGCGCTCGGCGCGCTCGTAGGCCGACAGCGGCCACTTGGACTTCCAGGTGTTGATGTCGCCGAACCAGTCCTTGCGGTCCGCCATGGAGCGCGCGTCCACCTGCGGCAGCAGCGCGCGCAGGTTGGCGGCCACGTCGCCCTCCACCGCCTCGGTGGCCTGCACGACCTTGTTGATGTTCTTGGGCATAATCTCAAAGTGCACGATGCCGCCCCGGCCCTCGGCGGCCGCTGTTTGGCGGCGGGCGCAACTTGCTAATGTTGAGGGTGACGCGGTCGTCGAAGCGCGCGCCCAGCGCAATGATGAGGTCGGCGGTCTGCATGGCCATGTTGGCGTAGGCGGCGCCGTGCATGCCCAGCATGTGCAGCGACGCTCGTTGAGCTCGTCAAAGGCGCCCAGGCCTTGCAGGGTGGTGGCGACGGGGATGGACGCCTTCTCGGAGAGGGCCCGCAGCAGGTCGACGCCGCCCTCGCTGCAGATGACGCCGTGGCCGGCGTAGATGACGGGGCGCTTGGCGCGGTTCACCAGGTCGGCCACGCGGCCAATGGACTGCTGGAGCTGCTTGTCCGTCAGCGCCTGCATGGCGCGCGAGGCCGCGCTGGGCATGGTGGGGATGTCGCACTCGGTGGGGATGGCGCGGCGGAGGATGCCGGCGGTGATGTCCTTGGGCAGGTCGACCAGCACGGGGCCGGGGCGGCCCGAGGTGGCAATCTCAAAGGCCTCGTTGATGCGGCGCGGCATCTCGGCGACGCTGCGCACCATGACGTTCCACTTGGTGCAGGCGCGCGAGATGCCGATGACGTCGGCCTCCTGGAAGGCGTCGCTGCCGATGGCGGCGGTCGTGACCTGGCCGGAGAAGACGACCATGGGGTGCCGTCGGCAAAGGCGTCGGCCATGGGCGTGATGACGTTGGTGGCGCCGGGGCCGGAGGTCACGACGACGACGCCGGGCTTGCCGGAGGCGCGGGCATAGCCCTCGGCCATGTGGCCGGCGCCCTGCTCGTGCTTGGGCAGCACAAAGTCAAAGTACTCGGAGTTGTAGATGGCGTCGAACACGGGCAGGATGGCGCCGCCGGGGTAGCCAAAGATGTGCTCGACGTTGTGCCGCAGCATCATTTCGTGGAAGATTTCGCCGCCCGTCATGCCGATGAAGCTACAAGCAGGTCAGGTCAGTCGTGGGTCCAAAGGGCACATGCCGTCGTCACAGGAGGAAGAGGACAAGGGGGCAAAGGGGCAAAGGGGCAAAGGTGGCCCTGCATCGCGCACGCACTGCGTGACGGGCTGGGACACGGCAGCGGGAGGGGGGGGTACGTACGACTCATCCATGAGGGTCTTGCGCGGGTTCACCAGCGGCTGGGGCTGCTTGCCTTCGGCCGCATTGAAGCTCGCACTGGGGCGGCTCGTGGCCGGGCAGCGGCCTGCGAGGCTGCTTCGGACACGGTGGCGGTGGCGGTGGCAGCCGTCGTCTGTTTCCGCACGCCCGAGGGCACGGTCTTGCTGGGCGTCACGGCGGACACGGCGGCCGTTCTTGAGAGGTGGCGGGCGGCCTGCGGCTTTGCCTGGGCCACGGCTTTCCGCAGAGCCCGGGCAGCGGGCGCGGACCGAAGCATGGTGAAGGCGGTGGGGGTCAAAGTCGGTGAGGTGTCGTGCGTCGAAGTGTAGGAGAGGAAGGAGAGGAGAGAGGAGAGAGAGGTCGAGGCGAGAGAGAGGTTGAAGAACAAAAGAGAGGGGAAGAAGAGGCGAAAGGGAATGGACAGGAGGGAGACGACCCCAGAAAAATAAGAGTCACCACGGTTGCTTGTGGACTGGTTCGACCGTAGTGTGGTGTAGTCTGAGATCAGAGATGCCACAGCAGGACAATGGCAATCTGCACAAAAAGTTGTCGATCTGTGGCGCTCTGTTCAGTTCGAAAAAGAAAAATAGATACAAAAGACAATGGCCGAAAGCAAAACGACCAGATGCAGATGGCCTTTGCTCTTTCCTCTTTTCTTTCTTATTCTCTTCCTTCTCTTTCCTCCTCTGCCTCTGCCCTCGCGCCTTCCTCTTGGCTTCGACGCTTCCTGCCCATTCCAATTCCTATTTTTCCGGTGCCTTCCTGCCGGACCCGGTTCGGAGCAGCTGTGCCTGGCCCTTCCATGTCTGGCCCCTCTGGCTGTGACTCTTTCTGGTTCGCTCCTGCTCGCACTCGTCCTCCCCTCTTTTTCTCTTTATTTCTGTCCCTCTTTCCCTCGAAAAGTCTTTTGGCTCTCGCCTTCGCCCACTAGTTTTTCCCATTTTCTTTGGTGCGCCAATCACAGGCCGCGCAATCCCGCCTTGTGGGGCGTCCCCTAACGGACCTGCCGTCCAGTGGCCAGGCCGACTCCACTCTGGCTCTCTGGGGCGATATCGGGCGAGGTGGGGCGTCACGGTCACATGATGGCGGCGATGAGACTGCAGCACGTGACAGACAGCGCTGGAGACACGTGCCGTCCAGAAGCGATCGCCACACTACCCAACCTCAGCCACAGGTGCTTGCTGACGTAAATGAAAGACACTTTTGGGACCGACGCAAAAGGCGTTAGTACATAACAGATGTACTTTGTACCCTGAAGAATGTCATGGCATCGCCATCATGAAGCAAAGGTTGGGCCAACAAGGCATCCAACGTATCGACCTGGCTCGCATCGGCTCTCGTCTCCCTCGGAGCATTTCTGTCCACGCCATGCCCGCTACCAAGCCAGTCTTTCGCCCACTCTCTGTTCTCGCATCAACGGTCCTTGTCCCCAAGCGTCGTGTCCATGTCCAATCCATCGCTGGTGTCGTCTCTGGTCCAGCTCGTTTGTTCATGATGCACTTTGTGGCCCAGCACACTCGACCGATTGTGCATGACATGCTCCGTGTTCTCTTCCTCGCGCCCTCGCAGCGGCATTGACACCCTTCTCTTGTGTGGCTGTCGCCGTGCTCCGTGTAGCCATCTGCAAGGGGCCGTCGCCTGCGTGGATCCGTCTGCTGTCGTCTCAAACGCGTTGCTCTCTCCGCAGTCCCTGTCCTCGTTTTATGCGGGTGGGTCGTTCCAAAAATAAAGACAGCAGCAGGGAGTGACGCCCGATCTGTGCGTCTGCAGTGGACGGGTGACTGTGGGACACGATTGGTGAAGCTGCAATGGACCGCAGCTGTCGGAGGATGTCGAGAGTCGATCCATACCATCACACGTCGTACAGCAGCAATGGAGAGGCGGCTGATTGAAGCGCCACGGCATTCATCTTGGTTCTCTTAGTCTCTCGGCAGTGGCTTTGCTTCTCTTTTTCCTCTTTCTTTCCTATCCTTCCTCTTCGCTCTCCTCTCCTTTCCCTCTCGCTCTGCTCTCCTTTCCTCTTCTTTTCCTCTTCCTTTCCCTCTACCACTCCTTCAAAGAGCAGAATCGCTCGGAAAGACGTCGTGCAAGATGGAGACGTTTGCAGGCCTCTCACTGAAGCCGTGTCCACAACTTCGTACACCCTGCAGCCCCTGTCAGACAACTCGCAGCCAACCACCTTTGGGCAAACACAGCTCACTCTTGACGTAGCCTCTCCCTCTCCTCACGACTTATGCACTCGTCCGACGCCTCCTCTTCTTCGCCTAGATCTCTGATCGATCCCACAAGAACAAGTCTGGCCCAACAGAAAGTACCCAGTGATGGACCTTGCCACGAAATGAGAGGATGTTACGTCAAGTGACAATGAGACAACAAGAAACGAGGACAAGAAGTCAGCATCAGTCTCTTTCATTGTCCATTTCCCGCATCATGCACCACGCCCCAACACCGTCAATGCAGGCCGCCCGCCAGCGGCCAAGAAGGAGAGCGCTCCCAGCAAGATGTCTCAGCTCGTATTCCAAGACCGACGCCAGGTGGCCCCAGACCATCCCCGTCCCAGCTGGGCACCAAGTTTGAAGGGCTCGACTGCGAGCGATTCGCATGAGCTCTGTATCTCTGTCTCGCCAGGCAGAGCGGCGTCGTCTGCTTCTTTTACAATACGCATCGTACATGTACCTACCTTGCTGTCCAGAGGGATCATCCGTCCACACCATGCCATTTGCTTCCAGCCTTGTCACTGGGCCCTTCGTACTTTGTATCTACCTCGTAGCGGTCCTCGTGTTAAAAGTGGGCTTGTCGACATGGCATCTTTCGTGTGCTGGCTCGAGTTGAAACCCCTGTCCTTGTCCTCGTTGTTCCTCGCTTTGCTGATTGTTTTCTTTTGTCTTGATCCCTTGCTTCGCTCGATTGTTTTCTTTTGTCTTTTAGAGTCCTCGCTTCGCTCGATTCGGCACAACGTCTGCGGCGGAGGCTCAGATACAACATCACACACAGCACAACACAACACAACACAACACAGCATAATAATAATACACCGAGTACGACAAGCGACAGTACATTGCTCTCAGCCGCTCCGCCACACCATCCAAATAAATAAGAACCGCACGGCCAGCGGGCCACGTCTTGGCTGCAACTCCAACTACTATCGACGCTTCCCACGACACTCCTCGGTCTCTTCTCCACGCTGCGATTGAGTCTACGCATCACACCGTCGCAATGCCGGCCTTTTCGTCTGTGCCGGCACGGTCCAGCCCGGCCGTGCTGGTCTCGCCCACCGTCTCGCTGCTTTCGCCTTTACAACCATCACAGCTACCACAGCTACCACAGCTACCACAGCCAGCTTCAACAGCACCATCACTCGCCCACTCGCTCTCCCATCTCCCACTCCCCTCTCACAACAAGCACCACTCCCTTCATCTCCAGCCGCTCCTCCACCCCCCTCCCTCCACCACCTCGTCCTCGCCCTCCGCGGCAACGTCACCACCAAACCCACGCCCAGTACCTCCACGTCTGGCTCCCTGGTCTCGTCCACGTCCGCGTCCTCGTCCGGCCCCTCCACCAAGACATGGCTGCCGGGTGTCATTGTCGCCGGTGTCGTCCTTGTCCTGGGCGCCGCCCTCCTCGCCTTCTGGCTGACCTTTCGGAGACGCCGCCGCCAGCGCTACGAGCAGGCCCGCCAGTACGACCCCCAGCTGACGCCCGACCAGTTCCGCCGGCGCAGCCAGATGAGCGAGGCCGCACGGATGGCCGAGGCGGAGCGGCAGCGGCGGTACATGATTGAAAAGTCCGTCATGAGCCGTAGCTCGGCATCTCTCAGCTACCGGGGGGCGGCCGCGGAGGCGGCAGCCGACGCCATGGAAGACGGCTACCGCGGCGTGCCCCTGTATCAGCGCCAGCCCGTGCCACGGTCGCCTCTGCAGCAGCAACAACTGCAGCAACAACAGCAGCAACAACAGCAACAACAACAACAACAACAAGCAGGCCAGTGCGACTTGGCCCACGATCACGACAGGGAGCCACATGGGACTCGCGGCACAATGCCAGAGTGTGCCGAACTGGACGCACCGCTGGCGACCACACCCCCCGTGCCGGCGGTGCTCAGCGTCTCGCCTGCCACCGACACCTGTCCTCCTCCCCCGTCCGGCCTCCGCGACGACTACAAAGAATACGCCGCCGGCCTCCACCACCGCTCCTCGCGCGTCGCCGACCGCCATCCGCACCTGGCCAATGTCGTCGAGGAGTCTGAGGGGAACAGCACCCGGATCGAGACCTAGATCAAAGCCAGGATCGAGACCTCGGCCAAGACCACGACCAAGACCAGCAGGCGCCCCTGATGCGCCCCGCCAGCCCGCCCATCCCGCCACGGTCGAGGATGCGCCCAACCTCTGCCGTGTGGCCCGACGACGCCGTCGGAGGCGACGTCCTCGTCCTGGCCCCGCCCGCCAGGACAGCACGGCCACGACCAGCCACTTCTTGCCGCGGCAGGTGCATGCGGACCCGCGCAATGCCGTGCCGCCCGGGGAGCGGCGCCGACGAGTCCGACATCGCTGTACTCGGTGGGCTTTTCCCAGGTGGGCATGAGCGGAAGCGGCGGCCGTGGGCGGTAGAGCCGTGCGAGACGGTGAAACGGCGTCGGTTGTGACTGCAGCTGGGGCCAACCAGGCAAGACGGTATGAATTGGTCTCTTGTGTATCAAAACGTGTAGGAATAAAGTGTAATGTAATGTTTATGGGAGGCAAACTGGTGCGAGCTGGGTTTGCGTAGTCGCAATCTAATGATGGTTTTTGTCGTTCATTGTACAAGGGTGTGCTGAAAAGCAGCAGTCAGCGAGAATGGACGAGTCGGCATGACACTGCAGAGACCTGACTGTAGGCAAATGGGTTGTTGTTTGTTTGTTTTGTTGTTCATCTCATTCTTGGTTTCGTCGTTGTGTCCATCATATCCCTCCAGCCATGCAACTCTACACGGTGGTTCTACCGATAAACCGTGTTTGCAAGCCCCAATGCGATACATGTACTTACTTTGTTATTGCTCTGCAAGACAACCATCCAAGACATAACGGCGTGTACAAAGGAACGACACAAACGAGGCTTGGAAAAGAAACGAAACCTGCTTTAGCTCAGAGTCGATACCAAGAGAGCGGGACTATACTACTGGCAATGGCTGCTACGATGCCCATGAGGTGAGGTGAGGTACACGAGACATGTGAGACAAGATGGACAATGGCAAAGGCAATGGCAATGGCAATGGCAATGGCAATGGCAGATTGGAAAAACAGGACACAAACGTAACAGAATGCAACATGCCAAGATGGTCAAGATTCAGCGCGGTGCAGAGTTGCATCAACAGTCCACACAACCATGACGTGACATGCCACATCCCACATCCACAATCGGCTCAGCGAAAGTTATTGTCAAAGCGCTTAAAGGTGTAGCCAATAAACGGCAGCGACATCTCCGGGCTCTCCTCGGGCACGGCGCTGCGACCGCCCTGCTGGGCCTGCTGGGCGCGCAGCAGCGTGGCATTGTCCGTCTGGTCAATCTCGTCCGTGGGAAAGTAGGTCGTGTCAATGTTGCTCGTGAGCCGCGGCTCAAAGGGCGCGCGGATGCGGCGCAGGCTGTCAAACTCGACGCCCCGGAAAAAGACGTGCGCCTTGATCTCGTGGGCGCCGCCGCGGCCCAGCCGGTTCTCCGTGTTGCAGATGAGGGCGCGAATTAGGTTCTCGGCCTCGAGGCCCAGCTGGACGTCGTTGGGAAAGTAGAGCGACTGGCGCCACGTGACAATCTTGTGGTAGGTGTCGTGGCGGTCCTCGGCGCAGAACGGCGGCCAGCCGACCAGACACTCAAACATGATGGTGCCGAGCGACCACCAGTCACAGTCAAACGTGTAGCCGTGGCCCGTGAAGATTTCCGGCGCAATGTAGTCGGGCGTGCCCACCGTCGAGTAGGCCATCAGCCGGCGGGACCGCCGCCAATCGTTAATCTGCGACCGGTTGCTGACCGTCAGGTTGATCTGGTCAATGGCAATGGAGTTGCGGTCGCCGCCGCGTGGCCGGCTGCCCGCCGGCCGGCCCTGCAGCAGCTGTTGGTAGTAGTTGTTGTCGTGCAGCTTGTGGAAGCCCGTCGAGAGGCCGAAATCCGTCAGCTTCACGTGGCCGCCGCGGTCCAGCAGAATGTTGTCGGGCTTGATGTCGCGATGGATAAAGCCCAGCTTGTGCACCGCCTCAATGGCCAGCACAATCTCGGCAATGTAGAAGCGGGTAATGTCTTCCGAGAAGATTTCGTACTTGATCAGCATCGTCATCAGATCGCCGCCGGGCAAGAACTCCATCAGCATGTACAAAAAGTTGGCGTCCTGGAAGGTCGTGAACAGCTTGACCACCCACGGGCTGTCGGACTCGGCCAGAATGTCTCGCTCCGCACGCACGTGGGCCAGCTGGTCGCGCCGGAACATTTCCGTCTTGACCAGCGACTTCATGGCGTACACCTTGTTGTCGGCCTTTTTCTGCACCAGCTTGACCTCACCAAAGGCGCCCTTGCCAATGATCTTGACCGTGGTGTAGTTTTCCGGCTTGTCCTTGGTGCGCAGGAAGCGCAGGTACGAGCCCTCGCGCCGGCCGGCCGTCGACCAGATCTGCTCCTTGCGGGCCGCTGTCTGGTTCGGCTCAGCCAGCTTTTGTTCCATCTCGCTTTGTCTGGGGCGTTAGCAGGGGCGTTAGCAGGGGGGCGCATCCGACCCGGGCATCCTACCTCTGGTTTCTTTCGCGGGCACGCTTGACGCTGTCCTTGAAAAAGTCGGCGGCCAGCTGCGAGCACTTCTTTTGGTTGTTGTTCGCGTTGGGGCCGTGGCGGTCGGGGTTTCGCTCGGGCGCGACCTGGAACTCAAACGCAGGCGGCACAGGTTGGCTCGGCAGCGGGGCGTTGAGGTAGCCGTTGTAGCCGCCAGCAGACTGGTAGCCTGTGGCACCGGCGGTCCGCGGGCGCTGGGCCGAGGGCGGTCCCCGGCTGTAGTTGTTGGCCGAGGCGGCGGCAGCAGCAGCGCGCGCAGCACCGCCGAGGTTCTGGTGGGAAAACTGGTGGGCGAGGCCCGTGTTGGGGTCGGTGGCACCGGGGTGTTGGAGCGCGGCTGGTAGATGCTGTTGGCGCTGTTTGAGGCCGAGAGGCCACCGTTCGAGGCAGCGACCGTCGGTGCACCGCTGCCAGCGCTCACGGTGGCACTGCTGGCGCCGTACCCGCTGGCGCCGGCATGCTGCGACGAGGCGTGCTGTGCGGAGGCATACTGGCCTTGTGAAAAGTAGCCGCCCTGCTGTTGTTGCTGTTGTTGCTGTTGTTGCTGCTGCTGCTGCTGCTGCTGCTGCTGCTGCTGCGAGGCGTAGCCAGACGACGGGTACTGCTGCGACGGCTGGGACGAGGCAAAGCCAATGTTGTTGGCAGCACCGCCGCCCTGCTGCTGGTTTGTTGGCGGAAAGACGGGCTGGGGGAAGGTCGAGGGCGTGGTTGGGTATGCGCGGTCGGCTGCAGCGAGGCGGTCAGCCGCATTGCTGTTGTTGAAGTTGAGGTAGAGGCGCGGGTTGTCCATGGCGGCGGTTGGGGCGGTCCGGTCCAGAAGTGAGGCACGGAGGAGAGGATGCGGAGGTGACAAGACGAGAGCGGTGAAGTCGACAAAGTGCAGCAGCAGAATGAGGACAAGCCCGGAGGTGTGGGCGGGGTGTGCTGTGGGAATCTGGCCAATGTGGCAGAGCGGGGCGGGCGCCCAAGGGCGTACGAGGGCGTACAAGGGCTCGACTCGAGGGGCTGAAGTCGGACGATGCGTAGACGTGTCTTTTGGGCACCTTGAGACGTTTGGAGACTGACTTTGGCTGGAGGCAGAGGGTTGTCAGTCGTTGTCGAGCGACGAGGGCGAAGAACGACAAAGCAGGTGTTGACACGGGAAAGGATCGATAATAGGGGTTGGGGCGAATTGACGGGCGAAGTGATTGGCGGAGGCTAGCCAAAGCTGTACAAAGTAGCCCCTGAAGGCACGAGGCCACGATAGCACAGCACCTCTGGGGGAGATGGATTCGAGGGGTTGGGACGACGGGGACGCAATTGAACGGCGGGAGGGAACGACAAGAGGACGAGCAAAAAGAAACAACAGGGAGCAAAGGGCAAAGGAGCAAAGGAGCAAAGGAGCAAAGGGAGGCGAGGCTAGAGAGTGTCGGGTAATTGTCGTTGGCTGTGATGGCTGCGATGGCTGTGATGGCTGTGATTACAGGGTTCGAGCTTGGGGGACGCGGGACTCACCTCGCTGATCGGTTGCCGTGCTGCTCTGGAGACTGCAGACTCGGCGCTCGTCGCTCAGGGGTGGGCGGGACGCCAACGCGGATGGGGTTGGCAAGCGAACGAGCAAAGGATAGAGGTCGGGAGTCGAAGGGAGTCGAAAGTCGTGATGGGAGAAAAAGTGACAGTGACAAAGTTGCAACAAAAGCAACAAGGAGTCAGGAGTGCTGTTCGAAAGGGGAAGGAACGCAAGGAACGCGGCCGTGGTCGAGCAGAGTCCAGCGAGGCAAGAGCGACACGGACAGGGCAAGGCGCAGTTGCCAGTTGAAACGCTGAACCCAGCCGGAGCAGGTGGGGCCACTGAGGTCGCAGCGGGCAGGCACCAGCGGCAGCACACGCTGCAACGGGCAGGCGCATGTGGCATTGCACGACAAAGACCAGGAAGGAACGTCCCTGAGGCGCCTAAACGGTGTCGATAGTCGCTAGCCACAGTGGTCCACAGTGGCAGTACCCCGCAACCCCTTTCTTAGGGGGCGCCGTTGCCTGTATCGGACTGTGCTGGAGCCGCTCGCCCGCTATGAAATTTGTTTAGATGCACTGGGAGATGCAATTAAACATGTCGCAGGGGAGCTCATGTCAACAAGAGGCTGCACAACTGGCGTCGTCTGGGCTGGAGACTTGCGAGATCCTGTAGGAGCTGCATGGACGAGTAGCTACGTCTCGGCAGAAGGCTCATTCCTTGTCCCATGGCAGCATTGTGTAGCTCTGGAGAGCTCGGTCAAAGAGAGAGCTTCTTGGGCTGGATAGCTCGATGAATGGAAGCAAACGGACGAGGCGGTGAGAGATGTCGGAGTCGATGAGGTAGGGCAGCTACCACGCAAGAGCATTGTCATGACGCTTTCCAGCGCTCGCTGGAAGCAGTGCATCCGAACAATGCAGATATCGAACCAGTGCTCTCGCCGTTGAGCTACGCATACGGAAGCCGGTCTGCACCGCCAGCGACGATGAGGCGAGGTGCCACGCATCCTCACGGACGAGACCAGCAGCGGGATCCGACAGCCTCAAGGGACCGAATTGTGCTGTGGCGCACGGGGCGATGGCAGCGACACGGACCATCTCGCCCTCGATGCGGGTATCTCTTCCTCTGTCGCACACGCCGGAAGCCGTACGTCTTTTCGTCTGTCAGCCCAAGCGGGACGCTGATCTGCGTGGCTTCGCGCTGTGCACAAGTCTGCCACTGTGCGGCGGACAAACGTGCCCAACGGCCGTGCTGTGCAGGCGGCGTCCCCTCTTCTCCGTCAGATATATTGCGTCGAGTCTCGGAGGGTTTCTACGTGTAGAGTCAACGGTCAACAGTCAACGGTTGGCAATGGTCGTACAGCATTGTCAGGCAGGTAGACAAGACAGTCCAACAAGCAGAGATCCATCGATTGGGGTAGTATGCCTGTAAATAAACTGCTAGAGTGCTGATGCTGTAGAAAGAAAAGCAAACAAAAACAAAAATGCCCAAATCAGCTGTAGACAATGTGAATGTGATTACAAAAGATCCCACCTCCATGCGCAGCAAGCGATACGAAGACGAGCCAAGACGCGCAGTAGATGTAGGCGTTGCACCCGAGATATCCGAGAACGGCGACGGTTCGCAGTCTACCCCTGCCTTGTCTGCTGTCGGCTTACTCTTCTTTCTCTTTTCATCGGCTGCGTGCCGTACATTCAAGCCGCTTGCCGCCCGTCGCTCGTCGTCAGCCGCCGTCGCTCGTCGTCAGCCGCCGTCGCTCGTCGTCAACCGCCGTCTGCCGCGTCCAAAACGCTCGCTCACTGCTCTGCCGCATCTCCGGTCCGCCACACCCCTACCGCAGCTGCTGCTGGTCCGCAAACGGGTTCGGGCCGGTCGCAATGTCGCCGCTCGTCTCGCTGCTCCGCAGCGTGCTGCCGCCACCCAGAGTCGCGGAGGAGGACGAGTGCGGCAGGTACTGGTGCGGGGGTGGCATCAGGGGCTGCTCCGTCTCCGGGCTCGGCCGCCATGCATGCCGGCGCTCATGTTGCGCACACTGGCGCTGGGCCGCTTGCTGTCAATGGCGGCCTGGCGCGCAATGGCGGTGGCCTCGGCGGCCTTGGCCATGCGGGCGTGCTGGCGGCGCTCGCGGCAGCAGAAGAAGCACATGGTGGCGACGGCAACGACAATGCCCGAGGCAAAGATGATGGCAATGACAATGCCGGCGGGGCCCAGCGTGTCCTCCTTCTTCATGCAGGTGGTGACGCCCTGCGTGTCGTCGCTGACGCACATGAGTCCCGCGGCGCAGGTGGGCATCAGGGCCACGGTGGAGTAGCAGGACAGGGTGGTCTTGCCGGCGTCGGCACCGGTGGACTGGACCGGGCAATAGGTGGTGGAGATGGTGGTTGTCGTCAGGCAGACCAGGGACGTGGTGGTGCCGGTAAAGGTGCTGTCGGCGCGCGGCAGCAGGGGCGTGGCGGCCAGATACTCGGCGTCGTCGCGGGCGGCGGTGGGCGTCGGCACGGCCGGGGTGGGCTTGCGGCGGCGCAGCTCGGCGGCAATGGCGCCAGCCGCCTGCGTGTCCGCCTTGGCACACGCCTGGATGGTCCAGGTGGCCTCAATGAGGGCCTCGTCGGGCTGGCAGCCGGCGTTGACAAAGCACTGGGCCAGGAGCTGGGCCGAGATGTCTTGCGACGTCGTGGGCAGGCGGTTCTCGAGACAAAACGCAATGCTGCCGGCGTGGCCACAGGCGGCATGGGCGGCGAGCGAGGCGGCGCGGGTGTGGAGGCACTCGGCGAGGTCCAGAGGCGCCGTAGCCGCGGCGGTGGCACCCAAGAGGGCCAGGACGGCCTGTGTTGATACGCGCATGCTGGGCGGTTGTGTGGGAGAGACGAAGTCGGGGGAAGCGTGCCGGCGTCGGAGTCGTCGGTATAGTCGGTATACAGGGTGCACGTCGAAGCGTCCGTCGGTCAACGCGACGTGTTGTTGCGAGAAACGAGGTGCTCGTGGACAGACACCGAGAACCGAAGAGTCGAGTCAGTCGGATCGGCAAAGTGGAGAGTGGTGTGCCCGGGACGATGTCGACGTTGAGGAATGAGGGTAATAAGAGGGAGATTGGGCAGAGGCAAAGGCCTGTCGTGAAATAAGGAGAGACACGGCGGCAAGACAGGCAAACAGATCCGTTGGCGATCGCCAAGAGGGTCAAGGGAGCAGACAACTGACAACGGGCGACGGACGGACGAGACGAGGCGGGAAAGGGAGAGGAGGGATAGAGAAGAGAGGGAGAAAAAGAAAAGAGAGGAGAGGCGAATAGGCACGGGACGAAACGAGGCGTCAGCCAGCAAGGTGAGTCGAGACGACAGAGTACGAGTACTTGTACATTTACAAAAGGGAGGCAGAGCTCTGACAGGGACAAGGAAAAAGCCTGCACGACAAGGCCCAGTCGTAAGCCGGGCGTTGGGAAAAAAAGAAAAGTGGTGCAAAGAGAGGGGGCAGAATAGCAAAAAGGGGGAGCTGAGCACTGGCGAAGTTGGCGCATTGCGTATTTGGCCGCGTTCGCTGGAGACTGTGGGCAAGGCGACGAAAGCGCTGACGCTGCAGATGAAGTACAAAGTAGACTTTTTACAAGTACGACGCAGACCACGGTCCATAGAGAATAATGCGAATGGGCATAAGAGACAGCCACGACAAATGAAGGCTCGGCGGCGTCGTGTTGGACACATGGAGCGCGGTGCCACAGCTCTGCGATCGTGACAATGGCCGGCTGTCTGCAGTCTGCTGTCTGCAGCCGGCCGAGCACAGGTGCGACCTGCCAGAGCATCGCAAAAGAGGTGCATCGCAGTGGACTGTAGTGGTGCAGGTGAGTGGGTGAGTGGGTGAGAGGCTAAAGGACAGCCTGCGGTCGTGACCGGAACATCGCGAGCTCACGCTGCAGGTCACCCACTTCAGCAACCCGAGACATGACGACGGTGGCTGGCGCCGGGGCGTCGCTCGATTGTCCTGCAACCGACTCTCTCGGACGGTCTTCTCCTTTGACGTGCTGTCGCGATGCGCGACACAGACTCTGTCACGGCACTCCTTTGCGCATCTCGTCGTTGTCTTGGTCGTTCGTCTTGGTCTTTCGTGTCCGACGCCCCTTTCCACTGCACGTCCTCGCCATTGGATCCTCCGCTCCACTCTGACCGACAAGCGTGGCCGCCTGTCAGCGAGACCCTGAGGCTGTGCCTGCATTGGCTTGCTCTCCGAGTCCCTAATGCAGCCCCCTGCGACCCCAGGCGCACATCCTGGCCGCCTTCATCTGGTTCGCCGTGCGAGAGCGTCGGCTGGCCACTGGCGCACACAACCCACCGTAGGCGTTTTCTATCGTATCCCAACCTGTCAACATCCGCTGGCATAAGGCTGGACCGGCCTGGCCCTCGCTGTTACGAAGTCGAGGAACGATCCACACCGGGACTTTACGTGGTCAGTGTGGCAGGCAGTGTGGCAGGCAGTGTGGCAGGCAGTTCCCTGTAACGCGCTGTCGTCGCCATCGCCCAGCAAAGCCTCACAGCCCTCCATGATCGCCCCGGGTCTGCCCGTGCCGCCAGAGACGGTTAGTCTGCTCTGTGTGAAGCCCCAAGCCACGGACATGGCTGCGCCTCTCTCAAGGTACTCAGTAGGTACTCAGTATGGCCGACGGAGATGAGACCAAACGGAGGGGGCTGTCGACCCGTGCGGCTGAACGCCTCTGACGCAGTCTCTCTGAGAGAGCAAGAATCGTCGGAACGTCGGAACGTGAGGCTGGGCGACACGACACAAGCCAGAGAGTCGACAACGGTCCTCGAACCGAAACCTACGGAAGACGCCTACGGCGCGGACGACACGGCGACTGGGCGGAGATGCTTGCCTTGGCCTTCTTGAGGTCTGGCGTGGGTTGCGTTTCTTTTTTTAGTTGCTTCGTTTTTCAGCCGACCGTGGCCGAATGCTTCGACCACAGGCCTCGCATACTCTGTCTGGAAGAGTGTCCTGTTCGGATTTGTCCGGTCACAACTGTCTTCATCACCTTGACGGCATCTTACTTCACGATCGTGAGCAGTGGATGGCGAGAAACGCACGAATCACTTCAGCCAAGCGAGGAAATAAAACCAGCCCGACAGTAATCAGATACAGATGCACAAAACTGCAGCATCGGGCAACAAGAGCCCGGGACACGCCAAAGGGAAGACAAGCTGAAGAACATGCACAAGAACGGGACGAATAAACAGATAAAGTTGGGAAACAGATAAAGGAGACGTTCAACACCCTCCCTCCTGATGGTGCCATCCTTCTCCACCCGCCGTATCCTCGTCCTATTCTGTCCACCCGCTCTGCTTCCCGGTTCGTTCTTCTTTTCGGTTCTTGGTTGTATTGCTTTTGTTGCTGCGCCTCCGTCCGACGACGGCAGACAGGACGAGGCTCTCTCTCGAGGTAAGCCTTTGCCCGTCCGCTTCCCTCGACCCTTCACGGTGTTGCCAAGACGTGGTTGCCAATCTTTCGAAAGGGGGCCGAGCTCGTTCGCCCCGTCATGTACTCTGTCCATCCGTTGGGGACATTGTGCGGTAGGCCGCTGTGTGGAGTAAAGGAAGAGAAAGAAGAAAAGAAAAGAAAAAGAAAAAAAGAAGAAAAAAAAGAAAAAGAGAAAAAGAGAAAAAGAAAAAGAAAAAAAAGTACAAGACAGAAGATGTGGAACAAACAGAAAGCCAAAAAGCCAAAAAGCCAAAAGCCAAAAGCCAAAAGCCAACAAAAGCAGCCCCTGGCCACAACAGCCGTCCCGACGGTTGCTCGACGGTCTTCTTCCGTGTAAAGTGTGTCTCTTTCGGGTAGTCCTCAGGTTTCATTCTGTTCGTTGCCCCGGCGTCAGCTCCAACTCGACGTTGCCCGTCGTTTCGGCCAAACGGCCTCTGATCCGTCAGTGTTCGTCTCCGTGCTCAGTCTGTCTTGTCCCCCGGCTGGTCATCCCCCGTGCGGTCTCGTTGTCCGTCTGGTCGCTGGCCTCGTCGTCTTTCTGCTGCTCGTCCCCGACCTCTGGGCCTCCGACCGTGCAGGCTTCGGGCCTCCGTCGACGGTGGCGGGCAGTCGTCTAGCTGCTCGACAGCTTGTCGACGTCGCCGTTCCAGTCGGGCTCCACCAGCGTGGTGCGCGTGTTGTACAGGAACCGGTACGCGGTCTTGATGGTGCCGTCGCTGACGCCGGCAATGGAGGCAATGTCTTTGGACGCGCGCGGGTCGTCCAGGTACTGCGACGCAAAGTAGATGCACGCGGCGGCCACCGACAGCGGCGAACGGCCGGCCAGGTCGGAATGCCCGTGGTCTTGCGCGCCAACGCCTTGGAAATCTTCTCCATGCGCGGCGTGTTGCGGAAGCCCAGCAGCGAGCAGTAGCGCGTGCACAGCTCCTCGGCCGTCGTGGACGAGGACGCCTTGTAGTCCTTGACGCCCTGGGCCGCGCTCGCCTGCGGGTTCTTCTCCTGGATCTTGCTCAAGAAGCTCTCGAGCGACTTGAAGACGCGCCCAATCTCCTTTTTCGTGACGCGCGTAATGGCATAGATCTCGCGGAACGTGCGCGGCACGCCGCACTGCCGGCACGCAATAAAAATGCAGCCGGCAATGACGGCATCGCGCGGCTTGCCCTTGAGCTGGCCGTGCTCGTAGGCGAGCTTGTAGATGTGCATGGCCGTCTGGCCGACGATGCCGCTCGTCTGCATCATGTCCACCAGCCCCGAGATGGCGCGGAAGCCTTCCTGCAGGTCGTTGTTGAGCTTCTCGGACTGCGACTTCTTGTTGATGCTGTTGAGCTTGCCGGCCAGCTTGCCGTTGGCGGCGCGCATGTCGACCTGCGTGCGCAGGCCCTCGTCGTTGGCCAACGAGTTGGCCGACTCGCCGACACGCGACGGGTCGTCGTTGCCCTGGTCGTCGTTGGCAAACGTCCGCCACTCGGAGCGGCTGTCGATGATGCGCGGGCCAACCACCAGACCGCACGAGTCACAGACCATGTCGCCGCTCGAAAACTCCTCGACCAAGTTCGGGGGTACTCCTTGCAGTCCGGGCACATGACAATGTTGTCCAGGTTCTCCTTGTACGCATCGCGCGCAGCGTTGGCGGCGGCCGTGGCAGCGTCCATCCTGGTGGCGGCGCAGACAAAAAGACCCGCAGGGGATGACTTGTTATGCAGCTCCTCGAGAGGCTTACGGAGGGCCGCGAGCTTGGTCTGCGACGCGACGAGCTGGGTCTGGGTCGACGTCCGAGAACGCTTGGCGACCTTGTTCGTCGCCGGCTTCGACGTCGGCTTTGCCTTCTTCTTCGACCTTGTCAAGGCTTGGGCCTGCTTCTGCTTGGCTTCCCACGTGTCGATGAACAGATCAAGGCTCTTGTTCACTTCGACCGCCGCTTCGGGCGTCAGTCTGGGGTCGGCGGTGACCGAGTCGTTCTTCTTGGACAGCAGGGATAAGGCCAGCTGACGGAAGACGGGTGAATGCGTGGTGGGCGAGGAGGGAGTCGTCGAGAACCGACGACGCTACGTGTGTATGGTGAAGACGAAGATGAATCACGGAACAGGCAGGGCACAGGGAAGAGGAGCTAGCGTCTCGCTCGCTCGTGTCGGTCTCAAAAAAACCAGTCAAGGCGTCCTTGTGGAGAGAGCCGTATCGAGTCCAACGGCCGATTCGGGGACGATTCGATTCGACGGCGATGGCAGCGACGGACGTCTCTTGCAAAGGAGCAGAATTCAAGATCGAGGCGAAGACGGAGCGAGACGGACGCGAAGCACGAAACGCAAAAGGCACGAAAGACGTCGCCGTGAGAACGAGAGAAGATGCGCGGCCGGATCGATGGTGCGCAGATGAAGAGAGGAGGGCGACGGGCGACAACAACAAAAGGAGAAGATCGACGACGGCGACGGCGACGAAAGGAGTTGTAGTAGGCAGAAGTGGAAAGGGCGACGATGAGCCAGGGAGAAGAGGCTGCACTACCACATACCCAGCTACATCCGACCAATCACAGCACGCAATGCGGTGCGTCGCGCCAGGAGAAGCCCCCAGAATCTTTATAATCTCGCTTATATGCATGGCAAGAGTCTTACAGGTGGATATGCATAAAACCGCGTACCCAGAGCTACTCCATCCTCTTAGTCATCTGGTCGGGTGGTCCACTTTACTGCTGCCCCTTGTCACGGTTGCGCGCGTCTGTCCTGTGAAAAGCGAACCACTCGAGAGTCTACGAAGTAGTGCCAGTGTCCAATTGCCGGCTCCATCGACCAACGACGACGACCATCGACGACGACCATTGACGACCGGCCACCATCGAGGTCCACCACCGCATCACGGGGCCAGAAAGGTCGACAAAACAACACAAAACGACGGCCACACGTTCAACACCTCACGCCAACACAACGGCACGGCCGGCCACAATGGTGGAATTCGGGCGGCGCTCTGGGCGCGCAGCAGCCAGACGCGCTGCAGCAGCTCTTGGTGAGTGAGGAGGATGCGACGAGAAGAGAAGACAAAGACAAAGAACGGAGTCAAAGTCAAAGTCAAAAGACGATACAGACGACTAAAGACGACGACAAAGACGACGGAGACCGTGCTAACAGAAGCAGAGCGGACACCCAAGAGCTTGGATCCGGCCGAGGATGAGATCATGGCCGACGCGGCCGACGTGGCCGACGTGGCCGACGCGGCCGACGAAGAAGCCGCCGACCTCTCACACAATGAAAAGGAGGACGAGGCAGACGCCAACGACGACGCACAAGACGGTGACAACGACCACGCCAACGCCAACAACGACACGGCCGACGACGACAACACCGCGTCCGGCGTCGCCTCGGCCGCGACAAAGTCCCCGCCGCCTCCCCTGCGCCGCCCGTCATGATGATTCGCCGCAAACGCCTGGGGCGGCCACCAAAGAACCGCCCGCCGGACTGGGACGGCATGGTCGAGGTGCCCATGAGCGAGAGCGAGATTGCGGCCGCCCAGGCCGCCGCCTGGCCAAGGAGCGCGGCGAGACGCCGACCCGCGGCGGCGTGGCCGCGGTGGCTGGCGCGGGCGTGGCGGGCGCAAGGGCGACCGGCAGGACGGGCACGGCGGCGGCGGCCCGCTGCAGCAGGTCATTGACAAGGACGGCAACGCCGTCGACGTTGTCAATGACGAGCTGGACCTGCCCGAAGACGCGGCCGGCGAGGCCAAGGTGGACAAGGACGGCCACCTGCAGGGCGGGCGCGAGTACCGGTGCCGCACGTTTACGGTGGCGGGCCGCGGGTCGCGGCTGTACATGCTGTCGACGGAGCCGGCGCGGTGTGTCGGCTTCCGCGACTCGTACCTCTTCTTCACCAAGCACAAGCGGCTGTACAAGATCATTGTGGGCGACGAGGAGAAGCGCGACATGATTGAGCGCGAAATCATCCCGCACAGCTACAAGGGCCGCGCCATTGGCATCGTGACGGCCCGCTCGGTGTTCCGCGAGTTTGGCGCCCTCATCGTTGTGGGCGGCCGGCGCGTCATTGACGACTACACGCTCGCCTACGAGGAAGAGGGCGCGCCGCCCGTGGTGGAGGGCGCCCTGGCCGACCCCACGACACTGTCGTGCCGGGCCAGCCCTACAACAAGAACCAGTACGTGGCCTGGCACGGAGCCAGTGCCGTCTATCACGCGGCCGGTGGGCCGGCGGCAGGCGGTGCCGGTGGGGGCGGCGCGGCGGGGTCCAGCGCGGCGCCCGCGCAGACCCTGTACAAGGCCGCCGACGCCAAGAAGCGGCGCGTCGCCGTCAACGACTTCAACTGGCAGCTGGAGCACGCGCGCGAGGCCAGCAGCTTCAACAGCATGCTGACGGCCGCCCGCGCCAGCACGCTCGCCGGCGTCTACGACATCCACACCAACCTCGTGCAGTACCCGGCCAGCATGCAGCCCCAGCGCGCCAAGGCCGTGCGCGTGGACGACGCATGCCAAGAGGCCGCGACGGACACGTTCCCCGTGCTCTCGCCGCTGGTGGCGCGCAACTTTTACGTCGCGGACATGCGCCTGCAGACGCCCCAGGGCGGCATCGCCCCGGCCGCCTACGACCGCTACCGCATCGACGACGACGACGACGCCCGCCACAGCAAGGGCGACTTCTTGGCGGCCTTTCAAGGACTGGGCTCGGTTTCGGATGAGATCCGTGACCTGCTGCCCGACGAGTGCCGCGCCGCCTTTGACGCCGCCGTCGATACGGAAAAGGCGTGGTTTGGCCAGTGGGGCGACGAGGCGTCGAGCATGTGCCGCCGCGAGCCCGTCATCGACAAGGCCATTGTGCCCTACGCCATGATGTTGTAGGACAACAAGGCGGCGGCAGCGGCGGCGAGGGTAAAGGCGCTGGCACGGGTGCATGCACAGGTGCTGGCACAGGCACAGGCACAGGCACAGGCACGGATGAGAGGCGCAGCCAGGCTTGGACTTGGCGGTGGACCTGTGCAGCGGAGGCTACATTTTGATTTTTGGGACGGTGTTTGAGGATTTCATCTTGCGCCAGGGACTGTTTGGTCGTCTTTTCGTTTGCCTCGATTTTCAGCCACGTGTACAGGTATGGGACATTGCGTTGGGTTGAAAGGAGATGCTTTATAATGTAGTGATATGAGTTTACACTTCATGCAGTGTGAAAATCTATCTAATTTTTGTCCCTTTTTCCCTTCTTGCTCTCTAATCTGTCAGCTTTCTTGAGTTTGTGCGGATTTACTTGTGTTGTCTAATACATTATAAAATCACCTTGACTTGTCTTTTCATCTTCACATTAGATTCGAGTACGTTCTATGCCCACTTTCCTAGAGAAAGAGTCCAATAAATAGCGAGAATTCGCAAGTGCATCAATAGAGCGCCGGTATCCCATCGACTGTGAGAAAGGTGTCCATGATCATACATGCATACCGTTTCACGCAAAGGTGTGAAGGTTGTGTGGGCCAGGCTGTCTTCCACACCAACTTCAAGGCAAAACAACACAACAGCAAACAACGATATTCAACGTGAGATCCCCATGTGAGCGCCCGCGCACTCATTGTTTCGCGGCGACCCGCTGCTCAAGCAGGCCCCGGAGCGGACTCCCGGGGTGGAGGCAGCAGAGGCCACTTCAGCCTCGGGCTTGACGAGATGTTCGGATCTGTTACGGCTCATGGCTCACGGTTCACGGGTTGCGTCTCGTTCTCTTTCCACTGCTGACTTTTGCTGTTTGTCTTTCAAATAAAACAATCGTCAGCCTCGTCCAACATCTCTAGCAGCCTCGCCGGCTTAAGAGGAAAAGTGGAGCTACTATACGCACGACAGCCAAAAATGGGGCGCTAGGGCTCTGACGAATAAGAGGCCAAGGTAGAGCTGGTGGGCAGATGCCGACAGGAGCAGATGGAGGGCACAGATCGAGTCATCAACACTCGTAGGTCAAAACAGCCAACCAACTCGGCGACGTCCTTTGCAACGTTCTTTGTAATGTCTCTACATCAAACGCCTGATACAATCCTGCCTGACAGACAGTCCAATGGCCGCAGGTTGCGGCGTGTTCGATGCCAGGGGCATAGCAGGGGCACAGAGGCTGCATCGTCGGGCAGCGCCGAGTGCATCGAGTGCGTCAAGTGCATCGAGCTGGCCTCTTAGCAACGGTGCCTCCTCTTTTGAGGCGGACTTTGGCGAGACTCGAGGCTCAAGAGTGGACACAACTGGCAGCTGTGTCTATTGCATTCGTGGTGATTGGCCACGCCAGCATGTCCAAGGACAACCGTATCCCATGGGAGACACAGGAGCATGAAGACAAAAGTCCGGCTGCCGATATCAACAAGTCTTTGCCGGCAAAACGAGCCTTTGCACCGACTGCAGCATCCACAGTCAAGGCGGCTTCCATCGCCTTATTGAACAGCCTGCAGCTGTTGAGCCACTCGGCCGCTTCGTGAGGCAGTGGCTACAGACGGTCGGATCGTCGCAACGCGTGCGAAGCACCACTGTCGTTTGGACTCGTGGCTCGACCACCTACGAGGCGAAGCAGACGCGGGAGACGAAGTCGGCATCAAAGTCGGCATCAAATTCGGCATCAAAGTCGGGGACCGCCCCCACAGGACAGAGCACGCTCTGCACCGGAAATCGGTGCAGGCGACCCTCTCGCCCATCAGAAGCATCGCATGAACGGCCACACGGCGGTAATGTAC
This sequence comes from Sporothrix phasma, assembly GCA_016097075.2. NCBI lineage: Eukaryota > Fungi > Ascomycota > Sordariomycetes > Ophiostomatales > Ophiostomataceae > Sporothrix > Sporothrix phasma. Next base: position 235,334 of record JADMNG010000031.1, on the reverse strand, counting down.
GTTGCGTGGAAGCACGACGAGCGCAGCTAGCACACGCGCGACTCGATGGCTTTTACCAGGCGACACCCACGAATCCCTCCACGCCCGCCGCATGGTGCATGGTGCGCAGCATGGCCGACTGGGGCCGCAACGACCGCTTCGGGGACGTCCACCGCACGCTGGACGCAGCCTTCTCCTTGCGCCCGCGTCAACGGCGGTCTGGGCTCAAGGCAGTGAGGTAGTAATGTACTCGTAGTGACGTATGGACGAGCCGGGCGTCTGCTCCCATTCCCTGATTCACTGCTTCCCTGAACGGACCATGGGGCGTGAGTTCAGGGTATGGTCCATGCTAGTCATCCAGACGGCAGCCCTTCCCCATGGCTCGATTTCCTTTATTGCTGCTTGTTTGTACCCGGTTGTCCCTTGCGTTTTGCATCGTGCATTGCAGCAGGCGAGTCCGGCCAGCAACGGCTGTTGTCGGGCCGCTGTGCACGGCGAGAGGACGAGAAAGATGGACCGGCTTCATGCTCACGGCAGCCAGTGCTGCACAGAGACTTGAACGGGCAGTTCACAGGCTGATGGGAAGCCGGGCCAGTCTGGAGGCAACGCCGTCCTTGCAGCCAAGTTGGGTTTCCCGGGACGCCCGTTTGGATGCTGGCGTCACATTGGCCCCACGTTCTCCCGACAGCGCGAGGGATGATACGTCTCACGCGAGCATCTCTCATGACGCCCGCACGCAACGTACCCAACAACGATCTTGGTGCATGTTCTCTCACGTTCCAGTGTTGCAGCGGCAACCGGTCGTCTGGGCCGAACTGCTTCCACCTTTCTCTGGACGACGGGGCAGACACTCCAGTCGTCGGAGCGTGGGCCCTCTTCCCTCTCCTGCTTCCTGCAGGCATGAGCGTATTCCCTCATTCCCTCAGACTCCATATCTCCCGATACTGTCGGTCTGCAGGTGAGGCGGGGCAGAAGCCAAGAGAATATACAAAGTATGAGCACGGCGGCTTTTGCTGCAGGGGACTCGAACCCGGACTCTGACTGTAAGCTGCGCGTACTTTGGTGAGATCCAGGACGGAGGCTGAGGAGGAAGAAGACAAGACAGTAAGCCTCCCAAGGTGTCGGGTCCGTCCAGACGGCGACGACGAAGCGGTCAAGCCACGCCGGTGGGCGACAGAGTATGGGCACCATCGGGGCATTGTTCGGGCATTGTTCGTGGGCGTGGGCCGCGATGGGGCACCGAACCAGGCAACTCCAAGCGTCTGCATCGCAGGCGCGGGGCTCGCTGCAGCCCACATGGTCCCTTTGACGATGAGCTGCTCCGTGGGTTGTCCCTCCTGTCCTCATTTTCTCCTCTTCTCGTTCCTCGTCCCCTCGTTCCTCGTTCCTCCCCCAAGAGGACCCCACCGATGGTTGTGGTGCATTAAGTACGGCTAGGCCTGAGTTTGCTGCTCCCTCGAGACGAAACGGACGCAGCGACGTGCATTAGTCGATCTAGTGCTGCAGCGGGAATCGGGCCATCGAAAAATGGGCGACGGCAGAGCAACAGCGAGGCAAGGCCGAGCGTGGCCACAAAACGAGGCCTACGAAGTATTTGGGGGGACAACAGGCTGTACGGCGTAGGCATAGATGGGACGTGAAGAGAGAGGAGTACGACGTGAAGAGAAAAGAGAAAGAGAGAGAAAGAGAAGAGAGAAGCGCTCCGACCCATTCGGCCATGGCTGCCTTTGATTTGTCCGCTGCCGCTTTCGACTCTTGCGGAGCCGTGGACGCATCGTCGGCGTACGAGTACTTGGTTTGTGGTACGTGGGCTTCACTTCACCGCCAATCGGCGAGGCGGCTGGCGACAGACGGAAGATCGAGTCGAGGGCCAGGCAACATGGTCTGCAGGACAACAGACGGGTGGCCGTGTGGGGGGGGGGGCTGATCTGGAACCGTCACGTAAAGTCACGTACAGTCACCTGCGTCACTTAACGGTCACATCGCTGCTTGGTGGACGAACCAGTCTGAGAGAGGGAATCGCATAGTCAGAGCAAAAAAAAAAGAAGTGTCAGGAGACGTTGCGCGTCGTATTGGTGCGGTCGTTGACGCCGGGCTTTTCTTTCCTTCTTTTTGTGTGGTCATGTACTCGGTAGTATCTCTGGACCTGGCTCGGACCGAAAAATTCGATCTGTGCCCTGATCAACGGTGGGCGGTTCTGTCGTGGAGGTGAAGAACGAAAGACTGGCGGGACATGCAAGGCATTTTGGGTTCTTTTCTTTCTTTTTTCTCTCTTTTTTCTTCTTCTTTTTCTTCTTTTCTCTCCTCTTTTTCTCTGTTCTTCTTTTTATTTCCCTTTCTATTCTGCAAAGCCACCTTGAAAGTCGGACACGGGTCGCCCATTGGTTCTTGGCTGACGGGCAAGAGAGGCAGACAGCAGCACCATCGGCGTCTCGAGACACTCGGAACGTTGGGCCATCATCACTCGATCTACAAAGTACGAGTACTCGTAGTCCATCACAGTCGTCACGTCGTGTGACAGCCGGACGCACGGTTGCGTACTTGTCCCGCAGGCAGTGCGTTGATCGTAGACACGGGCAGTCAGGAGGACGGCTTGGCTCGGAAGGCCTGGCAGAGACGGCGAGGAGAGGTGTTGTGGTGCCGCCCGTACTCGGTCCGTGGGATGCTGAACGAATGCTGAACGATGCTCGACGCTTTGCAAATAGAAAACAGGAGACGGCGTAGGCATGGACATGGCATGCGAAGGGAAAAACAAAATGGCCGAGGCTACGATTGCCAACGTCGTGGGCGATGCAAGATGCCCCGTACGCGGTCCGCTGTACGAAGACGACTATGTACAGGGTGTGTACGAGTTCGAGTGCTCGTCAGATATCTTGCTAGTAAGACACTTGGGCTGGCTAGGGGGCTGTGCGTCTCTTGTTCTTCTGCAGCAGAGCGGCTGGCCGGCTCGGGTGGCAGGCAAATGTCCAGTTGCGCTCGTCTCGTCGCGATCCTCTTTTGGTCTTGGGCTGTTGAGCTGTGGACATTGCGGGTGGAAGCAGTCGACTTGTGGCATTCTGTTCTGGCGGAAGACATACTCGTACTTTGTATGTACGAGTACTCGCCAGACACTAGTAGCTTGGACTCGTCTTGGAGAGGAGTGCACGACGATACTCGTACTTTGTACGGAAGTCGAATGCACATGTCGACACGGAGTAAGAGATTAACGACGTCGTATGCCACCTGGACTGGACGTCACACCTGGACAATGGACAATGGACAACCTGGACATCACATTGTCGTGAAAAGGGCTTTGCTGCGGTCGTGGGACCTCTAGTATCGTCAGTGGTCAGTGGTCAGTTGCTACGAAGTGACTAGTCGCCCGTCGACGTTCACTTTCACAAAAACGGAACCAAACGGAACCAAACGGAACCAAACGGAGCCAAACGGAGACTAAACGGATAAACGGAAAACGGAGAGCGGAGAGCGGGAGAACGAATCCAAGCGAGACGAAGCTGCAACAAGATGCAACAAGATGCAACAAGATGCAACAAGGTGCACCCGCTCTCTACAAGTACTTCTCGTGATGCCTTGCGATGGAGCGCGACGTCGTTTTGCCTACTTCGTAGCTGAATGGTCTGCTGTTGCCATTGCCATGAAGCGAGAGGCTATGGCCTATTGCACGTGGACCGTACTTTGCCGCTTCTTCCTGTCCATCCAGCACGGCTATCTGGAATGCTGGCACGGCTCGTTTGCCTCTTCTCTCTACTTCGTACTGCCCGTGGACGCAAGCGACGCGCCGTCGCATTCATTTCCTTTCACTGTCCAGTATGCTATCTCGGTGGATGGGCTTCCGGGGGCGGAAACGAGGTCGCCCTGCAAGACCGTTGCCGGGTGGGCCGTTTGCCAAACGTGGCATGCCCAGCCCGGGTTGTTGGGCCATCTGTCATCTTGGATCGGTTGGCGTTGTGCACGCCTTTTGCTTGTCTGACATGCGAGACGCAGATCTCGAACACGGCGCGACGGCAGGCGAGGCAGGAGAGGACTCCACGAATGGACCAGGGAGGAGATGGGACAAAGGACTCTGGAGCCGAGCAAAGCAGGACAAGCAGTCGAGAGTCGAGGGTCGAGCCATCCAGCAGTCGAGCCACCGAGAAGCGAGAAACGAGAGGCAGAAACGAGAAACGAGCAACGCTCTGCTTCAGACGCCGCCGCAACATACTCGTACTCGCATCTGTACGAGATCTCGTCCATCGTCATCGTATGCTGCCGCGAACAAGCGGTCTGGCAAACGGATCGCTGGGGCCGCCGAGCTTGGGTTCGTCAGTCTCCCACTCGTACTCGTACAAAGTTTGTCGTCCTCCAGGCTTGGGCTGCCTCGGCGAACGACGAACCGACGACGAACCGCACGACGAACCGCATGGATCCGCTGCAGCCTCTCCTCTTTCCGGCCTGTCCTCATCTTCGCGGTGCCCCTCTCGAACATGGAGCCTGGGCCCTCGTCTTCCCGGTGGAGATGTCCTCTACGTAGTAGATGGATCCTACGGCGTACGAGTAGAGACGAGACCCTTTATTCATTCCGGCTATTTCCCATATGAGCCATCAACTATCCGCCATCAACACCAACATCCACCATCCACATCCACATCCACCATCAACTTTGTCTATCCCGGCACGCCGTAAAGGAGCCATTCCATGGCTCTCGGCTGTTGGGGTTCTTCAAGACGCCGCTGCTCGTGGCGAGCCTTCAACTGGCCATCCGACTTACCCTTTCCAGCCTCCCCCGTTCAATAGATCCGTACAAGGTGACCCTAGGCGCCTGCTAGCCATCCCGTTTCTTGTCTCCCGTCCTGGGCCTTCATCTTTGTCCCTTGTCCTTTTCTGGCGTCTCCTTGTCTTGTGTCTCCTGCCCGTTCTCCTCTTTTCATTACGCAGTCTCGTTTTGGTTTCCTTTTATTGGCTTCCCTAACAGCGTCTTTGACCGCAGGGTCTACGAGTATGGAGCATGGAGTCACTGCGTCGTCTACAGTACATTGTACGCAGCATGCAGCCAGGGCCGCATCGGGCCCGGAAATCCTCACTCTGGAACGCGGCCCTCTGAGGACACACGCAGTCAAGCTACGAGTACGGGTAGACACCTCGAGACCAGCCATGTACATGTACGAAGACGAGTGAGTACTCGTAAATAAGACGCAGATGCAGATGAGATGCAGATGAGACCCAGGATCCAGCGTCTCCGTCTCCCGTCTCCGTGCACCTCGACGGTACAGACTGCGCCCGTTGTCGCCTTGATGTCTGGTGTCTGGTGTCGCTGCTATCCGCCTCTGCTTGTGTTTCAAGATTGCGGCTGGGAGGTTTCGTCAACACCATCGAGACAGGCGCACGGCAGCCTATCCGTCCGGCCATCGATCCCGCGCAACACAGTATCTGCCAAACAAGAACAAGCGCCAGCCTGCCGCATAGCACGGCCTCCACGTCGATCCTGAGTGCTCCCACGAAAGACACCAGACCCTGGCTCAGACCAAACTGACACAAACCCCTTTTTGTGGAGAGAGAATGGAGGGAAGGGCTCCACTGCCCACGCCATGCCCTGTTCTTGCTGTTTGTGATTTTGATTTTGATTTTAATTTGTGATTTTGTTCTTTTTGCTAGGTCCACGCACAGTAGACACAGTGCAAAGACTGTGCAGCGAGGATGCCGCTGCCTGCACAGCAAACCGGTTTTGGACGGCTCTGTCTGCACAGTGTGAAGATGCAAGAACCCAACCGATCACGGCGCCTCATTCGTCCAGGCCCTGGCACTGGTCCTTCCAGACGGAGCAGGATCCACACCCCCTTTTCGCCGAGTGGTTTTGGCCTGTTCTGAGTCGTTCTTCTGCTGCTGCCTCTTTCCCTCGCCCGCCGTTCTAGCCGCCAGCCAGCCCGTTCCTTCCTCACGACTCGCACTCTACAAATACAAAGTACTCAGTACGTCGTAATGCCGCAGGTTGATTTGCGGCTGTGTCCCACATGGAAGGGAACGATGCACGGGTTGAAACGGAGGGAAGACGCCGTACCAGGTCAGATATGCGCACTTACGAGGCACGGCTCACTCATTGCACGTCCTCGAAACGGACCGCCCACGAGTACATGAAACGGTCGCTGTCCTGCGCCGCCCGACGTGACCGTTTTGGCATGGCAGAGATGACCTACGAGTACTTTGTACGCGTTTTTGCACACAATAACGAGACAAAGTCGACAAACTTGTCGAATCGTCGAATCGTCAAATCGTCGCTAAAGGACTGGATGGCCTAATGACCAAAGTGGCCCAGATACAGACCTAACTGGCCCGAGATACATGACCTAACGAACCTAACTGGCCTAACTGGCCTGAATGGCCGAGAGTTGGCCTAAAAGGTCCAATTCCACAGCAACGGACCCTCAAATGGCTACTTCGTACAGGATTGTACTTTGCCGTCTTACGTCAAGGCCACCTCCCACGGGCTGTGCAGACAATGCACAACGTCATGTTATCTACTGTAGTACAGGCATCCATACATAGACATGCACTTTATGAACATGACTGTCCCGTACGATCCACGTACTTTGTAGTCTGGCTCTGCTGTCATCCTCAGTCTGTCCCGTCGCACCGTCCAGCCGGGACGAGTACGAACACGACAGTACAGAGTACATGGCTAAAGTACATGGCTCTGGCCGCCGAAGCCGTCCTTAGAGAGCCTCCCGCCGTTCTTCAAAACGGTCAACGGTCGAAAACTCGGAAATGGACCGACAGGTTCTTCACGTCTCCGTCCTTGTGTTTACAAAGTACATGTACGAAGTAGCCTTTGTGTCCTCGTTTCTGAATGGCTTGCAGCAATCTCACTATTGGCGTGTGGGTGGGTGGAGGAGACGACGAGGAAATGAAGGGAACGGGGCATCGAGACTGACGAAATTGAATGGTGATCAAGTACAGTTAGTACGGCGGAGCGACGAGACACTACGCCGTTTGTGGCCCAAGTGGACGCCTTTGCCAGGCCAGAAGCGTGGGAGCCATGAGCGTTGGTTGAGCCTTGACTTGAGCCTTGAGCTTCAGGCCAGATCGCTGCGGCCTCCGTCCAAGTACTCATAGTGACTCCGTTCAGGACTACTTCCGTCGGTCGCTTCTCGTCACGCACCATTAAGGACTCTCCGTTTTGCCTCCACTAAAAGACGCCCACCAGTAAGTGTTTTCTAGTGGATTTGGTCCCTCGTATTTTGCTCGAGTTTTCACGTTCGCTCTTTCCTCCCGTTGCCCCCATCGCCTCCTGCCTCTGCTCCCCACTCCATCCCAACCCTTCTGACGGTCCTCTGGTCCCTCTCTCCTTCCCTTTCCTCTTCACCCCCATTCTTCCGCATCTCCGTTTTTCTTCTCTTGCCCTTTTTGCCCTCCTTCCTCGTCTCGCTCGCCTTTGCTCCTTGGCTCCTTCTCCATTCTTTTTTTGTGCCGTCTCCAGTTTTTGTTTTCCTCTCTTCTTCCTGCCTCCTGCCTCTTTCCTTCTCCTCTCACGACTCCCCTCCACTCTTCTCTTCCTCCCACTCTCTTTTCTTTCCTCACCTCTTTTTCTTCTCCCCCTCCCCTCTCTCGTCTCTCTGTCTTTGCGAACGCAGGATTACGTCTTTTTTGTGTGTTTTCTTCCTCCTCTCGCCACTCTCCGCCTCGCCTCGCGTCCTTTTCGATTTCTGGTTACCTCGTCACCTCGGCGGTACCAACAAAAAAGACCAGTCACGACGACCAAATTCACTTTTGTGTTGTTGTTTTCGCCTCGCCCTCTTGGACCTGTACTCATTCGACTTTCGACTTTTTGTCTGTTCCGTCCTCGTTGTGTCCTCCGTCAATCGCCTCTGCTCGCCGTGTCGTTGCCGTACATTGGACAATCTGACTTGACAACAAGCCGCAGCAACGAGACCCTGTCTGCTACGCCTTCCGACGACCGACCTCGAAACGCACCTATACACGACTTGATTTTGCACCTTTTTTCTTTCAAAAGTTTTTGTTTTTCTGTATACTTGCCAGTTTGATCGACCTTCGACTCTTTTCCTACGACCCCTTCTACGACCATCCAAAACCTACGCCTTTTTGCTCCTTGACGACCAGTGTTACTTCCCAGCGACAGCCAGCTCGGCCCTGTTTTCAGGTCAGTCTCCCACAGCCTGCACCTCGCGTGCTTCGTGGCGTTGATCGTCTCGTTGAGATCATCGCCTCGCCATCACCACGGCGTCGCCAGGGCCAGAGGCAGCTCGTCAAACGAAGTGAGACGTCCTAACACGATTTGTTCCGACAGCTTTCCTTTGCCACCTACGAAGCAACATTGAGAACATTGGCTCTCCATCTTTGCACCTCTCACCCCCTCGGCATCGATCTCGATCCATCGTCTAGAGACATTCGACCCTCACGGTCCGATAGTGCCACCTTTCCCCATCGTTGCATGATCAACCGGATACCTATGGCTTGCTTCTCAAACTAAAGCAGTCACGAGCTTTCCTTTCCCGATCGGTCGATCGACCTGTATTGCATCTTCTTCCGCCCTCTTGGACGCGCTACCAACTTGGTGACTACGTGGTGTTTTTCACAACGACAACGCCCCTTTGGCCCTACCGTGTTCACGAGTGCCTGAAGTTGATCCAATATCATCTCGTTCGCCTACGCCCCCTCTTTCTCGGATTGATTTCGTTTGGTCTCTAGACCCAACGAAGTCCGTCTCCCTCCCACCCACCGTCAAGATGCCTGGAGGCGTTTGTGCCGTGCTCGACTACGAGGTCGAGCTGATGGCCGAATATGTCGCCGAGATGTCCACCCGCCTGGCCATGGGCACCTCGAGAGCCCCCGACTCCTTCCGCAAGTTCATCTCTCAGATTCTGTCGTCGACGCGTCTGCCACGCACGACCATCCTGCTGGGCATGAACTACTTTGCCAAGCGCATCAACATGATGAACATGATGAGCTCCGGCAAGCTCACCCTGTCCGAAGGCCACGTCTGGCGCCTGCTGACCGTGGCTCTACTGCTCGGCAGCAAGTTTCTCGACGACAACACCTTCCAGAACCGCTCGTGGGCCGACGTCAGCGGCATTCCTGTCCGTGAGCTCAACAAGCTGGAGCGCGAGTGGATGGAGGCCATTGGCTGGTGCCTGTATGTCAACCTCGACCGCAGCGAGGACTACACGGCCTGGATCAACAGCTGGCGCGACTGGGAGGCCGGCAAGAAGCGCATGCAGAGACTGGCCTCCATGACCGTGCCCGCCGAGACCGACTACGCCAACAGCGCTGCCCGCCACAGCAGCACGGTCGCCTACAACACCTGGCACCAGGAGCAGATTGCCGAGTACGAGCGCCTGACGCGAGTGAAGCGCAACGAGCAGGCCATGCAGCAAAACTACCGCGCCCACGACCAGCCGTCCTGCTGGCCCTACCAGGCACAGGCCGACCCTTGGTCCGCGGCTCCCCTGACGCCGCCCGACTCGGGCTACGGCACTCCCGACTACATGTCGGCTGCGTCCATGAACTCGCAGTACGACGACTGGTTCAACCAGCAGGCACAGCAGGCACAGCAGGCTGCCAACCGCGCCGTGGCCAACGGCTCGTACGGTGCCGCGGGCCGCCCACAGCCGGGCCAGCAGTACCCCATCACGGCCAACCCAACACCCTACCACGCCCGCAACGTCCCGGCCAAGCTGCCCACGTACAACTTTTACGGCCACAACATCTGGGAGAACAGCGTGGACAGCGCAGTGAACGGCATGCACGGCATGCACGGCGTGAATTGCATGCCCCACGGCCCCATGGGCAAGCCGACGTCCTACTTTGGCGGCACTCACCCGTACGGCAGCCCGTCATGGGCTAAGCTGCTTGCCATCTGCTACTTTTGCTTTCAGACAACATTGTCCCACATCACAATGACAAAAGCACCCACGACTTGATTCTTGGACATCCTGTCCTTGCTCGGTTTTTATCTTTTTTTATTTTGCTTTTCCCGTTCTGGCTGCCGACCATATTTTTATTATTCACTTGCGAACCACTCGACTATACGTCTTTGGCGGTCCCTCTCCTCCGGAGAACGGGCCTTACGATTGGCCTCGTCGACACTGGCTCCATTTTCTTCGGCTTTCCTTCGTCCTCTTTCGATTCCATGACTTTACATACGGCTTTTCGACACCCATACACAATCATCTACAGGCGTTTTTGCGGTTTTTGCGGTTTTTGCTTTTGCGCCCTAATATCCCCCGGTTTGGATCCATTTGCACTTTTCTTGGCATCACATTAAACGGTCGATATTTTTGGTTTTTGCCCCTCTGTTCTTCTCTATTTTTTCCCTTACTTTTCCCCATTCATTTTTTCTTCGAACTGGCCGCGGGCCGAATCATATTTACGATAAAAACAAACAACGTTACGAATTATATACAACACAGAAAAGGAAGCGTTCTGGCACGGCTTTGCAGCGCAGCGACGTCCTGTTACCCTATTGCCAGAAAAGCAAGCCCGGGGCACGGTGACGACGAAACGGAATGGACACGATAAGGGCACATGGGTGACACGATACGAAGCTGTGGGCGGTCGGCACAAACATTCTGGACCACGGCCGATTTGGATTGCATTGCTCCATTGGCCAGCACCGAAAAACCTGCACGACGAAAACGGGGCCGCCTACCGCTTGCTTCACCACCTTGTCCCTTGTCTCCATCGACCCCACCGACCCGTCGTCTAGACCACACTTGTTCTTCTTGCTTCTTGCACCCAAAAGTTTCTTGCAGCTTTCTTTTCACGCTCTTTTTCACTTTTCGACCTGTTCACCTTTCCCCTTGAGGTTTTCCTGTTAATGTGTCCCTACATGTTTTTTGCATTGCACTTTTGATTCTGAAGGAGGTGGGAAAAGGCTTATTTGGGTTGGCTTTTTGCTTTTGTTCTTGTTTTTGTTTTCGTTCCTGCTCTTGTTCTTGTCCGTGCTCTTTGTTGTTTCTTTTCATTCCGATTACACTTGTTGCATAACGTTCGCGGGGTTGTTGAGATTTGCCTTTGTCTTTGGGATCCGGGTCTGTTTTATGATAACCCATTTTGATGCATCGTTTCTGCTCTCATCTTCACTTTTCCTCTTTATTCTTTACTCTTTACTCTTTCTTACTCTTTACTCTTTGTTTAGTCTCCTTTTGCGAGCACGACAACGGCGGACCTCAGTAGAAATCGTTTGGTTTTACTGGTCGGTGCGGACGTTTGCCGAGCGCCTCTTTCTTCTTGTTCATAAAAATACCTTTTCCATCCATCTTCCATATCCTCTTTCGCTCATTATTCTTCCCTTCTATAGATACCGTCCCATGCGCGCTCCCAGTCCTTTGCCTGGATGACTCGCTTGTCTTGATAGTCTTGATACCTATTATATTGATTCACACAAATCCACAATAGTACCATGCATCGTCTCATTATCCTTTCTACCGGTCCCGCTTTTGCTCTTGACTTTCCATGCTTGTTCTTTTTTTTCCCGCTTCTCTAATTCTCACCGCCCTGCACTACTTGTAGCGTCTGTTCATTTGGCCTTGTCAGAAACTTCTTCTTGCCCTATGACGTTTCTAGTTTTTGTGTCTGCACACACTCAGTGGCGCAGCGTCGTGGACCGCTGGATGTACCTCTTGGGCACACAAATAGCACCAGACTACCCGTCTTTCTATGTACTACAAACAAATACTCAGTACAAACAACAAAGACCCAATACCTCTGCCCGTGATCGATGACAAAACGGTTGAGCTCTGTAACGTATCAACGGCCTCACCAGACGACATGGACTCCATAGTGTCTTTAGGAGGGACTGTGCGCCATGACCGTTTTCCTTGGAGCACAAACGTCGCCAAATCCGCTAGCGACGTTTTCTGCCGTTTCGATTTGTGCGCATCGCCGCCCTCTTGAACCGAATTTTCGGGTCGCCGGCCAGTCTCGTGGTGGCTGAAGGAAAAAGCGGGTCGCCCCTTGTGTTCTAGGGTGGCGTCTTGGCCCTGTGGCTCGGAGGCGCCAAGGTGACGGACGACGTGCCGCAGGCCAATCCGAGTCGACCGAGGGCCGGCCGCAACGTCGCGTGCCTCCGACCAAGTACAGCGACCCGACCGCGACCCGACCGGCGACCCGACCGGCAACGACCCTGCGGCAGTCCGAGTCCATGCGCGTTGCGTTGCCTTGGCCGCGTTGCCGACACCAGTGCACCATCCCACCCCAGACAGCATGTCCTCGCGCTTCGTCTCGGGCGGGCCATTGACGCGGCCACGGGCCATGCTGTCGATTTGGCCAGCGTAAAGGCGGAGAAGGCGGGAAAGGCGGAGAAGGCGGCGGCCAAGTCGGCTCATTGTACCGAAGCAGCCCAACCGAGCGAAGCGAACAAAGCAAACGAAGCAAACGAAAACGAAAACGAAAACGAACCAACCCAACCAACTCAACCGACCGCGCTGCCGTCTGCGCGCCAGGCCGAATGGCCGCCGTCGAAAGCAGCTTGCGGCCGACCGCCAGCGGCGTGCCGAGGCCCGCAAGGCCCTGGCCGCGGCGTCGGGCGCCGGCGAATCAAGTCTGTACGAGGTCCTGCAGGCCAACAAGGCGGCCAAGCAGGCCGCCTTGGACGAGGCGCACAGTCTCAAGAACCAGTTCCGGGCGCTGGACGAGGACGAGATTGCCTTTCTGGCGGGCGTGAAGCAGACGCGCGGGCGGCGGCGGCGCGGGTCGCGGCAGACACGGCGGCTGAGCTGGAGGCTTTTCGGGCGGCGCAGACGGGCGGTGCAGGCGACCAACTGGAGGCAAAAGGGCGGCGACGATGGTGCCGACGCCGACGCGACGCCGACGCCGACCAGCGCATGGACCGTGGCCGGAAACGCAAGCGGCGCGGGACAAGGCGGACAAGCCTGGGCTGTTTCCGACCTGAAGCGGAAAGGCAGCTCGGCGGCCGAACGGACAAGCGGCGGAAGCGGCTCGACGGAACGCGGCTCGAGCGAGCAGCGCCGCGGCGTCGGTAGGCAAGTCACCGCAATCGAGCCGGCAAAGCAGCAGCACCGCCACCACCGCCAGCTGTATCCAAGCCAAAGACAGCCCTAGGCCTGGTCGCTATGGATCCGAGACGAGGATGACGACGGCGACTGATGGTCCGGTCGGTGTATACGATTGCTCTCTCTTTTGCGTTGTTGATACCACCATGCCTTTGCCTGCATGGTTGACGTTGCCTTGTCACAATCACAGTCACAGTCACACATATTTTTTCTTTGCGAATGGTTCAATCTGCCTGGTTTTGGAGGCTAGATGGGTGCTATGTACTTTTTGTGCTTTTCCCGACCGCCGGCCCGTGCGTGAATACAATACATGATGAACGTGATGAACAGGCTGAAGACAAAGAAAGCCAGCCCGTGATGCCATGAAGATGCTGGAGATGAGAGAGGAGACAAGAGACGAGAGAGACGAGACGTACAAGGACAAGGAGAGGGAGACGACGAGACGAGCTAGAGTACAGTAGAGGGAACGGTGGACGGCCGTGGCGGTCAGTCGTCGTCCAGGTTGGCGACGTTGGGCCGGAACGTGCCGTCGCCGCGCCACGTGCGGCCGGCCAGCGGCCCAGCTGCCGCAGCTTGCCTTGGTCAGCCTCGACCTCGGCCTCGGGCACCTGGATGGCGCGCGCCGCCGCCTCGTCGGCCGCCGTCAGCTCGAAGCGGCGCATCCGCTGGCCGATGCGCGCGTCCACCACCACGGGCTGCGCCAGGGCGTCTCGCGGTGGCCAGCGCGGGTCCTTTTTCAGTCCTCGGCGCTGTCTTCCACACGACTTGACCCAGTCCCGCTCCTCGTGCGCCAGGACCGTCTGCTGCTCGCAGCCGGCGCGCGTCGCGCGTCGAGCCCGGAACGAGGGGGCCTCGGCGTACGCGCGCGTGGCCGTGGCGAAGCAGACGGCGGCGACCTCGCGGCCAATGGCGTCGGCGGTGCGGCGGCGGTTGAGGAACCGGTAGATGCGGATGGGCGTGTTGAGGAAGCCCAGCAGGTGCGGAAGGGATGGGCACGCTGGGCCCAGCTCGGCGGGCATGAGGCGCGGCAGCGGGCTCGAGGGTAGTCGTTGACGCTGTTGTAGGGGACGGGCTGCGGCGGGCGCTTGGGCGTGGCCTCGTCGGATTTGGCCTCGTCGGGTTTGGCCTCGCCGGGTTGGGGGCGTCTGCAGGTGCTGGTGCGCGAGGCTGCGCCCGCACTCTCGACGCCCGCTCTGTGCCACTGCTGGTACTGCCGCCACGCTCTGCCGCTCGCCGTCTGTGCTGGTCCCGCTCGCCACCTCCACCTCCACCGCGGGCCTCAGGGCCCCGCCAGCCCTCGTGCAGGCCCCGCACATACTCCTTCCACGTGTGCCGGCCCACCACAATGTCGCCCTTGACGCCCGCGTACTCGGGGATGCCGTTGCGCGCCCGCACCGCGGCCACGACGTCGTCGTCGGTCGGCAGCTCCGCGGCGGCCGGCGTCGCCTCGCTCCGTCTGCGCGTCCGCCGCACGCGCTCCGCCACGACCGCGCGCACGTCGCCCTGCCGCCGCCCCACCACAAAGTCCCAGTCCAGCCCGCTGCTCGCCAGAACCGGCTTGATGTACTCGCGGAAGTGCTCCTGGGCCGCCCGCAGGCCGTCGCCCGGCGGCGCTTCCAGGTACACGGTCACGCGCCGCGGCATGGCGCTGGTGTCGGCCAGCAGCTCGCGCGACAGCGGCTCCACCGCGTGCGCCCACCGCGCCGTGGCCCGCTTCTTTTCGCGCCGGTCGTAGACAATGGCGGCGGCCAGCAGCTGAGGCCCAGAAGATCATCCAGTTGCGCGACGGCAGCTTCTTGGGCAGGTTGGGGATGCCCAGCATGCGCAGCGCCGGGTTGGGGGCCGCCTGCAGTCACGGCGAGTTAGCGTTTTGAGAGGCGGCCGCGAGGCACCGTGCAGAGGGACGAGGCGTGCCCAGAGGGACGAGGACGGGACATACCGGCTTTGGGTCTGCCATGGCGATGGCGATGGCTGGCGATGGCGATGGCGATGGGTACAAGTCGCCTGTAATCGGGTTGTCAAGTCGGCCAGAGTTGTCTACCGCAAAGTGTAGAAAAGCGTCGCTCGTCAATCTCGCGTCCGTCAGACGCTCGCGTGTGGCGTTTGTAGTCGTGGAAGCGGTCGCGAGCTCGAGCCAGACGACGTCAACAGACGCCCACGAGGGGCCGAAAAAATCAATCGTGGTGCCTTATCCGATAAGAGCCGCCCCTCGCTTGGGGCGGCTGACTAAGCATGTCTATGGCCATCTTGGACGACATGAGGATGATACGCGAATACACTGTACAGATGTACTTGTCGTTGGAAAAGAGAACTGCTACTCTACTCGTATAGCGACGCTGCTCAGACGCCCTTGCTGTCCGATCGACAAAGGTGACGAGCAAGCAGCTCCGGACTCGGCATCGACAAGCGAACAACCGATGACGAGAGATGTTCCTATCCTGAGACGACGTCAACAACACCCAGCCATTCGCGTCTTGGGACAAGGAAGAATGCCCTCGTGTCTGGGAGCCTCCTCCTTCTTCTCTCGCGTTCGTTCTGTATGGCGTCGTCGTGCATGGACGCCTCACGACGCCATTTAGCCGGTGGCCTGCCCTTCTCGTTCTAGTCGTCAAGGAACAATGCAGCCCTGGCCAGTGCTGGCTCGTGGGTGCTGTCTGGGAGAAGAGGGCCTCGTCTGATACATGCGACTTTGATTACATGTATGTGAGTGCTCACTCTACGAGACTACTCCGTAGCGTCACCTCTCCCTTGTGCGTCAGTCGCCCACGGAGCCGTAGCCGGGCCGTGCTGTTTTGTTCGGTATTCAATTCACTTTTCACATGTCTCGGGTCGCTCTACAGTTGCTTCGTGGTTGATTAGGGCAGAGCCGTATTCATTGACGGATAGTAAACGAAACGACGATTATGCTACTCTCGGGGTTCGACGCGGTTGGACCTCTCTCACGTCTGTTTTGCTTCCATCTCGAGGACACAAAGCGCAAAGGCCGGCGCACGCTCATTCGACCTGCTCCACGGCCGTCTTCTCGTTGCAAGTGACGGTCGTGGTGGCCTCGACCGGGACGTCGTCCTCGCCAGCCAGGCGGCGCACCTTGTGGGTGGCGTCGCCGTCAAAGTGCTTGGCAATCTCCTCGAGGGGCGTGTTCTTGGTCTCAATGTAAAAGACGTAGACGACGACAAACTCCAGGGCCAGCCAGACGACGTACACCAGATAGTACTTCCACTTGATCTTGTCGAGCGCAATGGGGTTGACGTACTGGTTGAACCAGAGCGACAGGTCGACGCAGAAGAACATGACGGTGAGGCCCTTGCGCGGATGCGGTAGGGCAGGATCTCGGCCGAGTAGGACACGAGCAGACCGCAGAAGCCCAGGTTGTAAAAGATGTAGTAGACAAAGATAAAGACAATGACCGTGTTGGCGGCCGCGTCCGTGGGGCGCACGTCGTAGCGCGCCAGCGCGATGGTGGTCGAGACAAAGGCCAGGAGCATGCCCACGCAAGACGTCAGGAACAGCGGGCGGCGGCCAAACTTGTCGACAAAGAAGCAAATGGCCACGGCCGAGACGAGCTGCACCACCGACAGGTAGCCGTTGATCTGGAGCTGCGTCGTCTGGTTGGTCACGCCGATGAGCTTCAGGACCTGGGGCAGATAGTACGAGACGATGCCGTTGCGCTCCACTGCGAGAAGAAGCCAATGGAGATGAGGATGACGAGGCGGTGGCGGTTGCCGGGGTGGACCACAGCTCGGACCAGGCGTTCTTCTCGTACTCCTGCTCCAGGGCCAGGGTCTGGGAGATCTCGTCAAACTCGACATTGACCAGCTCGTCCTCCAGGTCGCCCTCGGCGTGGTACTTGGCCAGGATGGCCTTGGCCTCGCCGGCCTTGCGCGGAGATGAGCCAGCGCGGCGACTCGGGCACGGTCCAGATCATGGCCATCTGCACCAGCGAGGGAATGGCCTGCAGCAGCACGGGCACCCGCCAGGCCCACTGGCTGTGCAGGCTGTGGGTGCCAAACGCGACCCAGGAGCCGATGAGCGAGCCCAGGTACCACAGCGTGTTGTAGATGGTGGAGTAGATGGCGCGGTGCTGCGGGTGGACGACCTCGGTGATGAGCAGCGGCGCCGAGCCCTGGGCAATGGCAATGCCGAAGCCGAGAATGAGCCGGCCCACGATGAAGAGCGCGACGTGGAAGCCGATGCAGATGAGCGCGACGCCCACAATCATAATGGCGCAGCCAATGACGACGCCGGTGCGGCGACCGAGCAGGTCCGCGACGTAGGGCACCACCGGAATCGCCAGGATGGAGCCGATGGACATGGAGGCGGTAATCAGGCCGAGCATGGCGCTGTTGGGTTGTGGAAGTCTGTCTGGTCAGCAGATGCATCTGTCGTACCCGCCGAGGTCGCGCCTCACGTCCGTCACGCACCATCGATCCAGGCCTGGATGGACTCCAGGCCGTTCATCAGCGAGCCGTCGTAGCCGTTGGTGGCCGAAGTCAGCATGGCAGCCCACAGCGTGACGTAGAGCGTGCGCATGTTGCTCTGCTGCCACCACTTGACCTTGGGCCACTCGCGGCCCGCGAGGGTGAACGTCGTCTTCTTGGCCATGGTGTGATGCTGGTGCTGTCTTGTTGTGCTGGGGGGACCACAGGCCAGAGAGCAGAGTGGCAATGGCAAAGCTGCAGAGGCAGGCGGATGAGGAGAGGAGAGGGAAAGGGAACAGGAGGAGTGGACGAGCCGGATGTTTAATACAAGTCTGGCCCGGGGCTGGCACGGAGTATGGTGTACTCTGCAAGTCGGGATCGCCCCTCGTCTGCAAGGTCTCCCACCGCAAGGCCTGCAGGGCAGACCCATCTCGAATCTGAAAAAGAAAACCCATCTCCTCAAGCTCAAGGGGGGGGGGGGGTGGCCTTGGGCGAGGGGAACAGAGTGAGGGAGTGAATGGGCAGGGTTAGCAGTGAGGTGTGGCATTAGTCCTTCACAGCCAAGAAGAGAGAACAGAGAAGAGCAAAACAGTAGCCGGACACAGCAGGCCAAAGCTGGGTAAGGCTTGCGGAAAGACGGCGGCAGCTCCCACGAGGCAACGTTTGCGGATGAGGATGAGGACGAGACGAGGAGAAAGGCGAGCCGCGCGGGAGTACACAGAGTACACAGGCGCTCAGACCATCACCCTCATGTCCGCACGGCCATCTCGACTCTCCCCGTCTCTCCGTGTCCCCTGGGATCTATGCATTTCTGATTCATGGGCGGTATCTGTGTGCTGTTGTGGTAGTCTGGTTTCGTGCCGGATGTCACTGGTCAATGCCTCGCCAACACTGACCAGCACGGCGTATCTTTGGTCAATGGCAGCCAGATCTAATCGTAGGCCACCAGGCCTAGCTGTGGGTAGCATCGTGAACCAAGAGAATCGGGGGTGTGAGATATCAGCAGAGTACATCGGACGGCGGCCGTCGAGGGTGGTGGCATCGGGAGGATGGGAACCAAGACACAAGAGGAATAGCGTCCAGGGTAAATTGAAAGGGGATAAAAAGACCCATTCTGGGAAGAAGCTGGGAAAAGAGGAGGTGGAGAGGGACGTGAGAGAAGCTAATGGGTAAATACAAACGACCGATGCCTTTGTCCCCATGCCCCTTACGCGAAGACGGGCAAGGATGGGTGCGTAGACTTGGCTCTGTCCTAGCTGAGGGGGGTGGCGTGCCACGACATGACAGACATTGAAGACGAGTCCGCGTCGGGAGCATCGCAGCCGAGGCAGACGAAGAAGAAGGAAGGGGGAGAAGAAGAGGACCAGAGTGGAAGAGACGACGAACGAGGCCAGTGGCTGGGTCCAACCTGGTTGGCCCATGGATGGGTTGTGTCGAGTTGATGTCGAGTTGATACGAGTTGATACGAGTTGATGTCGTGTTGGTGCCAAGTTTGTTCATTCGATTTGTGTTGTCAAACTGTCGATGGTGAGGACTCCGTTGACGCCTCTTTTGCGAAGAGAGCCCCGGACAGGGAGAGGGAGGTCCGAGGCCGGGTGAGGCGAAGAACGAGGTCTCGCTCGCCCTCGCCGACGTCGTACTCGACCGTGGACTACCTGAGCGATACAACGCTGGCTCCCTGGGAGAAGCAAAACAGCCTCTCAACCTGACTCTAAGCTACCGGGAGTGCTGCCTGGCAGGGAAGAGCACGCGAGAAGACGACAGTGTTGGTCTTGTCCCAAGTTGTGCTCCCCAAGCTGTACAACTGTACACGTTCTTGTCGGGCATGGTCTCTGAGATGCATGGACAAGGACGGAGTCTCTGACAGAGAGACGGGATTGACAGCGGAGCCGTGGAGCGTGTGTCCAACGGAGAGCAAGCTCCAAGCGTAAAAGGATAAAGTCGTAGCTCGGGCCCGGCGGCGGGGAAGTTGAAAAAGGCGTGAAGGAGATGAATGAAGGCGACAACAGCCAAGGTCAAGCCAGCGAGGCCACGAGCCGAGAGTCAAGAGTCAAGACGGCAGAGCCAAAGAGTGATTATCTCCACGAGCATGGCAAATGACGAGAGTGTCAATCAGACAGCCAGTCTAGGTTCCTCGATACGACCTGACGTCTTTGCTTCTCATGCGTTGTTGGCGTCTGTCGTCTGTCGTCTGTCGCTTCGTTTCCAGATGCTGACAGTCAAGCTATTGTGACTCCTCTCCGGTGAAAGACTGTCGAAATGCTCGCCCGTGTCTGCTGCGTCGTGTCTCTGTTGTGGTTCTGGTCCGGGCCGTAGTTGCAATCGACGTCGCTGTTGGCGACAAAGGCTTTCTTTTGTTTCTTTTTGGTCTCTTTTTCTCTCTCTTCTCTCTTCTCATCTTCTCCATCTTTGACAAAATGTCCAACAAAGCCAGACACGTACACAACACAGACAAACATACCGCCATGTATTCAAGATATCATACGCCCCAGTCTAGCCGCAAGCTTGCGTGCCAGTGGAGCAGATACGTAAAGGAACGAAGCAATATACGGCTGGAAGAGACGATGATTGGCGTCGAGGAAGACTGACCTTGACAAAGTAAACAAGGAGACCAACACCCACCATTCGTGCAAATACAGCGCACATACGCTGTACGTCGTAACAGAGCGCTATACGTACGCCCTATAGGCTATAGGCTGTAGGCTGTACGCCGTAGGCTGTAGGCCCCAGAGACCACTAACATGACAGTGTCATCGCCTGTCGCCATAGCTGAGTCAGATATCCTTATCTTATCGCCACTCCACCATGTCGCCCCAAAACTTTCCAGGCATCGCATCACCAGTGTTTGCACCAGTGTTTGCACCACACGCCCACACACGCACACACACTCACACACCCACACCCCACAATGGACTACCAGAACCGTGTCGGCTCAAAGTTTGGCGGCGGCGGCGTGGCCTCGCACAGCGCCACCAACGCCGACCGCCGCGAACGCCTGCGCAAGCTGGCCCTCGAGTCCATCGACCTCGACCGCGACCCTACTTCTTCCGCAACCACCTGGGCTCCTTTGAGTGCCGCCTGTGCCTGACCGTGCACCAGAACGACGGCTCCTACCTGGCGCACACGCAGGCAAGAAGCACCAGACGAACCTGGCGCGGCGCGCCGCCAAGGAGCAGCGCGACGGCCTCAAAAAGGACATTGACCCGCCACGGGCTGCCGATGGGCGTGGCCGTGCCGGCTTCGGGGCGCTGGGCTTTGGCAGCGACGGGCGCAGAAGAATGTCGTGCGCATCGGCCGCCGGGCTACAAGATTGTCAAGGTGCGCGACCCCGCGACGCGCCAGCTGGGCCTGCTCTTCCAGCTGCAGTACCCGACATTGGCGCCGACGTGACGCCGCGCTGGCAGGTCACCAGCGCCTTTAGCCAGCGCGTGGAGACGCCCGACCGGCAGTTCCAGTACCTGCTGGTGGCCGCCGACCCCTACGAGACCTGCGGCTTCAAGATCCCCGCGCGCGAGCTCGACCGCCGTGCCGGGCGGACCTTTGACTACTGGGACCGCGACGCGCGCGAGTACTGGGTGCAGGTCATGTTTATGACGGAGCGGGAAGAGCAGTTTAACGCGCGCCCGGTCTGACGGGGCGGTGACAGCGGTGAGCCGGCAGTGAGACGGGCAGCGAGACGGGCAGTGAGACGGGCAGTGAGACGGGCAGGTGGACCGCTCATGTCCGTCTTTTATCTTTCTTTTCTTCTGCTACTTTTGTTATTCCTTTGTATTCTTGCTTTTTGCTTTCTGGTTATTTATATGTACAGTATGGCGTTTGGACGACATTGTTTCGTGCGTGGGACAAGAGCATACAGCTGCATGGACAGAGCATGGACAGCTGGTCGAGGACCGAGGTGTGTTGGCTGCAGGCAACGTTGTCCTCTTGAGCAGACTCGTCGAGCAGAGCAGAAGCTACACTATCTGGTCTCCTACACCGGCCATGCCGAAACTACGGTGCGCGTCGTTGATCCGGGTTGGGCTGATGTGTACGTGTACTGCGAAGCGTCTTGACGAAACCACCAAAAAGATTGTCTTTCTATATGCAAGCTACGGGAGCAGGGATATTCGTGATTGCAATGTACGATGGAGAAGGGACGTGTAAAGTGTGCAGACTGGGCGAAACAGACACGGTCCGCAATGGTATTCGCTGGGAGAGACGGAGGATGGGAGAGAGAAGGGAACAGAGACGAGAGACGAGAGGGAGACAAGAGGCGTGAAGAGACAAAGGACAAGACAAACAGACGAAAGATGCGTTATGCGACAGCGCCAGACAGGCGTCCACGGCAAGGCCGACCCTGTGTTGTTAGCAAAGCAAAGACAAACGGCCCGGACCGTGATCGGCGTGACCGGCGTGATCGGCGTGACCGGCGTGATCGGCCGTGGTCAGACTGTGACGTACCTCCCCTCCTTCTGGTAGACGACATCGCTGATAATGTCGCGGTCCAGGTCGGGAAAACATGCCGGCGAGCGTCTCGACAATGTTGGTGTGCTCGATGCGGTGCAGGCGCTGGGCCTCGGCGGTCTCGGCACTGGCCTGGCGCGCGGCGGCTTCCTCGGCGGACAAGGCTTGTCTTTGGCGGGACCGACGGCAGTCCATCGCCTCCTTGATCGCCGCCTGGACTCGGGCTCGGACGCCGGCCTCGCGCCTCTGCCGCGGGCGCGTCGGCGTCTGCATCGTCGGAGAACAGACGGCCAATGGTGCTCAGCGGGCGCTGGATGGTGCGCAGCAGGCCGGTGATGGCGTCCCTGTCGCCGTCGCCGTCGTCGCCGTCGTCGGCATCGGCATCGGCATCGTCAGCGGCGTCAGCGGCGTCACCCGATCTCTTGTCCTCGCGCGTCGCCCCGTCGTTTCCCCTCGACTTGGATCTTGCCGTCGCCGACGTCCCCGACATCCCCGGCGTCCGTGGCCGGTCCGAATCGCCAGACCGGCGCGACGGCCCGGCCCCCCATGTGTCGGCCTGTCGGGTCTGTCGCGTGCCGGACTTGGGCTTGTCGCCCTCGGCGTTGTCGTCGGGCGGAATGGGCAGGGGCGGCGAGGCGGCTCGGTGCTTCTCGGCAATGGCGGAGACGGCGGCCTCGACGTTGGCCTCAAACTCCTCGTCGGTGATGGTGAGCGTCGTGCGGTCCATGTTCTCAATAAACTGGACGGCGCCCAGGAGCGAGGACAGGTAGTAGCCCGCCTCGCCGACGAGCTTGTCCTGGTTGCGGAAGCGCAGAATGTACTGCACGTTGGACACGAGGTGGTCGGGGTTGGCCTGCAGCACGACGTAGATGAGGAGGGGCATGAAGCTGTCGGCCGACTCGTCGGCCTTGTTGTGCTTGAGCAGCCCAAAGATGACCTTGCAGCAGTTGAGCACGCAGATGATCTTGTCGCGGGGGGCCCGGTACGTCTTGATCTTGAGCAGCTCCTGTTGCGCCAGCCGCAGGAAGCGACGGCTGCTCTCCTTTGCCTTTTCTTTGACCCGCGGCCGTCGGCCCCGTCTTGCCTCCTTTGCCTCTGGTGCTTCCGGTGCTTCCTTTGCCGCCTCCGCCGTCTCCACCGCCTCCGTCTTCGCCGCCCTCGTCGTCCCCCGGAATGTCCAGGTGGCGCTCCCGCACCCAGCCGTAGATGGAAATCTTTTGCGACAGCACCTCGTCCCGCTCAACGTCTTCCTGGTGCTGCCCACGCCGCCCAGGCCCATGGGCCGCTCGCCGCCGCGGCGCTTTGGCCGGGCGCCGGGAATGGGCTGGGGCGGCGGGATGGCGGGCGAAAAGGTCTGCGAGTACAGGCGGTTCATCACCAGCTTCTCCATGCCCTCGCGGGCGTTGTCAAACTCGGCGTCCGACACGTCGCGCCACACCTCGCAGACGGCCATCTTGTCGCTGATAAAGGCCAAGAAGTCGCTGATAATCTTGACCTGCTCGTGCACCATCCACTGCTTCTTGGCAAACTCGGCCAAAAAGGACTTGAGGTAGCGGGCCACCGGGTCGGCCTTTTTGTGCCGCAGCTGCTCCAAGAAGCGGTGGAAGTCGAACGGCAGCGCAGGCTCGGGTTCCGGTGCAGGCGGCGGAGGCCGGTGCGAGGCGGTGGGCGACAGGGGGCGGGAGGGGCTCGACGTTGTCTGCTGCAGCCGGCACGTCTCTTGTATCTTTTGTGTCTTTTGTGTTGTTGCGTCGTTTGCGTTTGCGCCACTTGCGTCTCTTGCATCTTTCGGCGGCACCGGCGGCCCACAGTCTTCGACCGTTGCCCGTCAATGGCACCCGCCCCGGACGCGTCGTCGTCCCTTGGCATGGCCTTGACGCTCTCCTTCAGGTGCTGTGCCAGCCCCGGCGCCAGCGGCTCCAGGCTCGACTTGCGCGGCGGGTGGCCGGCCGTGCCGCCCGTCGACGACGGCGCCAGCATGGGCGCGGCAATCTCCAGCCGCGACTCATGACCTCGGCCTCGCCCGGCCCGCCGCCGTCGCCGCTGAACTGGGCCATGATGGTCTGGATCTCGCTGGGGTGGCTGCCTGGCCCTGCCGGGCCGGCATCGTCGTCGCTCAAGTCGCGCTTGTCGTCGTCGGACCGTGGAGGGGACTGTTTGGAGGACTGTGTCGAGGGCTGTGTCGGGGACTGTGTCGGGGACTGTGTCGGGGACCGCTCAGGCGACCGCTGCCCTGCGTGGGACGTTGACCGCGACGGCGGGTGCGAGGTCATGGGCGTGGCCGGCGTGGGGTCGACATACGTCGAGGTGGAGGGCGACGAGGGGGGCGGCACGAGACTGGCCAGGGGCGTCCGTGGCGGTGGCGGCTTGAGTGTGGCCACCGAGGCGGTGATGTCTGGGGGTTGTCGTCGTTGTTGTTGTTGTCGATGTTGTTGTCGTTGTCGTCGTTCTTGTCGCTGTTGTCGTCCTCGCCCAGTCCTTCCGGGTCGTCAAAGGGGTCGTAGGCTTTGGCGAGTCGTCTGTCGTCAACTCTGTCGGCTCTGTCGACTCTGCCGGCTCTGTCGTCGCGGCCGCCGCGTCTGCTGCGTCTGCCACAGCTCCTACAGCCTCTGCTGTCTCCGTCGTCGCTGCTGGCGCAGCTCCGTCGACGACCTCCATTCTCTTCACGCAGCGCGGGCTGCTCGCATCTTCCTCTGCAAAGACCGTCGATGATGGCGCGGCGAAAGCACGAGTGCTCTCGTGTGTGGACATACGGGGGCGGTGGTGATGGATGCTCGCGAGTCGTCGTGGTGATGGAACGTCGACGGAAAGGTTGTGATGAGAGAAAGGAGGGCCGCACCGTTCTCTTTGCTTTGCTTGTGCGGGTCCTTGACCTCGGTGGGCTGGGCAACTGACGTCGTGGCATAGCGCCTCTCCAGCGCTGTAGCTCTCAAGTGTCTGGAATGCAGGCCTAGGCGGGTCGACTTTGGGGGTCTTGGGCGTAAACGCAGCTTTTTGTAGCGGTTGATGGCCTAATTTACAGTGACAGCTGTGACTGACGCAGCTTTTGTAGCTGTTGATGGCCTAATTTACAGTGACAGCTGTGACTGACGCAGCCTCCTTCATATCATCACAAAAGGGTAGACTTTCTCTTCTCATTCTTCTCATTCTTCTCATTCTTCTATTCTTATAGAGAAAGACTGCAACCTCTCATCTTGAAAACATTGACATTTATTTTGACTGCTCTTTTTTACCGTCCCTTGTCCGTCGTTGTCACAGCTGGTTCACAGACATACGGCCACTCATCTTTGGGTGGTCACGACATCTTCTGTCCCAGACAATGACCAGGAACAGAAGAATGGGAGAGAATGCTGACTTGTACGGAGGAATCCGAGTCATGGCAGTGACCAGTGGATCGACGGTGACTCGACGGTGTCTAGAGACAAGTCGTCTGGTCGCCGAAAATGAGGAGAGAGATGAGGAGAGATATGAGATATAAGATATGAGAGATGAGCTATGAGAGATGGAGTGGAGGACACTCTATTCTGTGTTTCCTCTTGTCCCTTCTTGGCTTCTTCACGGTCTTCTTCACCGGTCCTTGGACAGCCTCCTCTCTGTATCTTCTCGTCCTACCACTCGAGTCTTTTTCTTTCTTACCAGAGGCCTGGAGAACAATGCAGGTTCAGTCTGCAGGGAAGAGCGGCCTCGACTCGTGGGAGCATGAGCAACGGTCATGTCCAGTCTGTCCGCTGCAAACATGGACATGGATGCAGTCCACGGAGCTTGAAAAGCACAGCATAGCGCGTACTGAGTAAACGAGTTTCAGTTTATTGAATCATTGAATCATCAAACTTATCGCTTATTGGACTGTCGACATCTACTTTACAGGCGCGATGGCGTCACTGCCGGCCGCTTCTTCCCCGGGCATCTGCACTCTGACCTTTTCTCTCTGCTTGTCCTCTTCTTCTCCTCCCCTTCTTCCCTCTCCCTCTCCGTCTTTCTCTCCCTCTCCATCCCCTCCACCTCCCGACACACCGGCCCCAAGACGCCCTGCAGCCCCCTGACCTCGGCCTTTGTCTGGGCCATCGACCGCTGCAGACTGGTGGCGTGGAAGAGGAAGCGGCCGCGGTGGGCGTGCAGGTGGGCACGACGAGGACGGTAGATGGCCCGGTAGACGACACCGTCGACGCGGCGGAGCTGTGCGACGAGATCGTCGAGCGCTTGGCGGAGGTCCTTGTCGTGCCCGTGGACAGCGGGGCTGGCGCCCGGGTCCGCGACGGGGGCACGCCGGTCCGTGGTGCCTTGTCGGGCGAGATGGGCGGCGTGGGGAGGTTGGCGGGGCGGGCGTCTCGCGCGGGTGAGAAGGCGGGCGGCGGCGGCGGGTCCGGCACGGTGTCGTCTGGTTCGTGGTCGTGGTACCTGTCGTGGTGGCGATGAGGAAGACGTAGTGAGTGCGACGGTGCTCGCGACGGAGCCTCTTGCTGCCTCGGGTACGCCCTCGTTTCTCGAGCAGGGTCTCGCCGTGCCGGCGCCGGCGGTGGATCTCGTGGGCGTGGCTCGGGCTCGCTCTTTGGAAGCGGCTCTCTCGGGACACGTCTGGGCAGGCGTTGGGTGGAGGTGGATCTCTCGCACGACCGCAGTCATCACGGTGTCTCTCGTCGGTTTTTCGGTCGAGCCCATCAGACCCGTCGAGCCGATCACACCGATCACACCGATCACACCGATCACACCGATCACATCGATCAAGCCAATCCAACCGACCCGACTGGTCCAACCGATCCAGCCGATCCAACCGCCCTCGTCGTCTCCTTCTCTGCAGCTGCTCGAGCCGCTCCCTCTCGAGACGTCGCTCGTACCGCTCGCGCCGTTCATGCCGGCGGTCTTCATCGGCGTGGCGTCCGTCGTCATGGCCGTGGTAGTGGTGCCGACGGGGGTATAGAGGAGGTGGAGGGTAGGTTGTATGGACCTCGTCCTCGGGCGGTGGCGGATACCCTGAGCGGACGGTCCGTCCTGTCCTCTGTCGGACAGCCCTCTGTCGGTCGGCATGGGCCCGGGAACCCTCATCTCTCTCTCGCGCGCTTTCGCTTTCGCGTTCGCGTTCGCGTTCGCTCTCAACGTTTCCTCGGCCGCCTTGGCCCGTTTCTTTTCGCGGCTCTTGACGTACCGCCGGATGCCAAACTGCAGGGCCTGGCCGAGGATGAGTCTGGCCAGGTCGCCGTTGCCGTGATCCTTAACGGGCCCGTCCCTTGGCTGTGCTGCGTCCTGGGCAATGTCCTTTGGGCTGTCTCTTGTGATCTCTGTGCCGGAGCCGGACGCTGGCAGGGCCAGAGCGAGCACTTTGCGGACAATGTGTTCAAGTTTGTTGCTGTCCGTCGAGTCGCGACGGTCCTGCGACAAGCTGGGCATGTCTGAAGCAGGCCGAGCAGGTGTGGAAAGACTGTGGACAGAGTCTGGGTAGGCGGACGATCCTGTATCGTCGTGGTGGACGTCATTCAAGATGAGATACAAAGTAATGAGATCAGATCGTACCAAGGGTCAAGTCAACAATGGTACGTCAACAAAGGACGCCAACACAAAAAGGACCCAACATCGTGAGCAAAGCAGCATCGTGGAGAGGATCGACGGCATTTAAACAGCCATCGTCCGACCTTCTCGCCGCCTGCCCTTGCCCTACAGCACGCAGCCTTGCACGTGTGATGAATGGTCATCCGCAAGGCTGCGATGTGCTCGGAGCGCATGTGTTGAAGCGAGACAGTGTGTACGTGCAAGTCGACTTGTGGCCACGTGAACAGAGTCTGCTGTGGCGCCCTGTTCACGCGACAGCAGTCGGATAATGGCCGCGCGCGTGTCTGAGTGTCCCCTCTGCAAGGCACATCAGGGACGATGGCGAGGTCAGGCCGGACCGGCTGAGACATATGAGACATGCTCGTCCCGTGTTGGCGACTCGTGGGTTCTCTGCGAGGAGGTTGAATATGCTGCATGATGAGAGTATGAGAAGAATGAATGGAAATCGAACAAGAGAGAACTGAATAAGATGAGAATAAACAGAGTGAGATTGAGATAAAGACATAACATGAAAAGACAAAGTACCACACGTGGACTACTGCTTTCAGTAAGATGTAAATCAAGACGCAACGGCGAGTCCCCTATCTTGCCTATACATATCCTTTGTCTCGCCTCCGCCTCTCAGTCTTTCAGCCTCTTCCCTGGCTGCATCCCTGACTCAAAGGTCCAACACCATGATCGTCTCTACACAACTACTGTGGCTGAGATGCTGGCCGAAAGACGGCTTGAGGTCATCTTAGTGTTGCCTACAGACGATCGCGTGGACAGGTCACGGCCTGAGAAGGAGAGAATAGAACGACACCTGTCCGTGTCTTACTTTGGGACGGACTTGATAACGTGGGAGAGGGATGTTGAGAAGGAGAAGGAAAGGGAAGAAGAAGGGGAGAGGTGGAAAGAAAGAAAAGAAATGAAAAGAAATGAAGATTGAAAAAGAAAAAGAAAAAGAGCGCTTTCAAAGCAGCCCTCACAGCCCCTGTAAAGGTCCAAAGCCTAGACAGGCCCACTGCCAGCGCTGACGGCAACGCCCAAAGTGCCTAGAAACCCGAATGGCGGGGTGACCAGCCACTAAAACAAGACGTGTTGGCGGATGTCCCTAATCTTCAGGGAGTCCAGGTCTCTCACGGTGGAGCCACCACTGCCGCCAGTGCTGTACCCCTGAGAAGAGGTGATGGCAAAAGGCCAACAAGGAGCTCGACAAAAGCGAAGACAAAATCGAAAAAATCACAAAGCCACGACAGTGCGGATGCGTCGGCGTCTCTTTTGCGCTCCGGCTGCTTTCCCTTCCTTTACGACGACTTGCTTTTCTTTTGCCTTTGGTCCGATTTGCAGACGAGTCGCCTTTCGACGACGTCGACCTGGACCTTGACCTTGACCTCGACCTCGACCTCCTCGACCTCCTCGACCTCCTCGACCACTCGACCACTCGACCACTCGACCACTCGACCACTCGACCTACCCGGGCCTGTCCACGACACGTCCTCGCCGTGCCGCCCGCCGCGCAAGCTCAGAGCACCTGCAGCTCTGTCCGGAGCTCGTCTGCCAGCTCGCCGCTCTCCTCGACACCTCCGCTGCTCCACCCCATACCGCATACCCCCTCCTCCCACCGCGTCCACGCCCGACCATGCCATGTTCGACCTCGTGACGCAGGGACTTGCTGCCGTCTGGGGCGTCTGGGCCTCGGTCGTCTTTCTTGTGCAGGGCATCGGCATCTTTCAGCTGTAGGTCCCGATCCTGGCGTCGCGGCAGACCGCGCCGCCGGCCCTCGCCCTCTTCTCGTCTCCCCTCCGTCGAACTGACCCGCCGCCAGCGTCCGCCACTACTCGTCGCCCCCCCGCCGCGCCGCCGTCGAGGCCCTGGCCGACCATGCCTCCGTCCCCACGTCACCGTGATCCGGCCCACCAAGGGCCTGGAGCCGCGCCTGTACGACTGCCTGGCCTCGACCTGCCGCCAGACCTACCCGCGCGAGCGCCTGCA
This sequence comes from Sporothrix phasma, assembly GCA_016097075.2. NCBI lineage: Eukaryota > Fungi > Ascomycota > Sordariomycetes > Ophiostomatales > Ophiostomataceae > Sporothrix > Sporothrix phasma. The sequence continues at coordinate 205,972 of JADMNG010000031.1, read as the reverse complement.
GGTGCAGCTGTGCGTGGAGTCGCGGGCCGATGCCGCCTTTCCCGTGCTGGAGCGGGTCGTTGCCGACTTTCCCGACGTGCGCGTGCGCATCTACGTCGAAGAGGAAGACCCCCTGCTGCACGGCGCCGCCGGCCACGTGCGCAACCTCGGCCCAACCCAAGATCCGCAACATCAGCCGCGCCTACCGCGACGCGCCCGCCGACGGCGTCGTGTGGATCGTCGACTGCAACGTGTGGGTGGCCCCGGGCGTGGCGGCCGCATGGTGGACAAGCTGTGCGGCCTGGGCGCCGACGGCACCCCCCAGCACGCGCCCTACAAGTTTGTGCACCAGCTGCCGCTGGTCGTCGACCTGGGCCCGCTCGACGGCCGGCAGGGCGCCGCCCTCGACGAGATGTTCATGGCCACCTCGCACGCCAAGTTCTACTCGGCCATCAACACCGTCGGCATCGCGCCCTGCATCGTGGGCAAGAGCAACATGTTCCGCCGCGCCCACCTCGACCGCCTCACCGACCCGGCCCAGAACCCGCGTGTGCTGCGCGCCGACGACGCACGCGCGGCCGCGGCCGCGGCCTCGACTTCTTCTCCTCCTACATCTGCGAGGACCACCTGATTGGCGACCTGCTGTGGCGCTCGCCGCTGCCGCCCACCGCCTCCGGCGCCGCCTGGCGCAACCACGGCCTCTGCACCGGCGACCTCGCCATCCAGCCCATGGCCGACGTGTCCGTGGCCGCCTACGCCGCCCGCCGCGTGCGCTGGCTGCGCGTGCGCAAGTGGACCGTGCTGCTGGCCACGCTGGTCGAGCCGGCGTGGAGTCGCTGCTGTGCGCCGCCTACGGGTCGTTTGCGCTGACCGTCTGGGGCCCGCGCCTCTTCGCCGCGTCCTGGCCCGCCGCCGCCGCCCTGCTGCCGCCCACCTGGACGGCCATGGCCCGCTGCTGGTGCGCCCTGGTCGCCGTGTGGATGGCCGCCGACTGGTGCACCTACCGCCGGCTGCAGGCCTGTCTGTGCACCCAGGTGGATGCGCACACGCCCGCGTTTGCAAGAGGCCGCCGGGGCGCCCCCGACGGCCTGGCGCGGCGGCCGTTCTGGTCCTGGGCGCGCGCCTGGGCCGGCCGCGAGCTGCTGGCCCTGCCCATCTGGACGTATGCCGTCCTGCTGGCGCCACGGTGGCCTGGCGCGGCAAGCAGTTCCGGGTGCGCATGGACATGAGCGTGGACGAGCTGGACGAGCAGGGCCGCCAGGTGGTGCGGGAGGCGCGGACGCAGGGCGTGGCCGCTCTGGGCGTGCCGACACAGAGGTCGGCCAGCAAGTCGCGCGTCGACTAGTTACTGGATACGACGGACCGGGTGATGATATAAAGCCTTGCTTTTGTTTGTCTTTCTGTCTCTACCTCTGTTTTTCTGCTCCTGTTCCTGCTTCTGCTTCTTCCGTCTGCTGGGCGCGTCCACCGTGTCCTTGCACGTTTGCATTTCAGGCGCATGGCCTTTGGATTTTCAGCCACCGATTGTACTGATAGACTCTGCGACAAAGATAGACTGCGATACAAGATACTAGACTAAGCTTTCCCATTTGCCATGTCGGCAACAACCCTGCCGACTTGACTCCGACGCCCTCGCAAAAGACGACAAAAAGACAAAGCAGAAAAGACCAAAGCAGGCCGACCACCTCGGCTACCACTTCTTGGACTCCACCCCTCGGGCGGCACCTCTTCGACTTTGCCTTGCTGACCGACGCCCAGTCCGTGCTCAGCGACGTGCCGTTGCTCTCGTAAAGCTCTTCATCATGGCGCGCTGCTGCTCGGGCGTGCTGCCGGCATAGAGCTTCTTGAAGAAGTCGTCCACGTTGGCATCCGCCTTGTCGTCGTCGTCGTCGTCAAACGTGTCCCAGTTCTTGGGGCCCGTCCTGGAACTGGTCGGGTAGGCGGGGCCGGAGCTCTTGGGCGCTGGTGGTGCTGTCTCTGTCGCCTGTTTCGTCTTTTGTGTCGTTTGTGTCTTTCGAGTCTCTTGTGTCGTTTGTGTCTCTTGCGTCTCTTGTGTCTCTTGCGTCTTTCGTGTCGTTTCCGCCGTGGCCGCCGCCCTTTCCACCACGGGCACCACGATAGGGGCAGTGGTGGTTGCGGCTGCTGCCGGCGCATTCGCCTCGTCCGTGACGCCCTTTTCTTCCTTCGTCTCGCTTGCTTCCCCCTCCGCCTTGACCTGCTCGCCCCAGTGGGCCCACTTCTCGCCGGCCGTCGCCTTGGCCATCTTGAGCTCAATCTTGTATGGCGTGACGCGGGTTTCGACTGCGCTGTCGTCGGTCGAGATTGTGCCTGCCAACGCCAAGGTCACCGTCGGTGCGGCACCGGCCACGCTCGCCGGCATCCCCGACAGCTCAATGGACGTTGCGCTCGTCGCCTTGACCTGTAGTGCTGTGCCGTCGACGCCTTTGGCGTACAGGGTGAGGTTGACAGTCGTTGGTGTCTGGTACATGTCGACACGGAGCTTGGCCGTTGTGGCGGCGGCAGCCGCTGTTGTTGCTGTCGTCGCTGTTGTCGCTGTTGTCGGTGTCGTCGGTGTCGTCGCTGTTGCCGCAGTTGTCGCTGCTGTCGCTGCTGTTACTGGTGCCGCTGCTGCCGGTGCTGCCGGTGCTGCCGGTGCTGCTTCTGCCGTGGTCGTCTTCGCCTCCGTTGGCGGCTCAGCCCGCTTCTTCGGCAGAGAAGGCACCCGGGCCACCGTAATCCTCCGCCCGCATCCCCCATGGGCAGCTTCTGCAGCTCCCGCAGCACCACGCCCCGCCACATGTACGCCTGCGTCCAGTCCGCCTTGGTGCCGTCGTTGTTGTTCGCCTCGCCCAGCACGCCGCCAGCGTCTTGCCGTCGCCGGCCGTCTCGGCTGCCTCTCTCGACAAGCCCGGCGTGTTGGTCAGCGTTTTGGGCAGGTCGGCCGGTGTCGCCCGGTAGCGGCCGTCGCTGTCCACATTGCGACGCACGTCGTCGGCGTCGTCTTGCCCGTCGTTGTCTGTCGACCTGAACCGGCGCCCCTCTGCCAGCTGCTGCGACCAGATGCAGCAGGCGTCGGCGTCTGCATATCGTTTGAGGGCCCCCAACGCCACAGCGCGGCGGTACTGTGCCTGCACGAGCCAGCGCCGGCTCTGGGCCGTCTGCCGCGTGAGGGCGCTGACGTAGGCCCGGTCGGCGTCGTCCAGGGCGTCCTGGTAGGCCTGGGTGCCCATTTCGGCGCGGGCGCGCGTCAGCAGCCAGGCCGGGTTGGGGTGAGCGGCGCCGCTGGCTTCGATGGCGCGTGTCAGCAGCGGGACGGCGGCGGCAAAGTCTTTGCGCTCGGCGGCCTTGAGGCCCTGTTCGTAGAGCTTTGGGGCGGACATTTTGGGGGTTAAAGAGAGCGAGAAGAGAGAAGAGAGAAGAGAGAAGAGAGAGAGAGAGAAGAGAGAGAGAGAAGAGAGAGAGAGAGAGAGAGAGAGAAAGAAAGAAAGAAAGAAAGTCTTGTTGGAACACCAGTGTTTTCAAGCTTGTACAGATCGGCCGCTGTCGATGGCTGGAAGAAAGACAGCGGATGGACACAAGTAGCGATGGTAAACAGAAAGTCTCAAGATAAACAGAGTCAAGTTGAAGCCCAATATGCAGCGACTGCTGTCATGTGTTTCTGGAAGGAGGTTGTCTGGCGGTCGTGCCTGCCTTGTCCCAGTGGGTAGCTGTCAGCCTGGTCGACGGCACCAAAGCGGTTTAGTGGCCTAATGGGCGGGTTACCTGCATATATGCACGTATCAAGGTGTAAGCTCCACTCGGTTAGTGTACTTTCCTGCGAGGGCTGATGCCCCAACGCCCAAAAGCGCCAAAGCGCCGAAAAATCTCTTCCTATTTATTTCGTCCTCCTCTCCTCTCTTCCCTCTCCCATTCGCATGCAGCTCTCCTTCACCATGACGCCGCCATAGCATCGCCCCGTGCATAGACACGTTCTCTTTCTTCTTCACACATTGACCTATGCGGTCCCTTGCAGCTCCCCTTGACTGGCCGCGCTGCTTGCGTCGAGCACCACTCCGGACGAGACGAGACTGGATGGAATATCCCTTAGGGTATGTGGCAATGTTTGCGTCGTTTCGTCGTGTTGCGTTCTCCTTTGCTGTGCTTCTTTGCTTCCTTTCCTTCTTTCCCTTACTTTCCTCTTTCTCCTCTTTCTCCTCTTCTTCTCTTTCTCTTCTTCCACTCGACGACCAAGCGGTTGTACCCCCTCTTCGCGGTGATGACAAAATTCGGTGCATAGAGAGCAATCATCATGCACTCCATGATTGCTTAACCTATAGACTACAACGGTATCTGAGCGAACAGACTTTCCTTCTCGTGCTTTGTGTCTTGTCATTTGTCTCATTCTCTCAGACAAGCTGCAGACAAGCTAACACGCAAAAGACTCGACATGAACAAGGAACAATATGGCTGAACATAAAGAGCCACCGCTGTCGGGGCCAGCAATCATCAGCAGCAGCAGTAGCAGCAGCAGCAATGGCGTGCTAAAGGCCTCGACAGATTCGACAGAGTCGACCAAGAATCTACCCCGTCCACCCCACCCAAGAGGGCCGGACCTCCGCGCCAGAGGTAACCGTCTGCCGCTGCCGCTGCGCACATTTCCACTGCCCGCCTTCTACCCAGCAACCCCGTGTCGCTCGTGCACCTCGCGCTTGCTTGGGCGCGGCAGGTCCTTCTGCCTCCGGCGCCCGAGCCTTGTGCCGTCCACGAGGCCGTCTGGTCGCCCGCGACGCGCTCGGTGCACGTCACCGACCCACGTCTATGAACGACTTGTGGTGCCAGGGCTTCTATGGCAAAGGCTCGCTGAGCCGGAGTGAGCCCAACTGGCTGAGCCGAGAGAGGGCGCGCCGCGCCGCGCAGGCGGTGCCACCAGCGAACAGCGCACGAACAAGCGCCGCGAGGAGCGCGCTGACACCAAGTGGCAGCGTGGCCGCACCGAGCTGGAGGCGATTGAGCAGAGGCGGAGGGAGGAGGAGGCCGAGGCCCAGGTCGCGGCCCACATCGTAAACGAGGAGGAGACTCCATCGAAGGGGCACGCCAGAGTGCCCGCACAACTGCCACCTTTGAATGCGAATGCGGCGAATGCGGCGAATGCGAGCGCGAATGTAAAGGCGCCCGTCGGCCCTCTCGAGCTCCTGGCGCTGCCCAACTCCGACGCGGATCTGCAAGCGGTGGTGCTTGTAGCCGCGACAGCCGCGGCCGCCAGGACACCTGCACCCATCGTACACGGCAGCGCAGGGCAAGATTCCGCTCAAGGGACGGCGGCCAGCCGGGACGAGGATGCCCACGGCAATGGCACGGCCGCCGCGTCCCAGCCACCCCAGACACCCACCGATGCCCGTCCCATCGAGCCCCTGAAGCGGCAAAAGAGTGTCCGCTTCTCGCCGACCGTCGAGTCCACCACGTTTGTGCACTCGGACCCGCCCCGTCCGAATCACGCAAACGGCACGGTGTCGACGCCTGCGGCCCGCGACGCCGTCGCCGCCGACATGATCAACAAGGAACATCTCCAGCTGTCGGCCGAGGAGGCCTTTTTCTTGGTGTACGGTGTCGGTGCCTTGCGCGTCGTGGACGAGACGGGGCTGTGTTGTCGACGGAGGCGTTGTTTCGTCGGCTGGTGGCGTCGTCGATGGCGCCGACAATGTCTCGTACGCCGCAGTCGGCTGCGCCTCCGTCTGCGAGCCACTTTTGCCTGCACTACGCCGTCTACCACCACTTCCGCTCCCTCGGCTGGGTCCCCGTCACGGCATCAAATTCGGCGTCGACTGGATGCTCTACGCCAAAGGCCCTGCGCTCGACCATGCGAGTTTGGCGCCATTGTGCTGCCGTCGTATGGCCGATGGCTGCGAGCGAGCGACCGGCCGTTGCTCGCTCCTGGCACTGGCTGCATAGTGTGAACCGCGTGCTGTCGACCGTGTTCAAGAACCTGGTGCTGGTGTACGTGGACGTGCCGCCGCCGCCGCCGCTGCCGCTGGACGGCGACGTGGACATTTCTGCGTGGCTGGCGCAATACCAGATTCGCGAGGTTATGGTGCGGCGGTGGTCGAGCAACCGGAACCGGGACTAGCACGTGTAACGTATTGTTAGTAACGCAACGAAGGATGCCCATTCAAATTTCAAGCACTCCACATAGGATTCGCTTTGGCGAAAATGTGATTTAGCGACAGAACGGCGTATGTCTCGCAACGTGGTAAAGCACTGTCTAGTCTATGATACCCGAGCCCTTTGTCCTGTGCAGCTGTATAGTGTAGCACCCGAAAGAAGACGCGAAAGAGACGCAAAGAAGAAGAGAACCCCATAAATGGCCCAAAAGAAGCAGAAAGAAAGCAGAAAAGAAGCAGAAAAGAAGCAGAGAGACCCAAGAGGAAAAAGTGATGACGAAAAGCCATGCGCCCGCGAGGTCCTGGTTGACCGTGGCGCCCAAACGCCGACTGACCAGACGTAATGCCAATGCTAATACACGAGGGGAAAGACACAAAAGGGGCCGCCTAGATGCCATCGCCGTGCCAGATGAGGCCGGTGAGGTAGGGGTCTGGGCGGATCCAGCCGGACAGCCCGTCGTCGTCGTTGCCGGCGCCCGGTGCCCACGGATCCATCTCGCCCGACGGAACCAGCGCGGACGGGTGGCCCAGCACCAGGTCGGCGACAATGCGCGCAAAGACGGTGGCGCCGAGCTCGTTGAGGTGCGTGGTGTCGGGGAAGAAGGGATGGAACTTGTTGTAGCGGAAGGAAGCCGTCTTGCCAATGGCGGCAATGTAGGCGAGGCTGGCGGCGTTGAGGTTGATGAGCCGTGCTGTCTTGGTCAGGTCATCGTCCCGGAGCACCGAATGCGCCTGCAGCGTGCGCTCGCGGTAGTCTCTGAGATTGTCCTTGACGGTGGCACCGTCCATGTCAAAGTCGCGGCGGGCCAGGGGCGTCACCAGAATGGGCGTGCCGCCGGCGTCCAGGACCTCGCGGGCCATGCCGACCAGCGCGTCCTGGTACATGTCGAGGGAGACGTTGCTGTTGGGCAGCTGGTCGTTGTGGCCAAACTGGATGGTGACGTAGACGCGGCGGCCAGCCCCGAGACGGTGCGCACCTGCTCCATGGCGCCGTTCCACATGGGCGAGTGGAAGTAGCCCGTGGACAGCGCGCCGTTGACGCCACAATTGACGCCCTGGGCGCCGCGGGCGAGCTGCCACAAGAAGGCGTCGCCCCAGCCGCCGCCGTCCTTGGCCTGGCCGCGCGTGGTGGAGTCGCCAATGAGGACAAAAAAGGGCGCGTCCGCCGCGGCCACGGCCTTGCCGTCTGCGGCGTCTTTGCTGTCGGCGATGGGCGGCGTCGGCGATACGGGAAATAGCGCTGCTGGATGTTCGGAGTCGGGGCCGCCGCCCGGGTTGCAGCGTTTGGCATGCCGTCGGTGGCGTCCTCCCCGGTGCCGTCGGGTTGTAAAGTGGGAGGCCACTTCCGCCGGCAGCGCGGCCACTGCCTCCTGGAATTCTTCCGCGTCCATGTCACTGGTCGTCCATATGAAAATGACAAAGAGCAGGCCGATGGTGGTATAGAGTAAGATGCGCAGGCGGCCGCCTCCGCCGTTGAGCAACATGGCGGCGTATACGGGAGTCGTGCGGTGGAATTCGATTGTTACTCCAGGTCGTTGGTCGTTTGTTGTTTGTCGGTGGAAGGGCGAAGGGGATGAAGGGGAAGAGAGAAAAGAAAGAGAAGAAAGAGAAGAAAGAGAAGAAAGAAGAAAGAAGAAAAAAGAAAGAAAAAAGAACAAGAGAGACGCTCGTAGACCTTCAAAAGGCCGTTCAAAGAGGCCCAATGGCTGGTTCCAATGGCCCTGTCCAATCAATGTGCTGTTCTCTTGTTCTCTGCTGGCTATTTTTTCCAACGTTATGCTTTTTCGCTGGTATCGGGGCTCCGCTGCGGCTACTGAGTAGCCGGGGTCTTTTTGGCACCGCTAATGCGCAGGACGCCTTTTAGACCGGCCTAGATCAGTCCTCTGTTGTGTCCCCGACTGCGCAATACTTGCTGTCGGCTTGGCCTGTCGATGCGCCGTCGTCCAATTGCGTCGTATGCCGTTGCAAAAGCGCAGACGGGTGAGAAAAGAAGCCTACTGAGTATGCAGAGAGCGAACAGCGATGGTGTGGAATGGGTGGGCGTCAGAGGCTCGTACTCAACGCTTGGCAATTGTTGAGATTGCCAACCTGCTCTGTACGACGTAATTACAGTGTACGACGTATGGCTCCGTAGTGCAGGCCGTGGTCTGTGTACCCGAGCGAGAGGGTCAGGGCTCCCGGTGCTCGCTTACGGGCAGTAGGGACAGACGCAGGGGCGCAGTGGGTCGTGACCCGTGGTCGTGGCCCGTGGTCGTGGGCTCTTGGCCTTGGGCCTTTGGGCTCTTGGGACTTGGGCTCTTGGACCCTCAAAGTCTTGGTCGATGGACGTGCAAGTCCGAGGCAGTGTTCAGTAATGTGGTACTGCAGGGCGGTGCGTCTCTGCAACCGTGGGACGGCTGTGGGCGGGTAGGCCAAGGCGGGTCTGGGCGTGGGACGAGTGGTTCGTCCGCAGGCCGCTTGGTGATGAAAGGAGAGGCGGCGACAAGAGACAACAGCCAGACGGAAGAAGAGATAAAAGGAAACAAAAGGCAAAGGCGGGTGTGAAGGTGAGAGGAGAAGACGGAGAGAAACGGAGATGGAAGAAGTCAAATAAAGGAGTGGCTTACGTCGTCGACTTTGGCGAGGAAGGTGCGTGTGGGTATCTGGAAGCCGAGACGAGCAAGAGCAGATCTGAGCGACGCGGGACGCTAGAGCTCGCTCTTTCTGTTAAAGGACAGACTAGAGCAAGAATAGGAGAAACAGGAAACGAAAGAGAAGGTGGGAAGGGAGCACAGGACGACAGGGAAGGAGCAGCGGCGGCATGGCCCATGGGGCAAGAGCGCCACAAAGCAAAGGATGGGGAAGGTGCAGCCAACGGCGCAAGACGGCAGAAGCCCAAAGACTGTCGAGATCGAGAGTCATCGATGATCAGCGAACCGACCATTTCCATTTCCATTTCCATTATTATTATTATCGCCAACGGTCGACTGTTGCTTCTGTTCTCCGTAGGGAGAGCGTCTTTGACTGATCGGTGTAATGGACTGCTGCAAAGTCGAGCAGGATCGCAGGCCCCTGAACAGGCGCCAAGCTTGGGCCACCATCCGCTAAATAAAGAACAAAGTCCACCATTACTGCGGTGCCATACAAGTCCTGTTTCAACTGTCGCGCAAAGCGGCCTCATCTGGTACGTGTATCTGACGGACTATTTCTTGTTGAGGGAGAGGAGAGAGAAGAGAGAGAGAGGAGAGAGAGAGAGGAGAGAGAGAGAGGAGATACACGGAACAGATCGCGCCAAGCCCTTCCCAACGATGCCAGCGAAACACGTAGCCGGACAGCTACATCCAAATGAGCCTCATGCTCGAGCTCAAAATGCCTGCGGCGGTGCCGTCAGAAGCGTCTTGTCCCACCAGGCCGCCTCGCTGTCGAGGTACAGCACCAGACTCGACAGCTTGACAAACATGTGGCCCTCGCCCGGCAGCACAATCAGGTCGACGTCGGCGTCGACGCCGCCGCGGCGCTGCATCTGCGCCATGATCGCGCGGCTCTGGGCAATGGGCACGACCGTGTCGTTTTCGCCGTGGATCAGCCGCAGGGGGGCGCGGATGCGGTCGGCGTGGAACAGGGGCGAGCGTTCGCGGTGGATCCTCTGCTGCTCCGAGCGGGAGGGCACGGCGTCGACGGGCCACAGCAGCCGGTCCAGGTAGTGGGACTCCAGCTTGTGGGTTTCCTGGGCGAGGGCGGCCGTGTCGGCCACGCCGCAGCAGCAGACGCCGCCGGCAAAGAGCGTCGGGTGGTGCACCAGGCTCTGCAGCACGTTGTAGCCGCCGGCACTGCCGCCTTCGATGCCGACGCGGCGCGGGTCTGCTCGCGCCGACGCGCCTGGCACCTGGCCCGTCAGGAAGCGCACGGCCGCCGCCACGTCGTCGCGGTCCAGCAGCCCCCAGCGGGCCCACAGGCGGTCGCGGTAGGCCCGCCCGTGGCCCGACGAGCCGCTGTAGTTGATGGCAAAGTAGGCAAAGCCGCGCGAGGTCCAAAACTGCGCCATCATGTGCAGGCCGGGCCCGGTGTAGCCCGTGGGCCCGCCGTGCGGTGTCACCACCAGCGGCGGCAGCGTGTCTGCGGGGGCCTCGAACTTGCCGTTGTGCGGCGGCCAGAACCAGCCATAGACGTCGTGTGTCTCGTCTGTGCTGCCGGCGACGGCCCCGGGTGCCGGCACGCAGACGAGCTCGGGCGTGGAAAAGATGCGCGCGTCCAAGTTGTGCTCGGTGGAGCGGAAGAGCAGAGTGCGGGCGGCCAGAGGCGTGTTGAGCTTGTCGGGCGCGTCGGGCGTGTCGGGCGTGTCGGGCGTGTCGTCCAGCGCGGTGCAGCGGCGTGCCGCCAGAGCCCGGTCGCAGGCGTCGAGGTCGAGGTCCACGCGGTAGGCCGCCTGGGGCGTCGTGGCGCCGCTGCCGACGACCAAGAACGACGACGGCGACAGCGCGGCCACCGGGTCGAACTTGAGCTCAACCAGGCCGACGTCGGCATCGAGCGAGACCCAGGCGCCCGTGTCGATGTCGGCGTACACCAGGTGGTTCCTGCCGTAGCGGGTCGCCACGGCCACGAAGCGGGTCGGGGTGAGGAAAGAAATGGTTTGGCTGCCGGTCAGTACAGCTGCGGTTCACACTTCACACTTCAGAGTTGCGTGCAGACGACCTACCATCCAATGAGCCACGAGGCGTCGCCAAACTCGCAGTCTTCCAGGCCCGCGAGGACCACCGGCGCCGGCGACGAGAGGCCGCGGCAGCCCGCGCCGGGGTCTGCAACCCGGACACGGTACAGCTGCCGGAACGCATCCGTCTTGGCCTCCATGCCAAACACCACGCTCTGCCGGTCTGGTGTCCACACGGCCTCGGCCACGCACTGCCGGTCCGCGCCTGCCACCTGCGCCGTGTGCGACAGGGTGTGAGATGCCGCATCCCACGCTGCCCAGTGCAGAGTGACGCCCTCAAACGGCAGGTCGGGGTGGTTCCACTGCCGCCAGGACAGGGTCGCGTGGCCCCCTCTGTGGCCCCCTCTGTCCTGGCCAGAGACACCCCACCGCGGGTACGAGTAAAAGTCGGCGCCCTCGACCACGCGCACCACCTCGCCCGTCGTCCGGTGGATCGCCACAATGCAGTTGCGCACGTCGGCCGGCGCCGGCTTCGCGTGGTCTTCTTGGACCGCCAGGATCCAGTCGTGTGCCCCCATCGCATCGAGGTCGCCGTACCGCCGCGCCGGCGAGCCCTCGACCAGCGTGCGCACGCGCCCCGTCGCCCCGTCCAGCACGTGCACGCCATTGTCGCGCGGGTCGGCAAACACAATCTCGTCGCTGGTGTTCGTGTTCGTGTCCTCGCTGCGCTCGCTGGCCACTACGGCATACGCCTGCCCGCCGTACTCGTACACGCTCGTGCCACACCCCACGGCGCGGGCAGAACGCGTCGCACGGCCGGCCCTTTGCCCTTGTCGTCGCTCCCGACAGTGTGCTCATAGATGGTGCTCCGGCCGTCGTCTTGGGACACCAGAAAGTAGCCCCTTCCACTGCCGTTGATGGCCCGTGGCGACGTCAGCGTCTTGGTGCCCGCCGTGGCGGCTGCGGCCGAGATGGCGCTGGTCCAGCGGCCGTACGGGGCGATTTTGACGAGGGTCATGGTGTGGAGGGTGTGTTGATGTGGTGGTTTGGTGCTGAGGTGCTGAGATGGCGTGGTGTTGAGGTGTTTGTGTTGCCTGCGACCTGCTGGCAAAAGATTGGCTCTATCCAGACGGAGAGGAGTCAAAGTACGACCGTCGCTGTGCAGATAGCTCCTGCCGTTTGTCGGTCGGGTTGTCACCTTCCACTTGTCTACCGGAGCGGTTAATGCTGTGCTCCTTCCTAAACTGGAAGGGCTAAGAGTCCCGACTGCATTGTTAGTGCATACGACCGCCAAAGTCGACTTTGGGGCAAGTGCGACGGGCCGGCAGAGACTACTTCGTAGCCGTGACTGCTCTTTCGTACGGCGTCGGAGGTCGGAGGTATCGGCGTCTCCGACGTCCGCCATTGGATGATGTCACGCGATGTTCGTTGTTCAGCAAAGGTCGAGTCCGGCATGGACTGTCGTCAACGTCGGGCACAAAACGGCCGTTTTTCTCATATCTCTCTTCTCGTTCTCGTTGTCGTTCTCGTTCTCGTTCTCGTCTTCTTTGTCTCTCATACATCGCATTCCCGCTGGTCTGTCCCGTTTCCGCCCATCTCATACATGTCCATGTTACATGACCCCCCCCACCCAACGCCTCCAGAGGCTAGACACCCCAGACATTGCGCATTTTATTTCGTAAGGCTCTCTTCCATGCTTCTCTGAACATCGCATGAGACAGAATAGTCAACTAGTCTTTTCTAACCTTCAGCAACTTCGCCTCGTCGTCGGGCACGACCAGCGGCCGACCAGCTTCTTCCATCATGGCCTTGACCGTCTCGATTTCCGCAGACCGCTGTTCGATTGGTTTCCGCGGCAGCGGTCCGAATGGCGGCTGGCCCAGCGGCCGCTCTGCTCGTTCGGCTTCGGTTTTCTCCTGCCCCGGCACGCGACCCCGGCGCACCATGTCCGTCACCCGGCTCTGGAACGTCTGCTCATCAATGTACGTGCCCTTGAGCCAGCGTGTGCCGTCTGACGTGTTGAACTGCCGCCGCCCGTGCAGCACCCGGCGGTTGTTAAAGAGCACGCACTGGCCGGGCTGCAGCTTGAGCTCCAGCATCGCCTTGGGTCCTCCAGCCGGTCGCTAAAGTCCGCCGCAGCTTCATGCCAAAGCATCAGTCGATCGGCCATCGACATGGACGAGAAAGCCTCTGGTAACGGTCTGCGCCTGGGCTCGGGGGCAGGGCCGGTCTTCTTCAGGATCATGGATCTGGACATGTGGTGTTCCATGCTGTCCTGGAACGGCGGCGACCAGGCCGTTAGCTTTACGCTGAGCCTCGACCAGGCGTCGGATGCGCGACTGTTGCCGTGGAGCTCAAAACGGGCCGTGCGTTGTAGTAGTAGTGGCCGTTGCGCTCATAATGGTAGCGCACTGGCTGTCTGGCCAGCACCTCCGCCCTCAGGGACTGCAGAGCTGCATCTCCACGGCCGCGCGCACCGAGTCCGTGAACAGCGACTCGCCGCCGTCGCAGTCGTTGCGCAGGCAGTGCAGCAGCTGAATGTACGGCGGGTCGTTCATGTACAGCAGGTCCTGGTGCAAGCACAAGAACTCGTTGGTGTAGGCTACATTTTCTGCGTTGGGCTTGGACACCACGTCAAACGTCTCGCCGTAAAACGTGTTTTGAATGTTGCCAATCTTCTCGGCAATCTCACGCACCGCCGCCTCCGAGTCGGGCACTCCGTCCACAATCAGAATGCCCAGCTCGTGCAGGTCCAGCAGGCCGCGGTAAAACTCGGCATTGTTGCCGTCGTCGGCGGCCATCCAGTCGGCATACGACACCGGCTTCAGTTTCTCCTCAATCGTGGGACGGTCCCACAGCCGGCGCGGGAGCTGGCCGGGGTAGTGTGGCGGGTCCAGCATCGCCAATCTGTACAGCAGCTCCTGCGTGTCAAATAGAGACTCGTGCGCCTCTGCGGCCGGGTCGGGGCCGTCTCGAGTCTTTCTCGGCGCCGATTTGTCGCGCGGTCCCCAGACAACCGCAGCGACGTCCGCGAGGTCTCCGGGTCTGTGACAATTTCGCACTGTTGCACCTTTGGGGACCTTGGCAGGTCGTGGGTATGAAATGTCTTTTGGCCCGAAGACGGCGCCACACACTTTGGACAAGCACAGGTGTCGCGCAACCAGAGGGTAGAGACCATGATGGGCGAGTCCAGATGAGCATACGTCAGTCCCAGTTGGTCGCCCAACCGCGAGACATGGACCTTTTCCAAGATCCCATCGCCGACCTCCTTGGCCGTGGACAGTCTGCTGCTTTCTCTCTTGTAAACGATGGATGACGACAGGTGATCTACGGTGCGTGTACGCGAGACAAGCAATCGCCCTGCCTCGCCCCGTTCTTGCTCAGAGGTAGGAGCGGCGTTGGCGATCTCTGGCGCTTCGGCGGCCGTGGAAGCAGTGCGGATCTGTGTCGCGAGCGCTGCTCGTCGGGGGCCGCTTTCGAGGCTCTGGCCGTGGCAGCGTTTGTGGCCATCAGAGACGTAGCCAGTCGGGTTGTCATGGCCGTCGGCGAGGCCGCCGCGACGCGTCGCAAGGCGAGCATGGCGGGTCGAGGTGGGCTGCTGTCGTGGAAGCGAGACAGAGGTGAATCTGGAGTTGGGAGGTCGAGGCTAAAGTGAGGAGAGTCGCAAGAGGAAGAGGGAATAGAGGAGAGAAGAAAGAAGAAAAAAGAAAGTGAGGCGATTCTCAGCCAAAATAAACAAAAGCTAAACAAAATGACAAGGCACGTCAGACGAGCCGTTGAGGCTGGATACGGAAAGAGCGATGGACGGATTGGCGACTTGTGCGCGGTTCGCCGTCTGCACGGTCGCAGCTTCCCTGTTGAGTGTTGCTGCCGGCAAGTTTCGGGAAAGAGAGCAAGACGCAAGAGGCAAGACGCAAGAGGCAAGAGGCAGGAGGCAAGAGAGCAAAAATGGAAGCCACGATCGGAGAAGTCTTACGATGGGGACGGAGGGGGAGGCAGGAGCTAAGGAGCCAAAGGCCCGAGCGTTTGCGGGCAACTGGAGGTGAAACGGTGGGGAAAGCTTGCAGCTCCGCAAGAGCTACCCGCCGCTTGCCCCCGTTTTGGCAACACCAGCCGAGGCGTCTCTGTGTGGCCCACGTGACTCTCCTCGACGATATTCAAACGTTCAGACGACGGCAGAGTATCAAACTGGCCCTGTCCACGCCTCTCGGACATGGACAGGCAGGATGTTCTTGAGGTCTAGTACTATTTTAGGGCATATATGGGTAGATCTAGGTCGACATCCGAGAACATCATATCCGAGCAAAAATCCAGGGTCCAAGCGGTGTTTGGTTCGGTTGTCCTCTTGTCCCTTTTGTCCTCTTGTCCTCTTGTCCTCTTGTCCTCTTGTCCTCTTGTCCTCTTGTCCTCTTGTGAGGTTCTCCAATCTTCCTTGAATTGCCTGCCTCCCATCACTCGCCTCGCATCTTATGCAACGACCCGCTCGTTGGGGTACTTGTGGCGAAACTGCCCCAGCGCCTTCATGGGAAAGACAAACTTGTAGTTGGGGTAGGAGATCATGCAGCTCTTGTTGAAGACGCCCTCAATGGCCTCCTGCCGCCACTCGCCGTTGCTCTGCTGGCGGCTCATGATCAGGGCCACGGCCCGGCGGATGGGCGCAACGTCCGGGTAGTCGGCCTTGAGCAGGCCAATGACGGCCCAGGCGGTCTGCACGACCAGCGAGCCGGACGGGTGCTCAATGTACTCCATGCGCTCGCAGGCCTTGTAGCTCTCGACCAGCCGCCGTCGTGGCGCTGCTTGGACAGCAGAAAGGCACAGGCGCGGCGGGCGTGCTCGCTGTTGGCGCACGTCTCGCCCACGGAGTACAGGCTCTCGAGGGCAAACATGGTGGCGTAGGTAAAGCAGATGCCCCAGCTGCCGTACCAGCTGCCGTCGCGCGCTGGGCCGTCTTGATCCAGCCGACGGAGCGCTGGATAAACTGCTGGATGTCGCGGGCGCGGTAGTCGGGCCAGTGCTTGCGGAACAGCGACAGCGCCGTGACGACGGCGGTCGTGCACTCGGGGTAGTCGTACTCGACCATGATGCGGCCAAAGACCTCTGCGGCGTTGAGCATCTCCATCCACTCGCCGGCACGCGGCGGCTCGTACGAGGCACAGCCCCCCGACGGCTCTGGAACGTCAGCACCGTGTCGATGGCGTCAAAGATGCGCTGGTCGTCGATGCGCTGCGGGAAGCCGGGCGTCTTCTGCAGCAGAATGACCGACTTGAGCGCCTCCGAGATGCAGTCGCTGACGGCGTAGCCCTGCGTCTTGTTGCTAAACGCCCACGCGCCCTTGCGCCGCTGCCGATACGAGCGCTCTTGGTGCGGCACCTCTTCGCGGATCTGCTGGTCGTCGAGAAAGGCGAGGGCCGACAGCAGCATGGGCCGCCAGCGCGCGTCCGTCTCCAGCCCGGCGTCCACGACGGCCTGGATGGCAAACGCCGTGTCCCAGCACTGCACGCCGTTGGTGCCGTTGCACAGCAGGCCCTCGCCCTTCATCCACAAGAACTCGTGCAGGCGCTCGCGGTGGCGGCGCACGGAGTAGGCGTCGGGCCCGTCGCGGATGTAGCAACACAGCAAGTTCATGGGGCCATTAACAGGGGCAAGGTTCGCGTAGTCGGTATTCTCGTCCTCCATGATGATGAGGTCGCTAACCCACTGCTCGGCCCGCTGCTTCAAAAAGTGGGGCCGCAGATACGGGTTCCACACGTGCACGAGCGCCCAGTTGACCGAGTTGAGCAGCCAGGACTTGGGTGGTAGTTGTCCGTGGCCGCGATGGAGTTTCGGTGGCCCGCCCAGTCGATGCGCGCATAGTCCTGTGTGTACAGCTCCTGGCGCAGCTCGCGGATCAGGGCCGTCTCCTCGCACGCCCAGCGCTTCGAGTACATGTAGGACATGGCCAGAAAGACCTGGCGGATGTGGATCCACCAGCGCCACGGCGCAATGGGCACCCAGTCGGGCAGCAGCCACAGCTCGGGCGGCAACGGGGTTGACAATGCGCCAGTCGGCCAGGCCCAGCACCGACAGCCACACCTTGGCCCAGTGCGGGCCGCACACGGCGCCGCCCAGGCGGTGCAGCGTCGCGCGCGCCTTGACCATGCGCGGCTCGTCGGCGTCGACGCCCACGATGCGCAGCACGACGTAGTTGAGGGCGGTGCCCAGCACGGTGCTCTCGCCCTCAATGTGCAGGCCCCAGCCGCCGTCGTCCGGGTGTGCGCGCGCAAACACGTAGTTTTTGATCTCGGTCGCGTAGGCCAGTGAGATGGGCGTCTTGGTCGCGTACCAGGCAATGACGATGCCCGGCAGCAGGAACATGGGCCCGCCGTACTCGCAGGCCCAGTTGCCCGGCGGCAGCTGGAGCTTCTCGAAGAAGGTGAGGCCGTTCTGGACACACTCGGCAGGGCTCGTCGCTTTCGGCAGATCGGGGAGGTCCTACAGACGCGTCAGAGCATGAGACAGTGCGGAGATGCGCCGAGACCGGAGCGCACTCACCAGACCAAGACCCAGAAAGTACTTGTCGGCCAGACTCTGCGGCCACTTTGTCGCCTCTGCGTCGTCGTCCAGGTAGTGCCATGTCTGCACACCGGCGTCGTCGCGCAGCCGCCATCGTAATGGGTCCGTCCGCGCGGGCAGCCGCTGCCGTTTCGCCGGGTGCCCTAGCTCGGCATCTGTGTCGTCGTGAAGGGTGCCGTTGCCTTTGGAGCTCTCGTTGGCACGTTTCTTGCTCGGCGTCGGGGCCTCGTCGGCGGCAATGGCCGTCGAGCGTGTTTGTACCATCCCGAGGTGGTCAGTTGGCGTCTGTCTGCAAACAGAGACGATGCGTCGGGGCAAGAGGGCGTGCCAGAGCGGGAGGTCGGCGGTGGCTGTGGCGACGTTGAGATGAAGCACTTTGTAGATGATGGCGCAAAGATGGCCCAAAGCTGAGAGCCTGTTGTTTAGGGGGGATGCTCGACTTTATGGTGGGCCGTGGCTGCCGTTACGCCCTGGGCGCATCCTGGTTTAGCGCCCCTTTACCCCTGTCGACGACGCAAATCCCTGAAAGCGGCAGGCGCGTTGTTGCGCCCTCGGGAGGGTTCCGTGTTGGGGCGTGCAATGCCGCATGTGTGCTGGTGCCCTTTGCTCTTGCCTCATCGCATCGTCAAGACGCCGGAACGGATCCGACGGCAACAGCGCAACTTCCAGAACCAGAGCCTCATGCTTTGATCGTGTCCAGTGCACTTTCCCTTCTTGACGCTGCATCGTGCACATTGTAAATGGATTCCGTAAAGGGCAATTTGTTGCCAGATATCTCTTCCTTTTTGCCTTTTTGCCTTTTCCTTTTTGCCTTTTGCCCTTTTGCCTATGAGCATCTTTTGGCCGCATTCCCCTGAATCGAATCAACAACGACAACACGTCACTTGGCCGCCATTGTCGCTTCAACCAGGCATACCAAGTCTGCTGCTAGTTGGCTTCCCCCTTCACAGACTGTATCGTCCGTCTAAACATCATGTCAAGTGCCGCCAGTGTCCACCGGCATCCAGCACCGTCGCCTTCCCCTTCTCGCTCCCTGTACCAGCCAACCGCACCGGCACGGCCGTGAACAAGATTGAGCAGATCATCGAGGCCGTCCTGGACAGCGTCAGACGGGGCGAAGAGCTGACGATTCCCTTTTCTCGCCGCACCCGGCCTAGAGGGCGCGGCACATCTCCAAGCCCCTTGAGACGAGTCGGCGACGCAGCCAGGCGGCCGCCCTGCGGCACCGTGTCCTTTCCCGGCAAGACTGAAGCCGAGAGCAAACTATTCAGTGGGCACCATATTTGGCATTCTATTTGGCACCCTATTTGGCACCCTATTTTGGCATCATGATCTTTCAAAGCCAGCGGCAGACGTTGGATACCAGCTGCCCCGTTAGGGCGCCATCTGCTCTGACGCTAACGTCCGTCCAGCCCAGGTCCTCAGCATCCTGCAGCTGTCACACCAGGCCTTCTTTCGGGCACAGTCGTCACCAAGAGGTAGGTTGCGGATAGGAAACGAGTGCGTGTGTCCGTGGACACTAATCGGTCAGAAACATATTTTACCAGTACCGCGACCTCTTTCGACACCAGCGAGTTGTCGACGGCCTGGTAGACGATCTCGCCTACACGCTCGGACTCGGCGGGACTCTCTCCATATCGTGAGCGCACTCCAAGGCAGTCGCTGTACAGGCCATCTCTAATGCTCTTAGGCTGCCGCCAGCGCTGGGATGGTCTGCGGCCAACTGGGCTACATCACAAACGACAATGCGTACTGCTCAGCAGCAGGCCAGGAGAATGCAAGCGGCCCTTCTCGTGCACAACATTTGATATGGAAGACCGTGAATCCTACTAACATACCGAGGGAATCTCCATTCCGCCCGTGAGAGAGATCCAGGAGCTCGACCTCTCGGCGTGCCAGTGGATCCTCGTCATTGAGAAAGAGGTAGGCCAGGCGGCGCCTACTCCGCGACTTGGGTTTCTCTGCTTCTAACTCGACATGAGGCTACGTTTAGAACCCTCGCGGTATCGGCGTATTGGAGCACATGCACCGCCGGGCCGGGTGCTCTTGTCACGGTCTGTGAGAACACGCTTTGGCTGTGCGAGCTTACCCATACGGCCACCGCTAACCAGAAAAGTCCAAAGGTACCCGACCCTCGTCACCCGCTCGTTCTTGCATCACATCCAGTCGACAGCGCCCCGGCTCCCCATCTACGGCCTGGTCGACTACGATCCCCATGGCGTGCGCATCTTCCGCACGTACAAATACGGCAGCCAGAGTCTGAGCCACGAGAGCAGCACGACGGTGCCCGGCTTGACGTGGCTTGGCATCCAAAGCTGCGACCTTATGGGCCCTAGGCCCAGTCATAGCATCGGCGGTTCTGCCATGCGCCGTGCATGGTCTGCGCTAGAGGACGTGCTTCCATTGAGCGGTACGGACCGGCGGACAGCCGTGTGTCTTTTGAAAGACATATTCTACAGCACCAACGGTGACCCCGACGAGGCCTCGCTTCAGCAGTGCCGCGAAGTGCAGGTCATGCTAATGCTCAATGCCAAGGCTGAGATCCAGGCGGCCGACGACTATGGCAATCTCGCTGCCTGGCTTGACGAGAAGCTGTACCGAGCGCAGGAGGGTGACATGAATGCGGTCGGATTGCTGGAGTCATGCAGTGAGTGAGAACAGGGAGGCGGTAAAACACGAAAAGAAGGGAAAAGGAAATACAATGGAAAAGGAAAAAGGAAAAAGGAAATGGAAAGCCAATCACACAAACGGGTCGCATAAGTCGTGCAAAGGTGACACAGGACCAGGCAAGGCTGAGGCTGATCCAGCAGGGTTGTCAGCGTACCGTCTCCCGTAGTCAATTCACACAGTAGTCGATGCACACAACTGGCCGGGTGTAGTGCAGCTTGACAGTGCGTAGCCGCCCTTGTGCACTGTCCTCCCGCCCCGCATGCTAGCCTTGGGCTCCAAAAAAGTTTGAGCGACGTCAAAGTCGACTTCAGCCGTCCCATTGGCTTCAACGACGTCAAGCTTCAAACTTCTCTACGGGTTTTCTTTCCTCGGTCGCTACGCTCACTCGAATTTTCTGGTACTCGCTCGCTACGCTCACTCGAATTTTGGTTCTCGCTCGCTACGCTCACTCGAATTTTCTGGTACTCGCTCGCTACGCTCACTCGAATTTTCTGGTACTCGCTCGCTACGCTCACTCGTACGCTCTCTCGTACGCTCACTCGACTTCTCACTCGCCATGGTCGCCTTGACAGAAGACGAGGTCGACGACCTCATCTACTTTGCCCGCGCCAACGAACAGGCCGACCTCCAGTCCGCCCTCGCCGCGCTCACCAAAGCCAAGGACGCCACGCCTCTGGCGCTGCTCGCCGCCGCCGTCGACGCCGGCCAGAACACGGCCCTGCACATGGCGGCGGGCAACGGCCACCAGGGTAGGTAGCATGCCTGGCCGACAGCCGGCCCCGCCCCCGTCCCACACGTGCTGACACTTTCTCCAGACACGGTCTCGTTCATCCTCGCCGAGATCCAGGGCGCGGACCAGGCGGCCCGCCAGGCCTTTTTGGACGCCACCAACAGCTTTGGCAACACGGCGCTGCACTGGGCGGCCATGAACGGCCACCTGGCCGTGGTCAAGGCGCTGGTCGAGCAGGGCGGCGCGTCGCCGGCGCTGGCCAACGACAAGAACTACGTGGCGCTGGACCTGGCCGGGCTCAACGACAAGGTGGCGGTGGTGGACTATTTCCTGGCGTCGGCCGAGAAGGCGGAGAAGGCCCAAGAGGCGGCCGCCAGCAACACGGACCCGTCGAGCAGCGGCAAAGGCGCCGGCCTCGACCAGGCGACGGCCAAGCTGGATCTGAACAAGGAGGCTGCAGAGGACGAGGGAGAAGAGGTGGTGGTGATGACGGCCAAGCGGGAGGGCGACGAGATTGTCTTTAGCGCGGAGAAGAAGTAGGCGCGGGCGTCTTTTGCGTGTTTGGTATTCATTGTCCGGCTGGCGTTCTTCTTGGTCTGTTTTCGTCACTTTTTCTCTATGCCTAGAACGTTGCATTGTTACGCCAGGGTCACGATATCTATATAGCATTCGTGCATACAAAATGAAAGCTGCGAACCAATGCAAGAGTACAAGAGTCAGTAACAGTAAGCTACCTTTGTATGTTCCCGACTCGACAGCGCATCGTGACGTTTCGAGGACGGGAAACACATACAGGTTAGCAAAGGAGAAGGCTGTGAAGGAGGGGAAAGCAGACTGAACACGTCAAGCAGGAGTCAACGAGAGCTGAGCAACCTTGGCTGGCCTGGGCGGCAGCCTGGAGCCGCTTGGGCCGCCATGGATCCCTGGCGGTCAAGCCGCGAGAGTTCACAAAGAGTCAATCTCTGGGAGCTAGGCGACGGACGACTGAACAGGTGGCGCTCCAAAAGGATGGGCTTGTGCTGTTCACGTTTGCTGCCTCTTGAGCGCGCGGGGAGCCCAGATTCTCTAGGAGTGTGGCAAGATGTGCTGTGTGCGTGCAAGCAGAGGTGTGGGAGGGCCACATGGACAAAGACAAATGGGCGAGTCGGCAGCTCTCCGTCTTTGGATTGATGTGCAAAGGGGATGGAGATTGGGGCGACTGTGGTGATGGAGAGACTCAACTCGGGGGTAAACAAACGATGCACAACTCAGCACTTGCCTCTTGGCTCAAACAAAGTGCATAACAAAGACAAACCAAGCGGCTTACTGGCTGATGTAGGATATTTTTCTGGGAGAAAAGGAGCAGGGCCACCCAGTCTGTCGTACTCTTTCAACACAAAACTCCGACAATGGCCCTTCTTCGACATCTATGCAGCCTTCCCTCCTCCTTGTCCTTTGCAGCCAGCGCCCGATCCCTCGCCATTCCGATCCCCATTGTGTCTGCCCCGACTGTCCCTGTGCCACCGCCGGAACCAGCTGCCCAGGTAGTCGGGACGGGCGGCAGGTCCAGTCTGTCGAGCCAGCCCTCGACGTGGTCGTCGGCGTGAAGAACAGGCCCGGTGACGACGGCGAGGCTGAGGGGGTGACGACAGCGAGGGTTATAGGCACCGTGCGGGCCAGCGCTCGCTCGTACGCCTCTTCACAGTTGGGGCAGATGCCGTCGACGGTGGCTCGCTAGCCCGGGATGTTGGGCCCCTCGACATAGCGGGGACAGCGGCCAGGCTGTGGAGATGAGCGTCGCTGCCGGGGACGTCGACCTTGCGGTCGCGTTCCCGGACGATGCGCGCGCCCAGGTTGCAGCACAGGTGGTGTAGTGGTAGCCGTAGTGAAAGGTGCACATGGTACAGAGTGTGGGTGTATGTGGTGCATGGTGTATGGTGAACGGTGACGATCTGACTGCATGTCCGGTTTCACAGCCATTCAGTCTGCAGTCGAGGGCAAGATCACGATGCATTGAGACGACTGCGGCTTGCGTCAGATACTGCAGACATCGCCATTCGAGAAGCTGCAAGTCACTCGGGATGGATGTGATGAGGTCCTGGCAGTGATAGTACAGACGTGCTGACGAGGCAAGTGATATCGATTCATTCACTCATGGTACTGATGCAAGAGACGTTCTCGTCATCGCCCAAGTCACTGGCCCCATACATAACTCCAGAAGGGGCTGAAAGAATTGAAAGCATCTCTTCATCTTCGGGTACAATGGTTCGTGGCCGTATAGTATCTCGAGTCTGGTGAATATCCTGGACGTATCCGGCAAAGCACATTTCGAGTGCATTCACTTTGCTGATCAGTCGACTAATGAGGCGTATGAGTTGAAGTGATGAATGAATTGTCCCTCTGAACACCCAAAAATACAAATCAAACGAAATAACACTGCATCCAACCTTGCTGCATCGGAGTCATTGGCATTACCTCTGCCTCTTCCGCCTCAAAATGCACCAAAACGCACAAAATGCATCAACCGCATCAAAACACGCCAACGATGAATCACTCTGACGTCCTTCTGTTTTGGGCAATTGCGGCTCTTTCCGTCCTGAGAGCTAATGTGGGTTTGGCGTGTGAGCTGTGCGGCAGCCGCGACGGAGCTCCTGCCAGGATCGGCTCGTCGATGTACGAGTACAAATGACGTGATCCATTCAGATCGGAGGACGAAACAGAAAGACAACAACAGCCATCGCTTCGATCCATTCCACGTCCACCACCGTTCCCACACCCATTCCCAGTTCGCTCCGCCTCCTTGCTCGCCTCGCCCGCGACGGCCTGCACAGCCCCATGGCTGACAACGCCCGTGCCGCCGGGCCTGGCGACCGTGGACGACCCCGAACGCTGGTCCACCTGAGGAAGACAGACGCCGCGCACATGGACGTGGGCGTCTTTGGCCAGCAGGCGGGGATGCAAATCTACACGCAGATCTCGTATGTCCTGGCAGACATTCGCGCGAGGGAGGCGGCCATCGGCACGCTCTCCCACGGCCTCGCCCGGCTGACGGCCGCCTTTCCCTGGCTCGGCGGCCAGATTGTCCTGGACCCGCAGGACAACAGGCGGCACTTTGGGCCGTTGGCGGACGGGCCGCCCGCGCTCGTCGTCCAGGACGCTCCGCTCACCTTTGACGGCCTCCGCGCTGCCCACTACCCGTTCCGGCTGCTCGACGAGGCGGTTGTGGCGCCGCGGCGGACGTTGCCTCGCCCGACGAGCCGGCCGAGATGCCGGTTCTGGTCGTGCAGGCGACCTTTTTGCGCGACCGAGGACTCGTCGTGACCGTCGTCGCCCACCACGCGGCCATGGACATGGTGGGCCAGACGGCCGTCATCGCGTGGCTGGCCCAGGCGTGCCGCGGCGAGGCCTTTGGCGACGAGGATCTGGCCGTGGGCAACGGGGACCGCGCGGGGCTGTGGACCTGCTGGACGGCCAGTACAGCGCGCAAGACTTGTTTGCCCTGATGCCAGAGCAGGTCCTGCCGCCGCCGCCGCCGCCGCCGCCGCCGCCAGACACGGGCCCTGTCCCTGCCCCTCAGCCCCCACAGCCGGCGCCTCCCCCCGCTGTGTGGTCCTACTTCGCCTTTAGCCAGGCAGCGCTCGCCGCGCTAAAGGACGAGGCCACCCAGACGCTGCCCAAGGCGGACGGTCTGGACGGCGCGGGTGTCCCGTGTGTCCCGTTTGTGTCCACCAACGACGCGCTGTCGGCATTTGTGTGGCAGTCGGTCTTGAGGGCCCGACGAGCAAGACTGTCGGCCTCGGCGCCTCCACGTTCGCCCGCGCCGTCGACGTCCGCCGCCACCTCGGCCTCCCTCCCCACTACCCGGCCCTCCTCCAAAACATGACCATCCACACACATACCGTCGGCTGGGTCTGCGACGCCTCGCTCGGCGAAGCAGCCGCCCAGCTGCGCGCGGCCCTCCTCCAGCCCGACCGCCTGCGCGAGAGGACCCGCGCGCTGGCCACCTGCTTGGCCCGCTTCCCCGACCAGGCCGACCGGCTCTCGTTTGCCGGGCACGTCGACCCGTCCGCGGGCGGTCTGATGCTGAGCTCCTGGACGACGGCGCCGGGGTGGGCACCGACTTTGGCCTGGGGAGCGGCGCAGTCGCCGTCCGCCGCCCGCAGTTTACGCCCGTCGAGAGTCTGGCCTACCTGATGCCGGCCGATGCAGACGGTACTGTGGCGGCGGCATCTGTCTGCGGGAATCCGACTTGGCCTTTTTGAAGACGGACCCCGTCTTTGCCAAGCACGGCCAGTACGTTGGTTAGACGGCCGTTGTACGGCACACGGCACACGGCACACGACATGCGACATGCGACATACGACATACGACATACGACATATGGCAGATTAATGTATCTACGACGTGAATATATCGATTAAGGTTGATACCCCCATGCCCCGCCATCAGACAACTTCCCAAAGACGGCAGGCGATCGACATGCATCGTGCATCCGACTGGGCAGTCAACAGGAGATGCAACAGTCACGACGGACGACGCCTTGTTTGCTTCTTTGACTTACACGGACACACTGCACGGTACTCTGTCACCACATTACAGCGTCGCAGTCACAGCGTCACAGCGTCAAGGGACTTGGCCCAATCGACCCAATTGACCCCATTAGCCCCGATGCGGAAATTCTGGAACACGACCCTCGACCAACCTGAAACGCCTCAGAATACCAGACAGGGAACATACTGACCTGGCTTCGCCTGTCCCTTCTTTGTGCTCCTTTTCTTCAACTTTGTCGTCCTCAATTGTTTTTCATCTCTTTCGTCCTTTTCATCTCTTTGTTTCCAATCCTCGTTTCTTCACGACAGTTGACCTGTCCCGCAGTTGATCTGCTATTGCTCTTCGTTCCTTGTCCTTTTTCTTTCCTCCCTCGACGTCCACCTGACCTCCTCGCCAAAATGACTTACAACCCCTCCGCTCCAACCCCGTGTCCGATCCTGTCTCTGCTCGCGCCAACTCGCATACGCGCACGGCCGACCGCCCGACCGCGATCGTCCCTCGCGGCAGATATCGGACCTCTCTGACCGTTCTTCGAGCACCGCTGACCGCGACATCACCGGCGCAGCACGGACGGTGACGGCTCCGACACCGAGGTCGACGATGCCCTGATGAGCGAGGACGAGAAGCAGTGGGAGACCATTGCCCTGGAGAGGGGGCTGTCGAGGCGGCCGTCGATGGCGAGCCGGGCGATTGCCTTTGGCCGCCGCCACCGGTGGCTGCTCGACACAGGCTTGTTGGCGGTGATCCTGGGGCTGGTCGTGCTGCTGCAGCTGGAGGTGCGGCAGCGGCCGACAAGGTGGCAGGTGGGAGGGATTTTATGGGCGAGGGCCGATCTGTAAGTTGCTCGGCTGGGATAGCCAGGAAGAAGGCGCGAGACGGCGAAGCCGTTGATGCGTCATTCTGTCATTGTCTTTCCGTCATTCTGTCATTCCGTTCATCGCTCCATCTCTCCATCTCTCCGTCTCCTGTCTCCTGCCTTTCCGCCCCTCGCTAACGTCGCAACTCGCCCAGTCAAAACCAAAGTCGTCAAATGGGAAGCCGATGAGGCCTTTGTCCCCCCCAAGGACGCCGACTTTGCCAGCAACACCACCCTGGCCACCTGGAGCACGCTCATGCCGCAGGGCACGGGCTGGCACAACACCGAGTCCGAGACGACCTTTTTCACGACGACCATGACGCACCAGCTGCACTGCATCCTGATGATGGGCCGTATCTACACGGCGCTCCGCATGAACGCCATGCCGTCGCCGGATCTGCCGGCCGACTATCACTCGCACTACCTGCACTGCATTGACTATCTGCGGCAGGCGGCCATGTGTGCGGGCGATGTGGCGGTAGAGGCGCACGAGCCGACGGACGCGTCGGACAACGGGGCGCTGGACGGGGGGTGGAGTGGCCATCATGGTGAGTGCGAGCCGCAAGCCGCGACTGCGTCCTTCTGTTCTTCGGCCCAGTGCTAACGTCTCCTCCAGTTTGCAAAGACTACGGCCAAGTCACGAGCTACTCGAGAGTGAGTCTGCTCTCTCCCGCGATCTGACTGCCTTTTCTGACCTCGACTAACCCTCCAGGCCAAATCCAAGACGGCGTGCGGACCGTCTTGCCGATTGACGACTAGAGGTGAAGAGTGACGTCGAAGGGGTGCCTTTGGGCGCGCTCCTTTGACAGTCGACGCGGACTCGGCTTTGTGTATCTAGGGCAGCATACGATCCGAGGCGATACAGAAGCCAATGACCATGACCCAGGCCATACCTTGCCTCATTGACGTCCCGTGGTAGGCTGGAACCGCAAGGTGGACGTACAAAGTACTTTGCACGGTCGAGTCGGATGAAGGAGGTGAAAGACCAAGGCGACTTACCGAAACAGGCAGTTGACTAGGTCCGATAAACCAATACACACGACGTAAACCCACTGTACCCACTGTACCCACAGTACGTGACTCGGACTCGGACTCGACTCGGCTGGTGGCGGCCAGACCCCGCGGCCGCTAAGAGCCTATTACGCCTGGAACCAGACGCCTGGAGCCAGACGTAGAGACGCAAATGCCACAGGTGCGCCCCCTGTTTGCCCGTTTCGGTCCTCTTTACGACTACGAAGTACGAGTACTTACTCGTGGACAAAATACGTAAAGCAGGAGACGACAAACGGTGCTCCGTCTCTGCCGCCGTCCGGGTGACTCAGGCCGGGCGTCAAAGGGTCCATGACGGAAGCGCACGACGTAACGGAGCGGTCGACGAACGGCGTGTCTTCGGACCGGAAGCCGCACGGCAGCCGCCAGCTCGAAACGGTCGACGTCAATAGCCACCGCAGCCAAGTCGGTCGCGTCGGCTGGCGCCTTGCTTTCTCGGCGCGAGCTCGTTCGGAGAGTCCGACGGCAGCGCTAGTATATAGTGCCGTTCTTCCCCTCTCGCCTCTTAGGTCAACATTGCTTTTCTCTGAGACAGACAGCTTCCACCTTTATCTCTAATTCTACTCGTACCTCCACGTTGACGCCAACCACGTAACACCCAACACCAACACCAACACCAACACCAACACCAACATGGTCCTCACGATGCGGGCCGGCACGGCCGACGACATTGAACAGCTGGTCGATGTGCAGCTCGCGGCGTTTGCCGACATGCGAGCCAGACGCGCGTGTTTCCCGAGGGGTCGCCGCAGGTTCGGCCGTTTTGGCGGCGAAAGTTTGCCAATGACTTTACAAAGGCGTATGCGCACTGTCGGGTGATGGAGGAGGCGAGTGAGGCCAAGATTGACTCTGCGAGTGAGCCGGAGGCGAGCGAGGCCAAAAAGAGCGAGGCCAAACAGACCAAAACGATTGTGGCGTTTGCCATCTGGAACGCCCCCGCCTACCCACCGACCCGACGCCGACGATGCCCCCCCGCGAAGCCTGGCCGAGCGACGGCGACCGCGACGCGGCCATGGAGTTCTTTTGCGACCTGGAGCGGCAGCACCGCCGGCTCATGGCGCACCCGACAAACGCGGGGGAGCAGCAGCCGCATTGGTACCTGGAGCTGATTGCGACGCACCCGGCCCACCAGGGCAAGGGCGCGCGGGCGCGCTGCTGCGGTGGGGCGAGCAGCAGGCGGACGCGCAGGGAGTGCCGTGCTACCTGGACGCGACGCCGGACGGACGGCCCGTGTACACGAGCAAAGGGCACGGGTTCCGGGAGCTGGAGACGCGGCGGTACTTTGGCGGGGAGTACGAGCATGTGTTTATGATTCGGGACCCGCGGTAGGTCGAGGGTGAGGGCGAGGGTGAGGGCGGAGGACGCCCGATCATCCTCTCTCTTGGTCTTGGGCCCCTGGGAGGATAATTTGTGGCAAAGGCCAAGAAGAGTCAACTCGAGATGAAGTAGACAGAGACTGAGAGACAACAAAAAACAAAGAGACACAGACATACTTTTCAGACAACAGACACAAGCAACCGCACGTGGTCGATGGACAACCATCCCGGAGTCGACGGAGTACTTTGGACGCCGCAGCTCTCTCCACAGTCTGGTGACACTGCGGCCCCACGTTACGAGACCACAAGCTAGACGGACCGTCCTGATTGGCTGCTGCCAGCTCTTGCTCTCCTCTTGGCTCTTCTCACGTTCACGTTCTCACGTCTTCTCTCTTCCGCTTGCTCAAGTGGACAGCTTATCCTCTTTCTTCGCCGACAACCTCGCGGCAACATGACGTAGCTTTCGACGAGCCGCATGCCGCCATGCCTTTGCCCACCTCGTCCGCGCGTCTGTCCGCCAGGCGCGACAAGGATGGCCGGACCTTTACTACGATGCCTTGGCCGTTGGCTCGGACGATGACGACGACGGCCATGACGACGACGGCCACAGCGAGCGACAGGGCCTGGTCTGTCCGTCCGTGTCGAGTCATTGTCCACCGGCCGAAGCTGACGGAGACGTGGCCGCCGTCCCGGCACGCGACATCGAGCCCGACCTCACTGTCCGCCAGGCCGTCCGCGTCTACCGCAAGGCCATCTTCTGGTGTCTCGTCACCTCGGCCTGTGTCATCATGGAGGGATACGACATGATTCTGTACGTTTGTGTCCTCGCTTCTCTTCTTGTCTCGCTTCACTGGCTTTCTTTCTTGTCCTCGCTTCGCTCGCTTTCCTTTTCTCTCTTTTCTGTCCTCGCTTCGCTCGCTTTCCTTTTCTCTCTTTTCTGTCCTCGCTTCGCTCGCTTTCTTTCTCTCTCTTTTTGTCCTCGCTTCGCTCGCTTTCCTTTCTCTCTTTTGTCCTCGCTTCGCTCGCTTTTCTCTCTTTCTGTCCTCGCTTCGCTCGCTTTACTTTCTTCTCTTTCTGTCCTCGCTTCGCTCGCTAGTCTATACACTCCGTCGCCTGTACACTCACTCATCCTCGACAGCATCGGCAACTTCTTTGCCTATCCGCCTTCGTCGCCAAATACGGCCAGTTCGTCGACTCTGCCGGCCAGCACCAGCTCTCCGCCGCCTGGATGGCCGCCCTCGCCAACGCCGCGCCCGTCGGCTGCTTCGTCGGCACCGCCCTCAACGGCCACCTCGTCGCCCGCCACGGCACGCGTCCTCCTCGCCGCCCTGGCCGTGCTGAGTGCCCTCATCTTCCTCACCGTCTTCGCCCCAACATCACCGTGCTCTTCGCGGGCGAGCTCCTCTGCGGCCTCCCTGGGGCATCTTTGCGTCGTCGGCGCCCGCCTACGCCTCGGAGCTGCTGCCCACTGCTCTGCGCAGCTATCTCACGTCCTGGACCAACATGTGCTTCATCCTGGGGCAGCTGATGGCCGCCGGGGTCCTGGCCGGCCTCGTCCACCGCGCCGCCGACGACGAGTGGGCCTTTCGCATCCCCTTTGCGCTGCAGTGGCTCTGGCCCGTGCTGCTGTTTCCGCTGCTGTGCTTTGCCCCGAGTCGCCCTGGCACCTCGTGCGCACCGGCCGCCGGTCTGCCGCGCGCAGAGCCCTGGCGCGGCTGCAGACGCCGTCCACGTCCACGTCCACGTCCGTGTCCACGGACGCCCGCCTGGCCGCCATAGAGCGGACCAATGCCCAGGAAATGCGAGAGCTGGGGCCCGCGGAACCGACGTACGCCGACTGCTTCCGCGGCACCGAGCGCCGCCGCACGGAAATCGCCTGCATGGCCTTTGCCGCGCAGGTCCTGGCCGGCGCGCCCTTTGCCTACAACTCGACTACTTCTTCCAGCAGGTCGGCCTGGCCCGCACACGACGTATCTGCTCAACACCGGCGGCACGCTGCTCGCCCTCGTGGCCACCGCCGTCAACTGGGCCGTCCTCATGCCGCGCTACGGCCGCCGCACCATCTTTCTGGCAGGCATGCTCGCCATGGCCGCCCTCTTGGCCGTCGTCGGCGTCCTCGGGCTCGTCGCGGACGGCACCCCCGCCGTCGGCCTCGTGCAGGCCGCGCTGACGCTCGCCTGGACCTTTGTCTTTCAGCTGTCCGTGGGCCAGCTCGGCTGGGCCCTCCCGCCGAGGTCGGCGCCACGCGCCTGCGCCAGCGCACCGTCTGCCTGGCGCGCAACGCCTACTACGCTGCCTCCATGGCGGCCAACGTGGCCCAGCCGTACCTCTTGAACCCGGGCGCGCTCAACCTCAAGGGCGCCGTGGGTCTGGTGTGGGCCGGCCTTGCGAGCCTGGTCTGGCTCTGGGCCCTGCTGCGGCTGCCCGAGACCAAGGGCCGGTCGTATGCGGCGCTGGACTGGCTGTTTGCCCGGCGGACGCCCACGCGACAGTTTGCCACGGCGAGGGTGCCCGACGACGGCGAAGTCGGCGTTGGTGTCGCCGGCCACGCCGGCGACTGCGTGGCCCACGCCGATGCGCACGAAATGGAGCGTCTGGTGAGGGGCCGTCGAGTGCATGATACGTGTGGGCCTGCGCATTCTGGACACTGACACTGTGAAACAATTTGAATTGAATGGCTGGCTTGGTATGGATACGAAACTGGCAAAGCAGAGCACAAATAGACATTGCGACGCGTCAGTCGAGCGACCCGTCAGTCGAGCGACCCGTCTTGCCCGTCGCGCACAACACCGCCCGCGTCGCCGCTTCGCCCGCTCTGGTGTTGTCTCAGCAGCACGACCTGTAAAACGAGCAGCTGCCGTGACAGCAATGGCAGCCCAGGCTCAAGTCGCCGCCGCGCAAGCTGGCCTGGGACGGGTCGGCGTCGACGTCGACGGCCATGGCGGGCCGGGTTCCAGAGGCTGGTGGTTAGCAGCGAGCAGTCAACGAGGCTGGCGACGCGACCTACCGGCTGCTGTGCCACCGTCGTGGTCGCTTTCAATGGTGTTGTCGCGTGCGTCTCCATCTGCATGGGACGCGCCGGCGGGGGTTGCTGTCGATGGTCATTGTGGGAGGTGGATGTGGATGTACAAAGTATGAGATGAGCGCGAAGATGGCAATGGATGCGACGCGCAAAGTGTTGTGAGGCTGGCCGTTGTGAAGACGGAAACAAAGTCCTCGTCCTTGCACGAGGCCTGATTTATGCGTTTACGTTGCACGAGTACGGACTCTGTGCGCCACAGTACCACGTCTCTTTCTCGAGGGCGCCCATCACGGCTTCAGCCCCAGGACAAGGCGTCCTGTCTCCTGTCTGCTGGTTCCTCCTGACCTCCACACCGTTCTGGTGGCGGAACTGGACTGTCTTGGACTCTCGGCACAGCCTTCACGCAGGCCATGGGACAGCCTGGGAGACGAGAGACCGAGCTAACTGAGAGTATGCCTTGCTCGGCCGGCCACGAAGAGACGAGAGCAAGCTGCCTCCTTGTCAGAGAGCGGAGGCGAGTCGGCGGCGTACTTTGTGCAGCGCTATCGATGAATGTGCAGCTCTAACGTCTTGGCAACAGGGATGGCGTCGACTGTGAGGAGTGTCTTTGTGGTGGCACAGTTTCCACTGCCACTGTGCGGTATTCATTCCGTCTTCTTTTTAGACTGTCATTTCTATGCTCTGATTCAGATGCCATGCTGTTGTCTCGTTGTTTCGTTGTTTCTTTGTTCCGTTTGTTGCGTTTGTCTCGTCTCTTTCGTCTCCTCGCCTTCTCTTCCCTACATCCTTCACGTCCATACGCATCGCATGCAGTGTGCTGTACGCTGGCGTTGGTGTCGCCATCGCGGCATTGACGGTATTGACGTCCGACACTGTCGTCGCTTCAGACAAACTGCTGTCCATTCAAAATGACACACCCCGACGACACTCGCACCACTCTCTCCCCAGTCCGCCCACAGCGCCGGAGCCGTATCAGCGGATCCATGCCACTGCTCGCACACAGCGCGCGTATGACGACGCCGTCCATGTCGACGCCGTCGTGTGGGCTGCCACCGGTGCGGACGCCGTAGACAAAGAGGCCGTCGGCGGCGGCATCACGGGTGGTGATGGTGCGCCACTTGTCGTCGGTAAGGTAGGCCACGGCGCACAGCTGCAGACGAGGTGCGAGGCGCGTGCCGAGTTGACAGGTGACGAGAGCTGTGAAGCAGCTGAGGTGACGAGAGGGCAGAGGTGACGAGAGGGTTGATGCGAGAAGCAGAGCAGTCTCTATAAGAAGAGAGTCTTACAACATCAATGCGCAGCATCACAGCACCGGAGGCCTCATGAGGACGGCAGGCAGGCGAATCTGATCTGTGAGTGAACAGCTCGAAGACAGCCTAATAAGAAACGTCGAAGGGAATTATCAAAAGGTAAAGTATAAAGTACGTCAAATCCAGAGTGTATTGATTTGTGATTATCCCAAGCCCATCTACACAGGAGCTTGCCTCGTGGGCGGGTATTGTACAACGCCAGAGAGAAGACGAGAAGAAGACGAGAAGAAGACGAGAAGACGAGAAGAAGACGAGAAGACGAGAAGAAGACGAGAAGAAGACGAGAAGACGAGAAGACGAGAAGACGAGAAGACAAAAAGACAAAAAGACAAGAAGACAAGAAGAAGAAAAAGGAAAGCTAGAGCGCACTCGGAGCTGAAACAGCTCACCTCACGCCTACCTCCTCTCCATCAACGGCGTCATGGGCACGCTGCGTCGTCTTGGCGAGCGACTGCTTCTCCTCGCCCTCCTGTCGAAATGGCGAAGACGAGGACGAAGACGAAGACGAAGACGACGTCGACAATGTCGGCGACGGTGCCTCCTCCTGACCCAACGACGCCAGGTTCAAGGACAGTGTGCGCTCCATGCGCGGCGGCTCTCTCGTCGAGTGTTGGTCTCGCATCGAGTCTCTCATGGCCTCCCGCGACGGCTCCAGCCAGCACCGCCCAGCAGCAGCAGCCGCAGCAGCCGCCTCGGCCTCTTTTCGCACCATGGCCGCCAAGCCGGCGTCCTCTTCCATAGAAATGTCCTCACTGTCCTCACTGTCCTCGCTACGCTCGCTCCCGTCGTCCTCGTCGCTGTCGTTTGCTGGCGAGCCAATGGTCTCCACAGAGACCTGCGACGGCCGCCGTGCATGGCCTTTTTTTCCGCTCCCACTGCCACTCGTCGAGCCCGTCGTCGCCCTCAACGACGTGTGGACCCGGGGCTGGTCGAGCACGCGGGGCTGCGCGTAGGCCACAGAGCGCGTGGGCAGGGGTGTTTTGCTTGCACCCGTAAACGCCCATGACACGGCTGCGGACACGGACTCTGATCTGGACCCCCGGCGCAGCGACGACGCAACCATGTCGGCCAACGACGGCGTCGTGTGCATCGACGACGACGGCCACGGCATGGGCGACAATGGCTCTGTGGGGGGAAAGCCTCGCTCTTGGCCGTCGCCTCGGCGACAAGCATGGACGGCACCGGCTTCCGCTGGATGGGGCCTGTTGGAGCTGACGATGCCGACGATGCCGCCGGGACGGTACGCCGACAGGTCTGCGCCGTGGGATCCGAGGGGTTTGCGGAACAGGAGCGGCCACCAGCCTGGGAACGGGCACCGGCGGTACAGGCGGCACAATCGACGGCGGCCGTGTCACAGCAGGAGAAGAGGGAAGAGTGGCCGGGCGAGATCCACCCAGCTGCTGTCGCCGGTCGTCCTGCTCCTCGCCCTCACGATCGCGACCACGACCACGATTACGACCACGACCACGACCACGATCACGACCACGATCACGACCACGACCATGCTCATGTTCATAGCTGCTCCCACTCGAGGCCAGATCAACAGTGGCCGTTGCTGCCCCGGGCGCGACCGAGGTAATGAGCTTCGGCAGGGTCTGGGTGGGCATCCTCGAGAGCCGGCGAGACGGGGCTTCCGCAGTGGCTGCCACGGCCGTTGGCGGTTCCGCCTCGACGCG
This sequence comes from Sporothrix phasma, assembly GCA_016097075.2. Taxonomy (NCBI): domain Eukaryota; kingdom Fungi; phylum Ascomycota; class Sordariomycetes; order Ophiostomatales; family Ophiostomataceae; genus Sporothrix; species Sporothrix phasma. The sequence goes on along the minus strand of JADMNG010000031.1, from coordinate 171,517 downwards.
GTTCCCGTCAGAAAATGAGCTCTCGGCGAGATCGGCCAATGGATCCGAATCGACAGCGGGCGGCATGGCACTCTTGCGCCGGTCAGCCGTCGCAGGTGCCGGCTGGCGACTGCGTGCACTGGCTTGCGCCTGATGGGTGGTGCCGGGCGGACGGCTGGCTGAGCCGGGGCCACCGGTTGAGCAGCCAAGACGGCCGTGTCGTCCAGGAGCTGTGTTGTCGCGCTGTACGAGAAGAGCGGCTTCTTGGGACGGGGCTGCCCTTGTGCCGTGTCGACGCCTTTGCAACAGTCCCCTGCAGGGAGCGAGCCAGGCCGGGACTCGCTCTCGTAGAGGACGTCGCCTTTGTCGTCTCTGTCGCCGACTTCCGTCTCGTGCCGGTCCTTTTTTGCCACGCTTTCGCGACAGACGGGACAGACGGACAAGATGCCCGTCACCACCAGTCCCACACTGCTCAGCGCAAGGTTCAGGTAGACGGCTTGGGCGGCGAGAGTGGACGCATTGGCGGCATCGCGCACCGTCTGGGCCACTTCCAGGCCCGTCAACACGACGGCGGCCACCCAGACAAGGAGCACCAGGCGCGCGGCGAGCAGGCAGGCAAATACAGAAAGCAGACGGTGTGGGCGCGCACACAGCGCAATGGCCCGGACAATGGCCAGCCCGACACTCATGGTGGATGCGCCAACGACGGCGCAGCGGCTGGGGACATCGCCCGGGACGTGGAGGCGGAGGACGGCAGTGGCCACGGCCAGGACAATGGCAGCGGTGGATGTGAAGGCGAGAAGGACGGTGGCGAGGAGGGCAAGCGTCGGTGGTCGTCGTACCCGTTGGGAGGCATGATGGCGTTGATGTGCTGTGTTCTGTGGCGTGGTGGACTTTGACTTGGTCGGCTTTGACCTGGTCGACTCCGTTTTTGTTTTCGACTCTGTGCTCTCCCTCTTTACGTCTGTCCTTTGCATGAGCAGCTCGGGTCGGACGGCGACGTGGACAGCGGGCGTGAGGACGGGGCCATTACGCAGCCATGAGGCGTAGTATGTGAATGAGTGTTGCTGGATGCAAGGGCAAGCAAGAACAAAAGCCAGCTTTGACGGTGTAAAGAGATTGAACAGAAGCCGTAAATACAATCGAGTCGAGGTTAATAACCATGGCCGGCCATGGTTGAGATGAAAGGTGTCTCGATGGACTCCATGAAGCGAGTGAAGGGGAGGCCAAGGAAGGAGAACGAGAGGAGAAACGACAGAAGAGACGGAAAGAAAAGAGAAACAAGGTCAGAAGAGACGGAAGAGACGGAAGGAAAAAGAAACAAGGTCAGAGTATCCAAGACCGCAAGTCCAAAACACCGGACGGGGTAGGGGTCGACACAGAGTCATGGCAAGGTATATGTAGGCAAGGCAGTCGAGGCAGATTGAGACGAGGGACAATGCCCTGCTTCACCGCTGCCACACAGTGATTCTTATGCTTCCCTCTTAGCATCGCATCCGCCCATGGGGTTCCGGTGTCAGAAGAAGAGACGGCCACGGACAACAAGCCTGTCACTATTCGGCTAGGACATCTGGAACGAGGGGGTGGGTCGAAGGAGATCAAGGAGGGTGAGAGAGCTGAGAGAGTTGGGTGAGAGGAGAGAGAGAAGACAGAAGAGAGAGAAGAGAGAGAAGAGAGAAAAGAAAAAGGGGCACAGACGGTCGACGGAAGACGGAAGACGGAAGACGGACCGTTTCCTCTGTTTTCGGTGTCGCTCTGTCATGTTTGATCGTCGACCAGGCCCCAACGCCAGGGCGAGGGAAAAGAGACGAGTCGCAAGACACGTCACAGCCGACTTGCCATTTGACGTCTCGCACGATCGGACCGGCCAGATCGTACGTCCACGCCCATGTCTCCTTGTCGCATATCGTCGGTCTCTGACGCGACACTCTTCTCTCTGCGCGTCGTGGTATCTCGTTTGTGCCTCGGGCCGTCAATCTTTCGTCTCAGACCTGTGCCCGAGAGGACCCAAGGCCATCCCGGAACAAAGGCACAGCCAAAGGCACAGCCAAAGACACAGCGAGTGCGTATCAAGAATCCCAGACTCTGGACAGAAACAGGAGACAGCAGGAAGAAAAAGAGACAGAATGAGTCGAAAGCTGGCCGACACGCCCTGGCCACCGCCCCCATAATGTCCCGTCACACTACCGCCGGCGCCGCCACAACCACCATGGAGAGACGGACGGAGCAGTTGGAATGGGATCGAGTGAACGGCAAAGGGCGTGGGAGACGGGCATAAGGGGACGCGGACGGGATGGGACGGAGCAAGACAAGAAGCTTGAGAACGACTAGAACCTGATCAAAAGAGGCTGGATCAAAAGGAGGCCAAAGACGGATGCGGTGGAGGGTCCCTCAGTCACTAGGGACGTGAAACGCTTGAAGCTGGGTCTCCCGGTCCCTTGTCGTACTCTGTACTGCTCAAGGCGGGATGGAGCCGGGTAGACGATGTTTTGTTGAGATGTAGATGCTGAGATGGAGGATGGAGAATAAAAGGCGTCCAGCTACACATTGTCCCTTCTCTTCCTCCTTTCCTTTACAGGCCGAGTGTCTCGCCTGTTGGTGGACGTGAGGGTCTTCTCTGTGCATCACGGTCTTGTGCATTACTGTCTTTCAACTCCACGAGATGCGTGCTCTCGCACGTTGCATGGAGATCCTCGGCCCATATCAACGCAACCTGCGGTTTCTGTCATGTCAACCATCAGACAAAGGGACAGCCATGGAGACATCCAGCTCCAGTCGCGTCTGCACGTCTCAGAAGAGGCAGGCTGTCCTTAAGAGCTCTTGTTCACGTCCCGCAGGTGATTCGAGCATCACAACAGCGCTGAACAGCTTTGCCCTGCGCATTGCCATGTCCAGTCGACGCGCCGTCTTTGTTCGTGGACAATGGCTTCTTCTGGGACACGTCGCTACAGTACCAGTGGACAATGAACAGCAGAGACTGAGAAAGCAGCAACAGCAAAAGCCGCCGTCTGCCGTCATCGTCTGATATATAAAGGCCGGCATCCCCCTTTTGGTGTCGTTCCCACCGGCATCCTCGTCCAGCTCGCGCTTCATGAACTCGGTCAAGAGCTTCCCACAACGACAACAAGTACGCCACCACCACCACCACGCCGCCGGAATGTGCCTCTACTACCTCACGTACGAGTACGTCTCGTGTGGCCACGAGATCCGGGCCTGCGACCTGCCGCAGACCTGGTGGGCGGGCTATGCCTTTTGCCAGTACAAGGCGGCCCACCCCGAAAAGGACTGCTGGGAGGTGACCTTTGACCAGGCCGTCGTGCCCAGCTACAGGGTTGTTGGCATGTGCCCGCGGTGTGTGGCCTGGCCGGCTCCTGCTGAGGCGGCGGTGGATCCGGTGGATCCGGTGGTTTCGGAGGTGGTTTCGGAGGTGGCTCCGGAGGTGGTTCCGGAGGCTGCTCTCGAGACTCCCGTGTCTCCGGTGTCTCCCGTGTCTCCCGCGTCTCCCGTGTCTCCTGCGACTCCTCCTCACTGGGCCCCGGCTGCCCTGGTCGCGATGCCCGACCTTGGCCTTCTTCAGCTCCTTTGCGGCAACAAGCCCCGGTAGTCGACTGGTAAGTGACACGTTCCCAACTCCTCTGCGGCCCGTAAGGGTGCATAGAACCTGCACCGTGAGTATCGTAGACGACCGAAACAAAGGTCATGGCCGTGGTACGACGTCAGCAAGGCTTGCGTGCATACAACCTGCACCAGTCTAGAACCCGCGTGGCTTTGCGTGTCTCTTGAACCGTGTTTGTTGCAGTACTTGGATCACGTAAGATGGACAATAAGATACACAGTACAGTACACTAAATAAAGATGAAACCTTCTTAAGACAACCGACACGCTCTCGCACATGTGTGTATACAGAAAAATTCATAATGGCATTGCTTGGCCTGGCAGGCAAAAGGCACCGAGTACACGGAGCATCGCCAACACAGCCGTCCACCACCACCGTCACCGTCACCGCCACCTAGGGCGTCGCCGGCAGCACGGCGTCCGGGCGGGCCGGCTGGAGGTAGTCGGCGGGCATCTGGTCGCGGGGCGGCGCCTGTCGGTCCTGGGCCCACTGCCGCACGGCGTCGTAGTTCTTGCACATGTGCGTGGTGTGAAAGTCGGGGAACGCGGCCGGGCTCGCGCGGTCGTACCAGACCTGGCCCAGCACGCCGGTGTCGACGTGGCACATGAGCACCTGTCGCAGCACGTCGACGCAGTGGCTGACGTGCTTCTGCAGCACGGCCTCGTCGTTGCGGAACGCGTGCGTTCCCAGGGCCGAGTAGTAGTCGTAGTTGTACCACACGGCCTGCCGCAGCAGGTTGAGGCAGTGCAGGTGGTGCAGGCCCTCCACGTTGACCAGGAAGCCGCCGCCGTACTTGTCGGCGCGCTGGACGTGGCTGCTGGTCAGGCCGCTGCGCGGTCCCGCCTCCGCCGGAATGACGCCGGCGCGGTAGTCGACGCCCAGCGCCTCCCAGGCGGCGTCCACGTCGGGCGCGCCCGGCCGCCGGTAGACGTCCTCGGCCAGGAACGAGCCGTTGAAGAGCACGGGCCGGTACTGGATGGCGACCTCGTCCAGGAGGGGCGAGTACTGCGCGGTGTGGGCGGCGCACGCCGCGTCGAGGCGGCGGGGCGCGTAGGCCGAGGCGCGGCCGGCCAGCGCGCCGACGACGAGCGAGGCCACGTTGGTCACGCCCAGCACGGCCACGACGATGCAGGCGCGCTTCCAGGTGGCGACCGTGGTCGTGGTCGGCTTTTCGCGACGGTGACGGGAGCTGTCCCGGTCCGACGACGTCGCCGAGCCGATGAAGCGGGCGGACTCGGCGTCGTCGTCCGAGTGGCGGAGGGGACGGTAGTCGGAGGGCATGGTGAGGGACGATCGAGCAAAAGGACAATGGAGGTTGGTGTGTGTATGGACAGAGTGTGGGAGCAGACAGAAGAGGTGAAGGGACGGACGAGATGGAGGCAAAGCAAGGAGGACAGCTGGAGGGAGAGGAGACGGTCAATGGATGAGTCACGACAATGGGTCAAGACGGATACGAGCTGGAGAGTGCAGATGAAGATGACTGACGTCAACGTGAAAACGGGCAGCAGTGAATGAGACTGTCCTTGTTGCCTTGTTCCGCCGTCTGCCAGTCGTTGATTCTTCTCTTCGTCTTCTCCGTCCATCTTCTCTTCGTCGTCACCGTCCATCTTTGTCTCCTCTCCTCGCTGACAGAACATGCCATCTCTCGTTGCCTCTTCCTTCCATCCGTCTGTGAGTCGCCGTCTATTCTATTTCTGTCTTGCAGCTGGGCAAAAGCCCGGCAACCTGCAACTCGATGAGCCGGACAGCCATGGCCCGTAGTGCTGCTCGTACCGGTGTTGTGCCTTGATGGAGGGTGGGAACAAGACAGCTATTCCTGCACATGGAGTGGAAGTGGAAGTGAAAGTGGAAAGGCTGTACTTTGTAGTCTTGGTCAGCTTCCTTGGTGCATTGTGCATTGTGCATCGTGCGTGGTCTCAGCTGACATGCATTGTCTTGTCATTCTCTCGTGTGTTCTCATCTTCACATTCTCCATCTTCTCACCCTCTCACCAGATGCCCCAGACAGTCAGCTCACTCTGCACTCGGCGTCCTTTTAGACCGGCTTCCTTGATTTCGTTCTTTTGGCTGGGAATACGAGTTGCGGAGTCGGTCGGCAACCTTTGGTGGTGACGTCTGTCTCGTCTGTCTCTTCTGTCTCTTCTGTCTCTCTTCTCTCTCTTCTGTCTCTCTTCTCTCTCATCTCTCTCTTCTGTCTCAGCGAGTAAACGGCCGTCGAAACAACAACGTACTCTGCTTCTCTCGAGTCAGAGTCTCTGTACTTCAAGCGAGACTCCCGCGACCGCACACCTCTTACAGTCAGCCGTCTTCATCTGTTGGCATATACTACAACTGGACGACTCGACCCTGGACGTCATTTCCACCTCACCACGTCGAGCCACGTCGCACGCAACACAAAGACCCTTCTTCCCCGGATTCCCGTCTTCCGTCGTATCCTCTGGCATTGCCCGTCCTCTTCGCCGCCCTCCCACTGTGTTTACCAACTCCATCCACGAACCACACACACTGCGAGAAACCTCGTATCGGCTTCTCCGCATCGTCCGCCTCGCCCACTATGCAGTAGCGCGGCCGTAGGGCCAGATCGCCCGTCTCCAGCCTCTTCTACAGAGTGCAGAGTGCAGAACAAGCCTGGCCCAGGGTCGAGGATCGGCAGCGCCTCCAAGACGACTCCGTCCTTGTAGATTGACAACACGACGTCAGGGCGCGCCGTAAGCTGCGTGTCGGCCTCGTATTGACGACGGGCGGACGGCAGACAGACGAAAGAACCGAGAACACGAGTCGACTCCGCGATACGAGACAGCTGCGAGACAATGCATGGAAACGGTTCGGCGTGACGTGGAGCTTGTGAGGCGATGGTGTCATTTGTTTTGGCATTGCCATCTGCCATGCTATTTTGAGCATCTGTGTGCAACGGTCGCAGACATGCAACTTTGACAACACGGCGAGCTCGTCAGACGGAGTGCCTCGATGCGCCCTAAAGGACATAACAGCGTCAACAGGGTCGACTCAGGCTCGGGAGTGGAGGAGGGGTGCAAGACGAAAGAGGGCGTGCAGACAGGACCGGCCAGGTGAGATGCGCTGATGTCTTCCATCACTGACCTCACTGCCGTTTGATCCAGTCGGGGCCGGTCTTGGGTCGCTCACTCGTCTTCACCTCGCTCTCTCATTCTCTTTTACTTTCTCCTCCCGTAAATCATCTCCGCCTCCCCGCGCCAGAGGACGCCTTCTGATCCTCTCTCCAGCGTTCCCTCTCCTCACCTTTGCACGTAATCTTCGTCCCTTTGCTCTTCTTCTACTCGCCTCCTCGATCCTCATCCATATAAACCCCTTCCAGCCTTCTGCCTCCATCATTAACTTTTGATCCTCCCCTTAACCTCACCTCTGTCTTTTCTTCATCTTCTCATCTTCTCATCTTCTCATCTTCTCATCTTCTCATCTTCTCATCTTCTCTTCATCTCCCACACGCAAATCCGCTCTCCCCGCCATCACAATGAAGGCCGCCACCCTCCTCTCTGCCGTCGTGCTCGCGGCCCCGGTCCTGGCCGCCCCGGCCCCGGTCCCGGCCGACGCCGACACCGTCGCTGCTCGTGGCGAAAAGGCCGGCTACGCCAGCTACGGCGACTACCCGCCCCCCAAGGGCGGCTATGCCGACTACGGCGCCTACAAGGAGACGCGTGCTGAGGCCGGGGCCGCCGAGAAGCGCGGCAAGGACAAGGCCGAGGGCTATGCGTCCTACGGCGACTATCCTCCGCCCAAGGACGGCTATGCCAGCTACGGCGCCTACCGGCGGTGGGTGGCGAGCATCAAGAGCTTTTTTGTTTGAGGGCGTCTCTTTGGGGAAGATGTCCGAGACTTTTTCTCGACAGGGCGCTCTGAAGAAGACGGAAGACGGAGGGAAGAAAAAGACAAAATAACCGACACAACTGCATTCTCGCTGTTTGCACGGCGTCACAGAGGACACCTCACGACTCTCATTAACGACGTAACGGATACTGGACGAACATGATATGTTTACGGCTGTGGACTTATCGTTTCCTCTCATCTCACATTACTCTGCCTTTTACTCTTTGGAGGAACATTGATGGACCCATGTCTTGTCTCTTTATAGCATAGCTTAATACACTCCTTTTGCTACATTCAAAGAAAGAGGAACATCAGGTAAACTCAAACAAACCGGCAGTCTACAAAGAAAGAAACATAATACGCCCTTCATGCCGCCTCGTTTCATCTTCTTCTCCGTCTAAACGGTGCAAGTGAAAAGTGGAGACGGCAGCGGATTGCCGTATCGATAAGAGAGCCGTATCTAATCGGGCTGTGGATGCTGACTAGTCGGCTCTCTGTGGGTCCACTTTTAAATTTTCACGGGACAGACCTTTTTGTCGACTGATTAATTCAGTCATCTGCATCTCCATTGCCATTGCATCTCCATCTGCATCCTCACCCACCTCACCAACACACCCCTCACCGCACGACACTCACATCAACATGCATCTCATGTGCACCGTCGACGCCAGCGGCAAGCGTCTGTACACGCTCAAGAAGCTGACGGCCGAGGGCAAGGTGACCAAGTCGGCGCATCCCGCGCGCTTCTCGCCGGACGACAAGTGGTCGCGGCAGCGGGTGACGCTGAAGCGGCGCTTCAACATGCTTCAGTTGGAGAAGTAGACTAGAGTAGTCGGTATGACTCTCTCTGATTCTCTTGACGAGCGAAGCGAGAATCAACCATCTTTCGAGCGAAGCGAGACCGCCAAACACCACGAAGCCCAACTGCACTCTCCTCGACGAGCTTCACCAGCTCGGACCGCACTTTTACGAGCGAAGCGAGGACCACCACGTCGACAACCACCCACAATCTACCCGTGTGGCTCGCCAGCTCGGGAGCATCCCAGACGGCCGAGAATCCTGGTCGACACACTCTCTGGACGGCAAACGACGGGCGACAAAGTGAGTGAAGAGACGAGAAAAACGAGAGGAGACAGACGAGAGGAGCGGACAAGACGAGGAGACAAAAAGACAAGACGAGACGAGCATACTAACACCCACAGTCAACTCTGGCATCCTGACAGACGACATGGACAGACACCCTCAACTCGACATGGAGAGGCGACGGGACATGGAGGCGGACGTTGACGGAGGCTGTGGCATTTCTGGCAATCCAAAGGTCTGAGGCGTTTATCTTTTTGTGTTTCTGTCTATTGTCTCCTACTACACCCTGTTATACTCTGATTTGCGGCGCTCTGGTGAATACAAAAGTTGCACTCTACAAGTCGACCAATGACAAGAATCCATAAATCGTATTAAATCAGGCAACAAAGAGGACGTGAGAATGAAAATACAAAACATGACCGGTCCGTCCAACGCCGCATAACCCAAATGCATCATAACTTTTTGTCCTTGGTCGACGTCAATTCTGTCCTCCCTAGTCGACGTCAACTCTTTCATCCCCCGTCGCCGTCTACTTCCGCTTCTTGGCGTTGACGTTGCGGCCGGCGCCGACGCGCATCTTGGCCTGGTACTCGGCGTTGCGGAAGCCCGTCAAAATGTTGGGCAAATAGTCCTCGTCCATGAGGTCGCGCACGCGGTGCCGCTTCTGCTCCTCGACCCGGCGCGTGTACTCCTGCTGGTCCTCGGACAGAATCAGGTCGCGGCCCCAGCCGTTGTGGCCGCCGCGGCCGCCCTGGGTCGTGGCCGAGAACTTGCCGCTGGCGCTGCCGTGCACGGGCTTGGGCACGCTGTAGACGTTGCCGCGCTTGTTGTACTGGAAGTTTCTCTTGAGGAAGAGCTGGAAGTTGCCGGTGGCGGCGTCGGTGGCGCAGGACGTGCGCGTCAGCGTGGCCTGGCCGCACTGGGGGCAGAACTGCCGCTCCATCTGGCGCGTGACCGTGAAGCAGCCGTGGCAGCGCAGGACCCAGGTCTTGACGCGCGTGATGCGGTCGAGCGCGGGCGACAGCAGGTTGAGGTTGATGCGGAGGGCCACGTTCTGCATGGCGTAGTCGGACGACAGCAGGGCGGCCTGCAGGCGGCGCTGGATGGGCTGCGTGGGCGCGCCCAGCTTGTCCTTGGCCTGCACCTTTTTGAGGTTGGACGGTGTGATCCACTCGCCACCGTCGTCGGATGCCTCGTCGTCGGAGGCGTTGGGGGCGTCGGAGGAGGCGTCGGAGGCGGAGGCGGAGGCGTCGGCGGTAGTGGGTTCTTCCGTCGCAGCCGCCTCCGTTGCAGCCGCCCCCGTCTCCGCCTTGTCGTCCATGGACAGCTCGGCCACCTTGTCTTCGAGGGTCTCGGCCGTCTTTGCCTCGGCCGTCTTTGCCTCGGTCGACGGAGCCGACTCTGTCGATTCCGTCGACTCCGTCAATTCCGTCGACTCCGTCGCCGCCGCGGCTTCCGCAGCGACTGCCGCCGGCGACTTCCCGTTCACGCCCTTTTGCGTCGGCGTCGCCCGCAAGCGCCAGTCGCCGCCGTTCCGCTCGCACTCCACCTCGTACGTCAGCGCCAGCAGCTGCAAATCGGGCCGGCTCAGCACTTCCAGGTCGCCCGTCTTGCGCGCAAAGTCGCTCACAAACTTGACACTCGCCGGCTTGGGCGTGCGCAGAGTGAGAAAGGGCAGCAGCGTGGTGGTGACGCGGGCGCGCGTGGCCGGATCGCGGATCTCGTCAATGACGGACGGGATGGTGACGAGACACTCGGCCTGGGCGACCAGGGTGCTGACGGAGGGTCGTTCTTGATGAGGGGGCCGGCGTCGAGGACGAGGGTGTGGATGGGTTTGCTGGCGTCGGCGTCGGTGGAGGTGGTGTTGTCTGGCGTGTTGGTGTTGGTGGTGTCGGTGGTGCTGGTGGTGCTGGCGGTCGTATCGACCAGAGTCTCGGCCGGCGCGGGCACGTCGGCCGGCGCGCTGTCGGACGGAGTTGCCATATTGATCAGCGTCAAAGTATGTGATCAAGATGCTCGGAGGCTGGAAAGAGATCGTAATGTTGGTATTGCAAAGTTCAAGAGGGCGAACCGACCCGATGTATTTTTTCTGCCGATAAGAAAATGTTTAGTGGGGGAGCGCTGATAGATTACGTAGAGGGGGCCAGTCCGATCTGTGCCAGCTGGTGGCAGCTGGCAGACTCTGTAACAGAGAGCGGAAACCGACCAATCAGATCCGTAAACCCTGACTACCCGAATCTCCAACATCGTCAAAGTCGCGAATACAATACAATATGCATGGCTGTTCTTCTTCATTCTCGTGTAGGAACGATACGGCGAGTCTCACAACCGGCAGGCTGCACCAGTAACAAGGCTGCCATCCGGTGGACCTTCTCGTGCCGTGTCTCGCCGCCTATCGCCAGAGTACGTCGTACGCCCTGTTGGCTGACATTGTCTACGGAGTACGACGCATTCTTGTACGTCGTACGCCGTAGAGACTGCTGTCTATCCAGCTCAAGCTGCAGTCTCCAGGGTGGCACAGCGTGGAGAATAAAGTAAAACTCGATGGACGGCTCCCGTTCGTTCCGCTCGTGGCGACACAAGAGCCGCAGCTACCTGCAGGTCCCATCTGGGACTTTCTGGGCTGTCTTGCGCCTTTACTTTCCTGCCAGCTGCTCGTCTGTCTGTCGCTGTGGGATAATACGACTCTGAAGCCTCGGGAAAAGGAGCCGCAATGCAGCATCCCAGAGTAGCGGTCAGCCTCGGTCTGTCTGGCAAACGACAACATCAGCAGCAACGGCAGGACACGGAAAGAAACAGGCAAACGAGTAGACATTGACACGTCTGTTGCACGCGGACCCCAGAGACTGGTGACGGGCGAGAGACAGCCAGCTGGGTCCTGCCCTCTGTCCTCTGTCCACTCGACTGCGTTTGCCGTCGCACAAGGCGATGCAGACAGCTGGTGAACCGTGCTCGAGTGATAAAAAGGACGGCATCGCCTGCTTCTGCAGCAAGCGTCTCTGCATCTCTCTCACATCCAGGACAATGACAGTGCTCATCACCAACGGCCATTGACGGTTGCTCATCGCCAGACACGACAGCACGACAGACGCCATGACGGACAACACTCTGCAGGCATCCGCGTCATGGGACGCCGTCTTTGCGGCGACCATGGCGGCCATGTACGGCCGGCGCGTCTCGAGCGGCGGCAGAGGCGGCTGCGGTGCCGACAACGCGGACGGGCGCCCGAGGTGAGGCCAGGCACATTGCATGGGCATCCGACACCCGACACCCGACAGCCGACACCGACACGGTACTGACATTCTCGCAGACACAGGCAGAGCCCTGGCTGCCAAAGCAGTCAACCATGGCTGCCGAGCCATTCCGCGTGCAGCTCATGCACGAGCCTGTCTGTCAATCGCCTCGACGTCGACGACGTCGACGACGTCTCCGACCATTCGTCCCACACCAACCACGCACGTTCCCCGCTCCGCTGGGGCGGCAGCCCATACGCCAGTCACCAGCGCAGAGATGCTGTACGGCCGCACGGCTACCGAACCGGCATGGCACAGACCGTCCGGCGGCGAGCACGAATGGTGCTGACAGGATGTCGCAGACGTATGAGCAAGACGCAGGCAAGGTGATGCTGGCGCCGACGGTGCGAGGAGAAGAGGAGAAGAGAGGGGCGCCAGAGTTGAGCGCAGTGGACGGAGCTTTCTAAGCATGACATGGTCGTGCATCAAAATCCTGTCAACCGATCGAGGCGGTCGATCGCGGCGACCGATTGAGGAGCTTCTGTTTATGTTTCTTGTAGCAGCCCGCGTCTATCAACTAGTCCACATCAGCCTTGAGCGTATTGTATGGCGCCAAGGCACGCTGTCTTGGACGCCCGAGTCGGACGAACAAGGGGAGCAAAAGACGAAGAAGGAGAAGAGGGAGAATGCTGGCAATCAAAGTGCCATTCGCTCTACACGTCACAAGCAGTACAGAGTATCGGCGTGGAAGTACCCTGTCAAGGTGGTTGACAGCCGCCTGTTGTCTACGATGTTGCAGTCTGTTGTTGTCTGTTGCAGTTTGTTGCAGTTTGTTGCTGTTGCTGCGAATGGGCTGCAATGTTGCGCCATGCCGATCGCATTCTTCCCTCCCCCTTCCCCCCCCCTCGTACAGTGCTCTGTGTTCGTCTTCTGCATTGGTGATCGACAAGCCCAGGCCGCCCCCACGAAAAGACCGAGCGATCAGCAAGATGGCAAGATGGCAGGGAGAAACACCTTGACTATCCCCAGGATCGCACCCCTCGAGTGCCCAGTCAGACAAAAGGCAATGCTGGTGTCGCCGCGCAACTCTTTTGCCAGTATGAAGGACTGCTCAGCGTCGGTCGAAACGGGTTCTGCTCGTGTACGAGTCAAGCAGGTTCCGACTTTGACCGTCCTTCATCCCGGTCCCCTGGCCATTGCTCGCTGTCGTAAGGCACGAGGCTGCGAAGAAGATGCAGAGGAACGTGGCGTGTTTTCTGGTGGCTGTACGGGCACACAAGGCCCTCAATCGAATCGATGCTCGTGGGGTCCTTGACAATACAGCATACGAACGTGAGCGTGGAGCTTGTCCTGATCGCCTACTCCGCAATGTCCTCTGGTCGATGGGCGGTCTCGCGCGTCGACGCCCGGCACGTCCAATTCCCCCTGGGCCTGCAGCACCTCGCAGTCGTCCCTTGCCTGGCAGCCAGGGCAGCCAGGGATGTTGTCGCCGTTGTCTGTTTCTTCTTCTCTTCGTTGACCGGCAATGGTCATCTCACGACACACGCCGGCACTACTCGTACGCCGTATTGCCATGCGTACAAAGTACGTCGTCAAAACGAACAGGGGCGTGGCTGGGATGTCGCGGCATCTCGCGATACTCGTACTTTGTACATACTTTTTACGCCAGCGTCCGTGTCCTGCGCGTCTCCTGACTGCCATCCGGTCTCTTTTCCGTCCTGCGGGCCAGCGTTCTAAGAATAAACACAGGCGACGTGTTCGTAGTCGTATTCAGCCGACATGCAGAATCGTCGAGCACAGTATTTTGTACTCGTACTTTGTACAGAGACGATTTGCGACGCGCGACAAGGGGCGGACAGCAAATACAGTCGGCCGATCCTCTGATCCATTGGTCTGGACCGTCGACGAACATGGGCTGTGTCTTGTCTGCTCCCTGTCTGTTCCCTGTCTGTTCCCTGTCTATCCTTGTCTCTTCCCTGTCGTCCTGGCTGTGCCCGGGCCCGCTCGCTTGGTCTGGCTCCGATACCTGTTTTTGCTGCAGTTGTCTCCAGTTTTTGCGGGCCACTTTGTCCCAGCAAACGGACAAGACGTCGACTTTCTACTCAAGGCATCCGTGTCATTATGTCGATACGAAAAATGGATCGTGGGAGAGGCGCGCGTGTTGTTGGTGATTGGGTATCTCGTGGACGACTTGGATTGCGCAGGTTGTTCATCTCTTCCAGAAGGTGACGTGCGCTTCCGTCAGTAGGTCAGTACTCAGTAGGTCGGGTCGGCTCTTGTTCAGCATAGTCACGTTGCAGCCACGTCGAGATAAAGTATATGTTCAAAAACGTTGATATAAAGCAGCACAAAAAAGAATGGATATAATGCCCCTATCAGATGGCTCGTGGGACTCTTGTCTGGTTTCCTGATTCCTGATTCCTGGTTTTCCAATGTGTCTGTGTATACAAAAGATCCAAAGAAGAAGCACGAAAAAGTCCCGTTGTCGCACATCGTCGGCTGAACGAAGGTGAAGAAGTGAAAAAGTGAAAAGTGAGGAAACAGGTGGTAGAATTTGATTGAAAAGCCTCCCGACACAAAGTCATAAGGTGTCAAAAGATAAACCCCCATATATAGTCGTTGAAAAAAAGAAGAAAAAACCCAAGACAAAGGAAAGGCAAAACGGCAAACGTTCGTCCACCGCTTACCAGGTGGCCACCAGCGACACCGAGCCGGGGACCAGGTTGCCGCCAATGCCGTCCAGAGCCTCGTCGCCGGGCAGGTAGGCGTTGCTACCGCCGCCGCCCTCGTAGAGGGTCGAGCAGGTCGCGCCGTCGGCGGTGCAGGCCTTGAGGGCGCCATAGGGGCCACCGACGGAGCCGGCAACGAGGGCCGAGGCGTCGAAGCCCGACCAGCCGCTGTTGGCACCGCTGCCAAAGTCAAACTCGAGCCAGGGGCAGAGGAACTCGCCGACGGAGGTCAGCGACACGGAGCCGGCCTGGCAGCACATGCCGCCCTGGGTGTTGGTGTCAAAGACGACGTGCTGCGAGGCGCCGGCGGGATGGTAAAGGTCAGGGCCTGGTTGCCGCTGAAGAAGCCGTTGATGCCGCCGTCGGGGCCGATCTTGTTCCAGACCTGGCACTGCATGGTGGAGCTGCCGCTGTTGACGGCCTTGACGCCGTAGGTGTACTTGTCGGCAATGCCGGACTGGACCAGCTTCATGTTGGAGCCGTAGCCGTCGCAGCCGGTGTTGCCGGCGTAGGCGATGTCGGCGGTCGTGGCGCGCTTCTTGCCGTTGCGCTTGGACGTGGAGCAGCTGGGGAAGGCCTCGTAGGACGAGATGCCGCTGCCGGAGGCGTCCGAGGACGAGGCGGTGGACGAGGCCGAGGAGGAGGCAGCGGACGAGGCCTTGGACGAAGAGGCGACGGCGGCCACGGCAGCCTTGGCCGAGGTGGCGGCCTTGGAGGTGGTGGGCGTGGCGGCGGCCGCGGTGGACGACGTGGTCGTCGGGGTGTTGGCGACGGCGGCGACCAGGGTGGGCTTGTGGGCGGCCTTGAAGGGCGAGCCGCCCTGGGTCCAGGAGACGACCTTGCCGTCAATGGTGGCGGTGACGAGGACGGCGTCGTCACGCTTGTCGGCCTGGAGCTTCTCGTGGACGGCACGGTGCAGGTGGTTGTGGGCGTGGGCGTGGGCAGGGCCGGACGGGTGGGCCGAGACGCCGACGGCGGCCAGCAGGAGGGCGTTTGTGAAGCGCATGATGTCGGTGGTGTTTGTGAGTCTGAAGTTGAGTCTCGATGGGATCGTGTTGTGTCGTAACTGTCGTGTTCTTGAGATTGTATATGTAGCTTGTTGCTTGCTATGGCGTTTGCTTTGCTGTTGCTTTGCTTTCGGTATCCAAGTTGGCCAGAACTGGTGATTGTCTTTTGCGATATGATGGTCAAGGAGAGTGGTTGGAAAGAGCTGGCTTTCCAAAGAGCGTCGGTGCTGTAGAAACACAAAAGGAGTGTGGTCGTTTGCTGAAAGCAAAGAAAAGGAATGAATCTTTGCGATGGAAGCAAAGAGGAGGGATCGGAAAGGAATGAACGCGTGGATATCAAAGTCAGACGGGGAGGAGGAAAAGCGCGAGATGGGCCCGGGGGGTGGGAGGTGAGGTCTTTAAAGGGAGTGTGAAGGGGTGTCAAGGAGTGTCAAGGAGTGGACGGATGACCGAGAGGCGGCGAACCAAAAGAACAGGGGAAACAAACAAAGGTGAGGCGTGAAAGAGGGAAAAAGACGAGGGAAAGGAGAAGAAGAGGAAGAAGGGAAGAATGAGGGCAAAAGAGGATACAGAGATACAAGATACAAGATACAAGTACAAAGGTACAAAGGGGAGAAGGGCGCCAGGGGAAAGGGGCGCTTGCGCCGCTAGGTCGCGACTGCCCTTTTCGTAGTGCCGCGAGATTGCAGGAAAGTGGGTCTGTGGCCGTAGCGGCCAGGGCCAGAGGGCAGGCACGGCCAGCGCGTCTTGGTGTCTCCATCTGCGCCTTCCGGGCCACTCTTTTCTGGGTTCTCGGTCGTTTTGGGTCAATTGGGTCATTTGTCAATGGGCGGTTCCGTTTTGGGTCATTTGGCCCAGGCTCTTGCCTCTGCAGGATCCAGGGGTCTGGTGGCGGGCAGAGCGAGGAAAGAGCCAAGAGAAGAGCCAAGAGCGCCCAGCGCATTGACTCTGGGCGGCCGATGGCGAAGACAAAACAGACGGCTCTGCGCCGTGGCTGGCACGCAAAAGACAGACAACAACAAAAGATGAACAGAGAACCACAACAAACATTGTGCAAAGAGTACGAGTACTCGTCAGGTACGCAGGCACCGGGTCTCCGGCAAGACTGGCATGTGCTGGGTGGAGACAGGGGCAGTGACAGGGAAGGAGCGCGGAAAGAGCCCACGGGAAGGAAAAGGGCGCGACAAGAGGGGAAGAACGACGTGTACAAAGTACATGACCTCTGACCGACCGTCAGACACTGCAGATGCACGCTGCAGCTGCCACGGTGTTTACAAAGTACGGCGTGCGAGCGTGGCGACAGCCGCGAGACGAGGTTGACGAGGTTGACGACGACCGCCGCTCCCTGCAGGGCACGTCTTGTGCTGCAGTGTCCCGGAAGAAAGTCGAGTACGTGTACTCGTTCCTCTGCATGGGCCAAGGAACGTGCACGGAAAGAGACAAACAGGGCCAAGGCCGGAGCACAGCAAAACGTGGGCCACACCACTCAGGGGCCGCAGCCAATCACAGCGCGCACATCCTCATTGAGGCGTCGTTTCGAAAACAGCCAGAGCGGGCCCATTCAGGGTCGGACCAATCATGTCCATTGACCGTCCTAGAGCGGTGGGTCTTGCGCCAAATGGGGGCGACAATACGCGGAGCAGAGGCAAGACAAGACTGCGCTCAGAAATAGTCGGGCTGTCTGTGTACTTTGTGTGTAGGAGTATTACCTACTGAGTACGAGTACTGTGACTTTGTGGCTGTACTTGTAGGCTCTGGCTAGCCGAAGCCCTACAAAGTAAAGCCGCCACACGACGCCGTCCAACGCCGCGCCAGTGATACTGCTACAGACGATCCAGTGTAAAGAACGCAAGCAAAGTGGTGAAAGTCAGAGTCAGAGGGTGTAATGTAGTGCAGTGAGTGCAGTGCAGTGAGTGCAGTGCAGTGAGTGCAGTGCAGCGTACGAGTCGTAGTGCAGTGTAGTGCAGTGAGTGTTCTCCGGAATGGACCAGCGGGTAAACGGGGAACCGGCGACAGTGGCTACAGCACATCCGCGGTCGCTCATAGCGCAACTACCAGTACTTTACGCGCAGTACGCCGTAAAAGGACTCGACCCGTAGGCTACAGCAGTCGGCCTCGCAGTTCTTCCAGTTGCTCTCTTCCCCTAGCCTTCTTCCGTCGATGTTCGGCCTCCATTTAACCCACCGATTGTCAGTGGGCCTTTGCCATTGTTCTGGACCATGGCCGGGCTCCATTCTCTGCAATGCGTCGCCGTGTCGTCGTCGCGGCCAGTGGATTCAGGCACGCAATCACAAGCACGACGTGTCACAATGCAACATACCCAAGGACGAGAACGACGTCCGTCACTGAGGAGGCATCGCCGTCGGCGCCACGACATTGTCGGGACCGCAGCTGCACCGTCTTTGCGTCTGCATCGCGCGGTCTTGTGCCTGACGTTGTGTCTGACGTTGTGTCTTGCCGGACGTTTTGTCTAGCCCGACGTTTGTCTTGCCCTACTGCATGTCTCATCACGCGGTACCTGTCGGTTGACGTGGCCGTGCACTGCCGGACGAGTACTTGTACGTCCTACGTCGCAGTGAATCGAAAGGATGCCACACCATAGCGCCTCGTGAACACATGCGTCTTTGTCTTTGTCGCTTGCATCGTCCGTGTTCTGCCCTCCTTGCCACGCCTTTGTCGCCTCAATCCACTTTCATGTCTACGTCTCTCAGGTCTTGGGTCTTTGGGTTTCCATGCAGTTGAGGCGTCTGTCTCCGCTGATCGGATGTTTCCGTCTCTTTGTCTTTCCGTCTGTCGTTTCTGTTTCCGTCCAGCGTTCCTTTGTTTCGTGACTTGGCTGCCCAGGACCCCAGGAGTTCTTTATGGTCTTCTACAAAGTACGAGATCTCATGGTCTTTGTGGCTTGTATGGCCTCGTCTCTCGTCTTTCTGACCTCTTTAACCCTGCCCTTGTTTCGTTTCATCCTATTTTTATCGTCTCATTCACCTCTTGGTTCTTCTTCTTCTTCTCTTCTTCTTCTTCTTCTTCCCTTTGCGTTTTCGTACAAGGTGTGCATTGTCGTTGTCGCCGCCTCTCTCTGGAACGAGCTCCAGCGCTTTCAGGGTCCCACCCGAGCCACTCCCCCGCTGCCGCGCGCCAGCAAACGGCCGTCTAAGATATCCACTGTCTACAAAGTACTGTGCTCACTGTCCTCTATGTCCTACTGTCCTCCACTAACATGCACTAACATTCACCAACATACACTAACATCCACTAACATCCACTACAAAGCCCTCATCCAATCGTCTTTTACAGTCGACCTCTCCATCCACCCATCCACACTGTCCGTCGCACGCGCATTCGGCATCTAGGAACAAAGGGGACAAGACTGACAGGAGGACAAAGAAGACGGTGAAGAAGAGCGACAGAAGAGCGACAGAAGAGCGACAGAACAAAGCGAGAACAAAGCAAAAACACCGAGTGGTCCCAAAGAGAGCCGGACCTGTCAGTCGGCCAGGAACGGTGCATAAGACCAGGAACAGAACGCCAACGATCCAATGAGGTGTTCTACAGCAAATTAGCTCTGCCGCACATCTCGTTCTTTGTGCGGATGCGATCAACGGCCGTGATGGCAAACCGTTGCAAGTCCATGCATGGATAGGCAGAAGAGAGACAAAGACGCGGCAACGAAAACGGGAAAGGGAAACGAGAGACGAGAGACACGAGAGAAGACCAACAAAGGCGGCCCGGTTGTTTGACAGTTGACGCTTGACGTTGACGTTTGACGTTGACGTTTGACGCTTGAATTGAACCACGCAGGACCAGTCAAGCCCAGCGGTCCATGTCCTACGAGTCGAGTACTCGTAGTAGGCCAAGTCCAGCGTCTGGCGAGTACTTTGTACCTACAGTGAGGGGTTTTGTCTCGGCCGGCTGTCACTCTCGCAGTCTTCCATCAACACGTTTTCCTGCCCCGTGGCCGTCTTTCTTCGATGCAGCCACACTTTATTGGGGGGTAAGGGTTTTTCCTCTCATTCTTCCTTTTTCCCTTCTTCCTCCTCCTCCTCCTCCCTCCCTCCCTCCCTCTTGTCCATTCTTCTCTGCCCGTCTCCCACTCCTCGCATCCGTCGTTGCCTGTAAAAAGCCACGTTGGGGTTAGCTGCATGCATGCTCTTTCACCGACAACATCGCATCCGGAACAGATCCACAGCGACGAGGCAAAACCATCCAGAACGACGGCGAAGCGGAAGAGAAGCCCACCTTTGCCACCAAGGGTTCCACCGACAGCACCGCCCAGCCTCCGGCACCACTACGAAGTAGAAGCGAGGACGCATCCACCCGGCTCTGCTTTGCTCTGGCTGCCTGGTCGGAACCCTGGACCAGTGCAAGGCACACCGCACGCAGCCTGTCAGAGCGGACAGGGGTCGATGGCGACCTTTGAGTTTTCAGTACGAGCACAAAGTATCGTCCCGCCATTCGACATATCGACATTCACATTCGGCCTTTGGCATTACCTTTGGCACTCGATTTGACCCATGACAATTGCCGTACAACCTGTCCGAGCCATCTCCCCATCTCCCGAGACATTTTCTGTCTGCCGCGCACTTTTCGCTGTGTTCTCTGCCGGAGAACAAAGTAGTCTTGCGTCGTATCTGCTGCTGGTCGACTGCTGGTCGACTGCAGAGTCTGCAGAGTCTGCAGAGTGCAGTTTTCCTTGCACAAGACTCGGATGCGTATCTTTCATATACGGTTACTTACCAAGTACTGTGTACGAGTACTATGTACTGTGAACGAGTACTCGTACTAAGTACTGTCTACGAGTACTGAGTACTTTATACAGCAACCCTTCACCCTTGTGTCGACGCGACATTCGACCTGTACTTTGTACATTTTCACCCTCTGTGTCCCACGTCCATCTTCTGGTTCCTCTTCCTCCCGTGCGTCTGGCTTGGCGCTCTCTTCCCGTCCTCGGGCCAGTGTCACTGCAAGTCATGGCAAGGAAAGACGAGTGCACACAAGGGCACACAAGGGCACACATGGCGACACAGACACGGGCGGACAAGAGCGGAGGCGTGCCACGATGCCGTCTGGACGATCTCACGAGTAGTCAGATCCGTCGTGCAAGTACTCGTCTGGCATATTGTACTACTTTGTACAGAGATTGACCCACGTCTCACGATGCAGCTAAACTAGTTTTTTCATCGCCGCATTCAGTCTTCAGCAGGCGTCCACTGAGTTTTTACAGAGTTTTCGCAATCCTGTGCTCTCACTGTCCCGTTCGGTCCAGCGTGCGACAGCGCCGATGCACGTCGACCCAGTCTTTCGCGTCGGTCGGAGCAGCGGCTTTTTTCTGTTTGGCTGCCTGGACATACAGTCTGCGACCCATGCGCCGCACTGTGTGTGCGACGGTCTCCCGTTGGCTTGGCCTCTGCTGCACTGTTCTGGCCGTCTTCGCTGGATGCCCATGCCATGCCGTCCGGTGGCTGGCAGTCGCCATGCCGGAAGAGGATCGTCTGCCGCGCACAAAGCACGGCTGGCATGGCGGGCAACGTGCACAACCTCCCCGTGGCGTGACTACAAGGTACGTCGAGGCCCCGTTGTCGGACTTGACGTGGGACCTGGGGCTTGCCTGCATCGCAACCAGGAAAACTCTGCAGGTCGGATGCCGTGGCCAGCGCCCTCGTCGGTCCGCGATCCTGGGCACGGCCATGCGCCATATTGTCCTAGCTGCAGATGCGTTTGCCTCCTTGTGCGTCGCATCGCGTCCTTGGCACGCACAATGGGACGTCGCGTCGCCGAGGGGGGGGGGGGGCATGCAGGACGGCGGATGGGAGTCCGGCGCCGTCCGACAACGGCTCTTGTCCGTGACTGTCCAGCCGCTGGTGAGGAGCCGAACACAGGGACAAGGGCAAGGGGCAAGGGGCAAGGGCAATGGGGGCAAGACGCCGTCAGTCTCGTTTGCTGCCTGTCAAAGCCACGAGGAAACGATCCCGGCCCGGCAAGGCAAAGACGCCGGTCTCGGGGCGAAGCAGACGACATTCAAGAAGAGGGTAAAGAAGGGTCCCGACAAAAGGCAGACGCCACGCGGACAACGGGCAGGGGAGGCAAACCCTCTGTGCAGAGTCCGGCGCAAGTGTCAGTGCCAGCCGTTGCGGAATTTAACCTTTGACCATGGGCCTTTTGCCCCGTGGCATGCGAGTACTCGTACTACGAGTATGTCCGTTGCTGCCGCGCCGCAAAAAGGGTGCCAGTCTGCGCCAGTGCGTCTTGATCGACGGCGGGAGGCGAAAGAAGGGAGGCGAAGGGGGACAAAACGTGGGAGAAGGTCACAAGCGGGAATGGTCAAGGTACAGCTGTCGAGGGGAAAAGTGCAGGATTTGACTGGGCAAAATGGAAGTTGCCGTTAAGACTTTTTACGACGGAACCTTTGGGGGCCAACGACGAGGAAGAGGGAAAAAGAAGGACGAGATGGCAAAATGAAAATGGCAAACTGGCATAATGACAAAGTGAAGAGGGTGAGAAAGGTGCTCTGAGAGAAACGTCCAACTCTGGACAGACGGCACATGTAACCCGATGTCTATCACGGGGCAAAAGAAGTTTCTGGCGATAGTGAATACAGTTGATGGAAAAGGGCAAAAAAGAGGAGCTTCGACAAGCCCTGACAAGTGCACTAACAAAAGATGAAAAAATGAGAAGACAAAAGACGAAGAGTAAGACAAAAAGACAAAAAAAACAATAAAGAAAAAAACGATCCAGGCAGGGATCGAACCTGCAATCTCTTGGTTCGTAGCCAAGCGCCTTGCCATTTGGCCACTGGACCCGTTTTGATTGGCGGATAGAGAGACTTTCTAGTATATAGCGGGAGGACCACGTGTGAGCGAGCATAGCAGACCAGTTCACACCCAAACCATCCCGTCCACGCCCTACATGGCATCGATCCCACGACCGACTCTGGCATCTGGCCGGGCTGGTCTTGAGAAAGTTTTCGATTTCATCTTGGCGGCCGTAAGGTCGAGGGCGGCGAGGCGGTCGACGTGACGGTAGCCCGGATGGAAGACGGCCCAGGCGTACTCGTAGGAGTCGAGGCGCAGGGTCGGGGCGCAGAGTCGGGGCATGGCGCTCGGGTCTTCAGGACGCCCCGAAGAGCGTTTTTGACCCGCGAGCTCTGGAGAACAAAAGAGTCAATCTCGCGCGGCGTGCGCGTCGTAGCTCTTTGCTGCGCCAAGACCAAAGACGTCTCCGTGGCCTCCTTCTCGGCGGCCTCTTGCCGGTCTCTGGGGTAGGCATCGGTCCACTGGCGAGGTGAAGCGGCTCTGCTTGTCCCGCTGCTGGGTCGTCCAGACCGCTGGCCGTCGCGGCCACGACAGGGACCGGCTCCTCGTCCTGGGCCACAGCCGGAGCCATTGTGTCCAAGACCTGTCGGGCTGTGGAAGATGGCGATGTGGGTGTCGGAGACTGGTCGAGTCTGTGCTGCGTCGACGACGGGCGGTCCTGCACAGGCTTCTAGTAAAGACCAATCGCCAGCCGACAAGAGCGATTATACAGTCAACAAGGCTGCCTTGAGGCAGATTCTGTGGATGGTGGCACCAACACTCAGCCTGATAGCTCAAACACGATTCACCGAAGCGATGAGACTTTGGTCTCTGGCCTTGTCTGGTTATGTATATTCCTATAAAAATTGAAAGGACTGGATTATGGCAGAGGTGAGAAGGGTCTGACAATGAGGAGAAATAGAGCTTTCGAATTAAAATAAAGTGACTCAATAAAGATGATTCAATAAAAGTAATGCAATCAAAGCAGTGTAATGAAGGTAATGCTACAAAGCAGTAGCTATTGATATAGCCGACTATGATCAATATAAATTGTCTAGTCATAGTCACCACCATTGCCCTCCTTGTCCTTCTTGTCCCCCTTATCCTCGTTGTCCTCATTGTCCTCCCTCGTCGCCGCCGTGCTTATGATCCCACGGATGCACGACGTGCGGCAGCCTTTTAGGCCAGGCAGCGACAAGAGGACGAGGCTGATTACAAGAGACAGTCTGCCAAACAATGTGCTCTTGGCGGTGCAGCCTATCGTGTTGATGGTACTTGGCCGGTTGACAGCTCTGCCTTGGTAGCACGACTTTAATACATTACTTGTATGGCGTCACCCTCTTCGAGTCACTTTGACCATTGTCTCATCTTCTTCCTCTCTTGTCTTCTTCTCTCCTCTCTTCAGCTCTTTGCAATTCCGGTATGAGAGGCGGCAGACAGCCCAAGGGCACAGCCGCCGACATGTCCGGCTGGGCCAAGAGACGGGACACACCCGGAGTGTATACCGACATTGGACGCGCGATACGTCTACAGATGTTTACCATGTCTACCATGGGCCGGCCTGCCGTGCCTTTATCCTCCGGGGCGCTGTGTGTCTCGCCCCTGGCTGGACGGCGTTTGTTTGCTTGTATTCGGGAGTCTTTAGTCACGTCAATCATGCGTACGTCAATAGAGCAACAGGAATGAAATGACGCCAGTCATCTCAGTCAAAGTAAGCAAACCAGAAACCAGAACCAGAAACCAGAAATAAGAAATCAGAAATAAAAACCAGAAACCAAAATCAATGCCAATGTTGGCGTCCAACGTCCTTTGGCCAAGGCCCGTTCTGCACGTCTACCTGGTCAAACGTCGCTGCTCTCCACCATCCGAGCACGCAGGGTATCCATCACGTCGTTCCCCGTCCATTGCCATTTCTTCCCACGTCCCTCACCTCTCACCTCCCACCTCTCACCCTCACCCTCACCGCACACGTCTCGCATCGCCCCGTGCCCTGGCCACCCCTATCTCCGCACCTGGATGGCGTGCTGCACCTGCGGGTAGACCTCGACCATCTTGTGGTACAGGTCCGAGTGGCGCTCCATCAGCACTTGCGGGTCCCAGCCCATGCCGACAAAGAGGGTGTCGACGCCGCTGCTGATGGGCGTGGTGAAGATGTTGCAGACCTGCAGGCCGACCAAGAAGGCATAGGCCAGGATCACGGGCGTGTAGCTGCCGTCGCGGTTGTAGGCCGGTCGGTGACGCGCAAGAAGACATAGGCCGACAGCGCGGTGGCGTAGGCCACAAAGGTGGCGCCCATGCTGAAGACGGGCCGATGAGGCACTGGTTGACGAGGGCGTCGATGCCGCGGTCCTTGATCATGCTCCAGGTGTTCTTGGCGGCCTCAAAGTACGAGGAGCCGTAGAGGGCAATGTGCAGAAGGCGTAGCGGTTGACAAACTGGACGGCCCAGTCCAGGATGGAAATGAAGCAGCCAGGATCAGAAGAAGATGCTGGCCAGCGTGTCGCCGGAGCCGGCCGCCTGCTGCTGCGCCACCGAGCACAGCTGGCGCAAGAAGTTGATGATGGCGACGACGAGGCTGCCGAGGCTGATGCTGCCGAAGCTGTAGGTCAGCGCGCGGCGCGCGGCGCTGCGCGTGGCGCCGCGCGGGAAGTTGTGCTCGCCGGCAAAGTACCACGAGCCGTAGATGCCCGAGACCGTCGCGTGGATGGTGTTCTTGATCCACTCGGAGATCCAGTAGGCGGCAAAGGTGATGAAGACCATGAGGCCAATCACCTTGGCCTGGCTGCAGCCGCCGCCGCTGGCGTCGCAGGCCTGGTTGCCGCTGCCCGGCTCGTACTTGACGTACACGGCCACCATGGTGACGGAGAACCAGACGCTAAAGGCGGCGGCGGCGATGCCGCCAATCAGCGACACGACAAAGACGTGGCCGTGGCGGCGCGCCACGTCCATGGACGCCTGCAGCATGACGACGCTAAAGGGATGCGCGGGATCCAGGAGATGAAGCAGATGATGGTGAAGACGACAAAGACGAGGAAGACGATGCCGCCGGACCAGTACTTGTGGTAGAGCATGTAGATGGCGGTGGCGAGGCCCATGCAGATGTTGAGGATGCCGGTGACCCAGATCAGCATCTTGGTCCAGGTGCGCGCGACCAGCATGTACAGCAGGCTCAGGATCACGGCCACGGCGATGCAGATAATCAGGCAGATGATGGTGTTGGTGGTCAGGCCGAACGTGGCATTGCTGCCGTAGATGCCGCCGCCGGTGACGCCGCGCGTGCTGGCGTAGCCGTGCAGGGAGATGCCCGAGATGGCCGTGAAGCCGGCAAAGACGGCGAGGAACAGCACGCCCGCCCAGATGTCGCGGTACTTGGCCCTGGATCTGGAAGACCTGGTCGTAGTCCTGCTTGCCGTCCGTGTTGAAGTTGGCCTGCGGCTGGCCGGGCGCGCCCTTGTCCTGGCCGCCGTTGTTGCCGTTGTTGTAAGCTGGTGCCGCGCCGCTGCCGTTACCGTGGCCGGCCTCGACATCTTGCTGGTTGTAGCCGTTCGCCTGGCCGTTGCCGGCGTTTGTAGTACGAGTTGGCCTCGCCTCCCGACATGGTGGTGGGAGGGGTGGACAGTGAGGATGGGAGTCGCTGGAGGGACGAGGGGACGTGACGACAGACGGTGATGGCGAGGAAGAGAACGAGGGAAGCCCGAAACGAGGGCGGGGGTTAACAAAGTCTTCGTAGTGGTCTCTGGTGTGGTTGGAAGTGAGGCGCAAAACGGTTCAGGGGTTCAATCGTCCATCACGAGATGCAGGGGCAAGAGGGGAGGGAGCAAGAGATGGAAGAGGAAGGAGCATCGCCGCGTGTGGGCAGCAAAAAAGGAAACCACGAGTGTACGAGTGCGACGTAGTGCGGCCAACGAGACGGAAAGGCCACAAACAGGAAAGAGGGACTGCCGAGACAGCTTCCTGGACATGAGATACTTGTACGAGTGGTGGGTTGTCTGCAAAGTACATGTACCTCCTTGGCGCTTTTCCGCCTGTCAGCTGCCAGCAGTAAAGGCACGTTCGTCCAGCTGCGCGCGAGAGAAGGAGCGACGAGCTACCGCGCAGCGATGACTTCATCTGTTTACTCGATTGGCCTTGGGCGGCGGCTTGGAGCAACAAAGAAGGTGCGTGTGGGTCCTCTGTGGACCTTTTGCCTGCATTTGGGTCAGTGTAGTGGAGTCAGTCAGTGAAGTCGGTGCAGCCAGTGCATTTCAGTCAGTGCAGTCAGTGCAGTCAGTTGCAGTCAGTGCAGTCAGTGCAGTCAGTGCAGTCAGTGCAGTCAGTGCAGTCAGTGCAGTCAGTGCAGTCAGTGCAGTCAGTGCAGTCAGTCCAGTGCAGACTTGGCGGCTTTCAGCTCGAACAGGCCCTATGCCGCCCGCTACGGCGTACTTTGTACAGCGCTACGGCCCACCTGGCAGGAGCACAAGTGGCAAAAGCGGAGACGCAGCGATCCGAGCTCGATCGCTTTGGCTCGATGCCTCATTGTCGATGCCTCAGTCTCGATGCCTCGATGAATGTGCAGTGGAATGCGACCATGCCCTATCGTCTCTCCATGGCAACTTTAACCTTGTCCGTGCCCCACGCCCAGCTGTTCATTCTCAATTGTACGCAGACTAGGTTCTGCAATCTCTGCACTGCAATCTGCACTTGTACTCCGCAATCTGCAATTTCGCAATTTCTGGATGGAGATCAGCAAGTCCGGCATTTGAAAAGCAGAAAAGACAGGGCCAGGCGAACTGTGCCGTGTGCCGTGTTTTTCAAAAAAACAAAAACATGACCCGTCTCACTGCAAGGGAGACGCCACAGACGGCGGATGACTGATGTGTCGAGCGCGCGACGGTGGCTTGAGAGGTACAAAGTCGATGTGGGAGGACTTTGTATCCGTTACAGAGGAAGACGACGCAGAAAGAAGAAGAAGAGAAAAAAAAAGAAAAAAAAAGAGGCCACCTGAATACTGAAAATGGAACAAGGAATTACTGAGCACCCATCTCCGATGCGCATCTCGGTTGCTGAGCTGAGACTTGGCCTTGTTCTCTGGTCTCTCAGACTTTTCCGGTTGGCAAAGTCTAGCGCGCGCGGCCGAGGAGAAAGGCATGGTCATTATGGTCCTTTTGTCGCGGTGGATACGCCGACTCGTATTGAGTCTGTAGTGATTCGGATAGACGATTCACAGGCAAAGTCCATTTCATGGTGTGCCAAAGTGGAATCGAATGCTGTGCGCAAAGATCGACAAATTCTCCATTGACTCCTCTATGACGTCGACGTTATTGTGGCGTACTCGTACTGGTCCATTCCCTTCCCAATCCAAATCCCAAAATCAAAGCCAAAATCAAAAGCCAAGAACAAATCAAACAAAAGCTGCATTCAAAAAGGCAAACAAAGCAGGTAAACCAAAAATCAGGCGCTGGGTATTCGCCGTGCACGTCCAATGTGCATCCCATCCAATCGTAATCTATCGCAAACATGGCAACGTAAGAAGAAACG
This sequence comes from Sporothrix phasma, assembly GCA_016097075.2. NCBI lineage: Eukaryota > Fungi > Ascomycota > Sordariomycetes > Ophiostomatales > Ophiostomataceae > Sporothrix > Sporothrix phasma. Next base: position 143,723 of record JADMNG010000031.1, on the reverse strand, counting down.
CAGCCGGTCTCCACCGGACGGCCTCGCAGCCGCTCTGCCAAGCTAGACCGTCACCGCCGGCACATGCGGCGCTCCCAAATGGGGCTCAATCTCGGCCTCCATGGCCTGCTCGTCGTCGTTGGGGTGGCCGCGGTGGAGGCGGTGGCCACCGACGCGGTGTCGGCCCGTTGTCGACAACATCGGGGGCCACGCTGTTGACCTCGGGCGCGGCCAGGCCCTTTTTGCGCGCGTCGGCGCCTCGGGGCCCAGACCGACAATGTCGATCCACCGCCAGTGGTCGACGGTGCCGCGGCCGCTGCGGTCAAAGATGGCCTTGTCGTCAAAGAGGCCGTCGGCGAGCGAGCGGTCGCCGGGCGTGATGCGCGGGCAGGCACGGCGCAGGCGGGGCGTGCTGGCGGGCGTAGACGCGGGCGTGCTGGCGGGCGTACTGTTTGCGGAGGTGTCCACGGAGGTGTCCACAGAGGCAGTCTCCGAACCGTCTCCAACGTCTCCAACGTCTTGCCATCGCTCGGTGCGGGTGTCGGCCGGCCCAGCTTGTCCACCTCGGCCCCGTCCACCAAGTCGCCCACCCAGGTGCGCGCCACCGGCACGCCATTGACCCGCAGCATCTGCAGAATGGCCCGCAGGTTCAGCCGGATGGCGCGCTCCGGCTCTTCGGCACCAAACACCTTCTTGGTCAGCCAAGGGAACAGCAGCCCAAAGTCGCTCTGGTTCAGATGGGCGCTGTTCTGCACGTAAAAGAAATTCGGCTCGGACAGGCGCACCCCGCTCGGTGGGGCGTTCGTAGGCGGCTGGCGAGACCACGGCCGCGGGCGGGGCGGGCGACAGGATCTTGGCGGTGGCGTGCAGTGTGCGGACCCATTGGTAAAAGGACTCGGACTCGACGGCCAGCAGTCCCGTGCCGCCGGGGGCGGTGGGCACGTCGGCATACACCGGCAGGGGCAGGTCGTGGAGGGGGCGCTGGTCGGGCGAGAGCAGCGGGAAGCACCACATGTCCAGCAAGATGGTCGGGCTCTTTTTCCGAAATCTGCTCGCACAGGCGCGTGTGCTTCGTGGGCGTGTACAGGGGGTTGGCCATGGACGACAGCTCGGGCGCGCCGGCATAGTAGGTCGACTTGAGGAGCTGGACAATGGACGCGGCCCCAAAGCTGTGGCCGGACCAGATGATATCGCCCGGGTTGTGGACCTCGAGCTTGTCGGCGAACTGGGCCATGGCGGCGCGGGCGTGTCGCGTTCAGATTGGTGAGGCCCGACGCCGCCTCGTCGATGCGCAGGACGGCGTCGTGCACGAGCCCCAGCTCCCACAGGCGGATGCGGATCTGCTGGTCGCGCAGCGCCCAGATCTCGGGCGTCTCGTTGTGCGGGATGCGGCGGTAGGGCACGACGCTGCGGCGGCTCTGCTTAAAGAAGCGGTCCTGGGCGGCCGGGTCGCGCACAAAGGACACCACGGAGCTGCCGTCGCGGTGCTCGGGCAAATGACAACGACGCCGTGCGAGGCGACGGAGCCGACAATGTGCGAGTAGGCGTTGCGGCTGCCGCCCAGGCCGTGCGAGAAGACCATGGTGGGCCAGCGGCCGCTGGGGGTGTTGGGCGGCAGCAGGGCGGCATTCTTGAGGGCGGGGATGGAGGTGTAGTGGAGGTGGCGCGGCAGAAAAGACACAAACTCGGCAGGACGGGGCCAATGCCCAGGAACTGGGTGTAGCCCGAGACGTGGCTGCGCTGGGGCGCGGGCAGCCAGCTGATGCGCTTGCCCTGTGCGTCGGGGGCGGTGGGTAGAATATGCGGAACTGGACGGTGTGCAGAGCCGGCGGCGTTGTCGGGGGCCGGGCTGGGCGAGTCGAGGTCGCTGACGGGATCTCAATGTCGACGGTGCCGACCTTGTAGGGGCCCGTGTATTCGGGGAACGCGGGAATGGGGTTGAGCCGCGAGAAGTAGGAGCCGAGTTTGGCGGCAGCGCGCCGGGGCTGTCCTGGCGCGGGGAGCTCATGGCGAGGGAAGCTGTTGAAGCTGGAGTGGGGGGGGGGTATCGAGGGGGATGTCGGAGGGGATGTCGGAGGAGAGAGAATCAGGAAGATTGACGACGTCGACGTTTAGAGAGGTCGAGGTCAGTGGGGGCAGCGGTCGGTGTTGGACATGCGGGATGCGTCTGTCGGACAAGGTTGCAGCATCCAACGGAGGGCGTCGCGGTGATCGGACAGGACGAGAGGATGGAGACGGTGCTGGTGCGTCGGTTTGGATGCGATGGATTGCGATGGTGGTCGTGATGTGAAGAAGCAGGCAGCGATCAAAGAGTGGGCAGCGTAAGGCTACGACAAAGGCAGCGCAAGATAAGAAAGCGATTCCGTGCAGCGGAGAGGGCGAAGCGATACGGTACGGGCGAAGTGCACAAGAAGAAAAGGACGATCACGAGCGCAGCAACGAAACAGGGCAATGTATGGGTATTTAAGAAGCGTGGAAAGGAGACATCTTGGCTTTTTCTTTCAGAAGCCCGAGGCTCCGCCTGTTGGCGGTTTGGCCGTTTGGCGGTTTGCTGCGTCGGAGCACGGCCTAAAGTGCGCAAGATACGCCGCTCTTGGGCAGTGTGTACTTTGTAATCTGCCATCTTGGCGGCAAATTTTTAGGCTCTAGGCCCTAGCGTCTAGGGCGTAGCCGCGCATCCCCATTGGCGCCACGACAGGCTAGACTCTGGCGCAGCGTCGGCCTCGGCCTGCTCTCGTGCACTCTCTCTTTAAGAGGAAAGGCGCCGAAAAATGGCAGTGGCAAGGCGTGCCTGAAGGCCGTACGAGTTACTGCAGTAGCCCTATGACGCAAACCGACTGCTGTCGGACGGTGTCTGTGTCTGTCAGTTCCTGTCAGGTCAGTGGTCTTTCGTGGTCTTCAGTGGTCTTCAGTGGTCTTTCGTGGTCTTTCGTGTCTTTCGTGGTCTTTCGTGGTCTTTCGTGGTCTTTCGTGTCTTTCAGTGGTCAGCGCAGCCTTTCAGGGCAAAGTCGATAGGACCGCCCTGGGCTCACGTCTGGGGCGTTTACAGTGGCCATTGGCACAAGTTCGAGTACTCGCGCAGCAAGCGACATGCAAGAGCACGCGACAAAAGCGACAAGTATCGGTCAACCGTGTCGCGTGATCGATTGTCGCAATGTTTCTGGAAAACTCTGCCGTTTTCTGCAGACAAAGAAAGGCCTTCTGTAGGCTAGCCGGCACTAAAAGCCCTAAAAGTCGGACGTCACTACTTTTAGCTGCCCCGGGTTGGCCGTGCCTCGGTGTGCTGAATGAGCTTAGCGCACAGCGCTGTAGCAAATGCCTGTAGAAATGCCCGTAGAAAGTACGTCGTTGTCCCGGTTTTTATCGTGGCACTGCATCGAACGTTGTTCTAGACGTCGAGACGACGATCCGACGAGACGGCGCAGACGAGAGGGCCATACAAAACATACTCGTTGACGGAAGAGACTCTACGTGAGATGGCTATTGGGCCGGACTTGTCGCAGGCTGCTGGAGTTGACTGTTGCCCTATTGTCTGTCTACAAAGCAGCGACTGGCAGCATTGTAGTGAGGTATTCATGCGATGAAGCAGATATACGGTGAGGTAGAGTCGAGTCAGTGTTTTGGATGCTGACTTTTGTTTGCTCTGACTCTACACTGAGTTAACAGCTTACCATCACTTCTTTGGGACAGAGAGAAGAGGAGACAACACCATTCTAAGCGACCTCCAAGACCTCTTGTCATCGAAACGCAGGCTCTCGTTTGGTTAACGGATACAAGTACTTGGCGCTCACCGTCTCTTTCTTAACTCTGAGCCAGAGAAAGTGAATGCAGATCTCATTGCATTACCGCACCGTCTATTCACGAGGCCCAGCCAGCCTCACGGAGCCCTTTCACGCTCTAGGCGCTTAGCTTAGGCTGAACCCTCTATTACTCGTCGGAGTCAGGAGGCGGCACAGCAGCTTCCTAGACCAGACACTGCAGGCCAGCAGGCGTGCAGACCCGGCAAACTCAGCATGCACAGCAGTCTTTGCCTTTCTTACAGGGGTGACGTACTAGAATCATAACGCTGCGTAATCGGTGCCAGTGAGCCATGCTCGCACAGTCAGCAATCTCATCCAGAAGCAACCGTAGCAGTTTGCTCGTCCGCACCCACGGCAAGTCTCCCAGTTGAATTATCCAGTGGAGATGCGCCGGCTGTTCGTTTGGCCGTCGTTGCATGCTTCTGAGCCCGCCGTGCACGGTGGATGTTGGAGATGCAGGGAGCATACAGGCGCGGCAGAAAAGAGGTCAGTTGGTCGAGGCGATGTAAAAGAAAAGGGGAAAGGCATGGTATTCGACTGTACCGTGTCCTGTACGACTCTGGCTATGAGTAAGCAATACCATTGATCTGGTGGTAACGTGTCTTGTCTCTTCAAGAATCTAAATGCACCAAACGCCATATGAAACTCTTCGTTATGGCCCGCGACGTATTCCCCTAGGCTAGTGTGGGTCCCGATCAGAAGTCCTCGGTGGCATTCCGCCACCTCCTACTTCTGCCAGCCACAACGCCTCTGACTAAGCCAGAGAGTACGCCATCGTCGCCATCACCAACGGTGCCATCATACCGACACTCTCCTTGTCTTTTTCGGCTTCCAAAGTTACGATTTTTACCGTTAATGTTATCCGCCTTACGGGCCGCCACCTAGTGGCCCTTCTATCGAACCGTTCAACAGGCCATGATTTCCGGAGAACGTCTTTGGAGCTGTTCAAAGTCAGCCTGCCGTTGCTGATCGGCCGGCGTGAAGCCGCTGACGGAATGCCGAGGCCACATTCGGTGGAGGGTGGGGCCATCCTTGGACGTCTTTGTCGCCGCATCAATTTGGTCTTCTTTCTACGTATTCTCTGTTTCGCCCATTTTCGCTTTCTGTCTCTTTTCTGTCTCTTTTCTGTCTATTTGCCGTATTCCGTCTTCTGGTCGGCGGCTACTTTGTGAAAGATTATGAGGTACATGTGTCTTGGCGTATGCAGCTAACGGGGCTTTCGACAGTCCAAGCTGGCGCTCAAAGGCTAAAAGGGCCCTCGACATCGGCACAGGTTGACAGCGAATACAAAAGCGCTGGAACGACGCCGCGGTGTGACCGCCACAGACCGCGTTGGGCATGGAAGAAGGGCAGCATGCCTCACAAGACGTAGGACTTGTTCTTTTTTCTTCTTCCACGACTCCCTCTCGGACCATTGTTCTAATAGCTACTGCCGACACGCGAATGACAGGCTTGACTAGGGAGGGCGGACGGGGCCCCGTATTTTCCTGTATCTATGACCTTACGTGGAAGAAGAGGCTGCTGTCTGGACTGATATAGCGAGCAGTGCATGGCACAGGTGGCATCGCGAGATAACATGGCTGGTCGGTGCGGAGGACGCTGCTGATGAGTCATCTTGACAACCCAGTGCAGCCGTCCGCCAACACCCCACATTGGCCGTCGCTAGCGGGACGCCGCCCCTCGGCCCACGAATCTGACGTGCGACTCCAGACGACTCCAGACCCAGACGCCAGCTCCAAGCTCCCACAGCCTGCCAACATCTACCGTCGTCTGGTCTTTTGTGTCCCGCACCCCAGCTCTCACAGCCCCAAACCACCACAAATGTTTCAGGAATCGTCGAGAGAGTGGGAGGTCAGTCTACACCCTCCGAGCCTTCAGCCCCCCCCCCCCCCCCCCCCCCCCCCCGCATGCCTTTCTCTAACGCACTACCCCCCAGACATCCTCGCCCTGGACCCGCATGATGAGACGGGCGGCACCTCGCTGACCGTCAGCCTGCCCGCCGGCTCGTCCCTGCTGTCCGACGCGCATCTGGGCGACAGCATCGCCATCAACGGCTGCTGCTGACCGTCACGGCCTTTGACCCGGCGTCCTTCAAGGTCGGCGTGGCGCCGAGACGCTGCGCCTCACCAACCTCGGCGACCTCAAGCAGGGGGACCGCGTCAACCTGGAGCGCGCCGTGCGCGCCGACACGCGCATGGGCGGGCACTTTGTGCAGGGCCACGTGGACACGGTCGCCACCGTGACCAAGGTGGCGGCGGACGGCAACGCGCAGACGATGCGCTTCACGCCGCGCAAACCGCGAGTGCTGCGCTATGTGGTGTACAAGGGCTTCATTGCGCTGGACGGGACGTCGCTCACGGTCACGGCCGTCAACGACGCGCCGGCCGCCGAGGGCGGCGGTGGTGGGAGGTGATGCTGATCTCGTACACGCAGTCGCGGGTGGCGCTGGCGGCCAAGCGCGAGGGCGAGACCATCAATTGTGAGTGGACGTGCTGGCCAGTGCGAGAAGAGCATGGCCGGCTACCTGAGACCATGGGGCGGCAGCGGCGTGGCCGACCTGGTCAAGAAGACGTGGCCGCCGCCCTGGCCGAGAAGTAGAAGTGGGCCTTGCAAGAGAGGAGAGAAGAGAGAGAGGAAGAGAGAGAAGGAGAGAAAGAATGAAAAGGACAAAAGAAAAGACATTCTATCGTATGTACGTCGTACACCGTCCTGTCAAAACGCCATCCAATGCCAATGCAGTCAAACACCAAACTCCAGTCCGCAATCTACCCATCCAAGCCGAAACACCAAAGACACAAGGTATCAGTACTACGGCCACCGCCTCACACAGCACCCGCCCAGACTTGGGCCAGCTTCTCGGACAGGGGCCTCGTCACCCGCCGCTTCGTCCCCGGCAGCCGGCCCAGCGTGTCCGACACCATCTCCACCTTGCGCTTGTTGCGCTTGCGCATGGCGTCGCCGACGTCACCGACGTCGCCGTCTCCCTGTCCTCACCGCCTCCCCGTCCTCGCCGTCCCCATTTAGCCCCTCGTACGCCTGCACAAACGCATACGGCGTGCTCCACACCCTTTGCACCTCCAGCGCCCGCTCGCCGTCACGCCGCGCGTGCACATGAGCATCTTGAGGAACACGTCGCGCAGCGTCAGCGTCTCCGACTTGGACGTCAGCGACGCAAAGGCGTCGTAGGACACGCAGTACGACCCGCGGGGTTCTCTGCTTGCAGTTGGCGCGGAGCGGCAGGTGGTTCCGGACTGTCAGCGCCGCCGTCGGCACGACGTACACGGCCGGTCGGCGTACTGCCTCTCCAGCCGCCTCGTCAGCCTGGCCAGGTACGCAATCGTGTCGTCCACCCGGTCCGTCTTCTTGACAAAGTAGCCGTGCGTCACCTGGGTCGTGGCCATGGCCGTCTGCATCCGCTCCTCGTGCTTGATGCGCATGTCGCCGTCGAGCCCGCCGTCTCCACCACGTACACCACGTGCGCCACCCCCGACCGCCAGCCGGAACTTTTGCTCCCGGAACCGCCCGTCCTTGATGCTGCTGACCAGGTCGTCCTCGCGCTGCGCTCCACGATCCAGTCCAGCACCAGCTCGTCGCCCTCGCGCCCAGCGTCGTGAGCAGGTGCGGGTCGTGGACTTGGCCACCCACAGCGCGTCGCCCAGCGACAGCGCCCGCACCAGCGGCGTGGCCGCCTGCTTCGCCAGCTCCTGCTCCATGTAGTTGCGCTGCCCCGCCACGCGTTCGCGCGTGTCCAGCACCAGCCGCACCGAAAAGGAGCCGCGCGGCAGTGCAAGGGGCGCAATGTCGGGCAGCGCGTCGTCAGCCGCCACGGCCGTCCGTCTGGCACGAGCTGGGTGCCGTGTCGGCACCAAAGGCTGCGCGTGTGCGTGCGACGCAACGTGTGGCGGCGGGCCGTCGGGATCGCGAGCGGCTGGGCCGCCAGGGCCGCCTGGGCGGCGCGCTCGCCGCCTGCACCCAGAGGACGGCCCGCCGCAGCCTGTTGGCCGCCTCCCAGCCCTCTTCGGTCAGCGCGTACCGCCTCGTGGGCGTCTTTGTTCGGCCACCAGATCGCGGCCGAGGAGCGTGTCGATCGACCCCCATGCCGTGTAGTAGGAGCCCGCCGGCGGACCGTAAACGACGCGTCGCAGTGCGGCTGCGCCAGGGCGACCACGTCCGCCTTGTCCATCCAGTCGCGGCCGCGCGCCTCGGGCGACGACAGCGCCATCAGGATCGCGTAGCTGCCGCCGCGCATGGCCGGCACGTACGGCTTCTTTGTGCGCTGCGGCCGCGACCCGGCACGACGCCCTCGTTGGTGCTGTGGCGCGAAGCCCTCGACGCCCCCGCCAGGCTCGAGGCCGGCGTCGCCGTCGCCGCCATCCGCGTGACCGTCGCCGCGGCCAGCCGCCGTTTGGGCGGCAAGTGGCAGCCCGTGGGCCGCACAATGCTGCGTCAGCCGCTCCAGCAGGCGCTGCACATTTTTGCCCCAAAGCCCTTGAGGCCATGAGCTGGTCCGGGTGCTCAAACCGGATCGGACACGCCCGCAGCGACTCGTGTGCGTTTCGGTACGCGAGCACGCCCTTGGTGTTGCGCTCCTTGGCCTGGTCCCACCACTCCTTGACCCAGCCGAGGAACAGCGGGTTGGCACACTCGTCGGCCATGGGGGGGGAATGTCCAACGAGTGAGAAAGTGTGAAAAGTATGAGAAAGGAAACAAAATGAACAAGGTCACAACGGCCCCAAAAGGTGGCCTCGAAATGCCCCAAGCAAAACAGTGTCCAAAAGCCAAAGGAGCCAAAAAGGGACAAGAATGGTGCCAGGACCCCGGCAGTCGTCCGGCTTCCTCCGAAGCGCTGTCGCTGTCGATGTCGATGACGGCGGCCGGGATATTGTTGTTTGTCTGCCGTCCGCCGTTTGTCGTTTGTTGACGTTTGTTCGTATCGATCGTGAAGCCCAGTGCAGTCGTCCGCCTGCGCCTCGTGACTGCGCCACAATCTGCGCGTTAGTGGGCCCAGGCCGACGGTCGCCTAAAAATAAAGAGTTCAGGCGAGCAGTAGACCGGCCAACTGCACCATCCCGTTGTGGCTTAGCGCACAGCCCCGGCGATGCACAGTGCTGTTTCGCACCGTCAGCGGTCAGCGCGGGTTTTTGCAGGTTCCTTAGGCTCTCTTCGGCTCTGTCTCGCTGAAAATACGTGGGCACAGTGGCACAGTGCACTGCAGGGTCGCACTTCGGTTTGCTGCGCGTCTGCCACTGCCCCTCCTGGCCCCAAAGCAACAGCATCGCTCTTTCCGCCCTGCTTTCTGTTGTGTTCTTTCCTAACACGAGAGTCGCAACCCACTAGTGCGATGTTACGTCTTAGCTTCCGGGTCGTTGCTGCTCTTCATGGACGGAGCACAGCGAAGAGAATCTCGTTTTGAACTGTAGCATCGTCTCTTCTTCTCTTCCTCTTCTTTTCTCTCTTCCTCTTCTTCTCTCTCGCCTCTTTCTCTTCTCTTCTCCATTCCCGTCTGTTCCCCTACCCCTCCTGACTGCGTCTCAGTGTGTCACCAGCTCTGTTTCTCTTCAGCACCCGCGCCGCATTGCCCTCTCCACGTTTTCCTTCTCAGCCTCGCCGCCCAAGCCAGACTGGACGGCCCCAACTATCTCCATCCTCGTCCATCCAGCTTCACTCTCTTTTAACCTCCTTTCTCCATCTCACCTTCTCTCCGTATTCATACCCACCCGCCACACATCCACAATGTCCTCCGACGACGCCATCTTGGCCGCCTCCCAAAGCACCCGACAAGCCCGGCCATGTCTTCCGGTACGGCACCGCGGCTTCCGCATGAACTCGGATCTGCTCGACGGCGTCACCTTCCGCGTCGGCCTGCTCGCCGGCCTGCGCAGCCGCAAGCTCCACGGCCAGGCCATTGGCGTCATGATCACCGCCAGCCACAACCCGCCCGTCGACAACGGCGTCAAGATTGTCGACCCCATGGGCGAGATGCTCGAGCAGGAGTGGGAGGTCTATGCCACCAGGCTGGTCAACTGCCCCGACGACGCCGCCCTGATCGAGTACTACCACCAGCTGGCCACGACCCTCAAGATCAACCTCGCCATGCCCGGCAAGGTCGTCTACGGCCGCGACACCCGTCCCTCCGGCCACACGCTGGCCATGGCCGTCGCCGACGCCCTGGCCGCCACCGGCATCGAGGGCGTCGACTACAAGATCCTGACGACGCCGCAGCTGCACTACCTGACGCGCTGCACCAACACCGAGGGCACCCCCTGGCCTACGCAAAGTCAGCGAGGCCGGCTACTACGAGAAGCTCAGCGACGCCTTTGTGCGTGCCCTGCGCGGCCGCAAAATTCCCGCCAGCTGGTCGTCGACTGTGCCAACGGCGTCGGCGGCCCAAGCTGCACGAGTTTCTCAAGTACCTGCCAAGGACAAGGTCAGCTTCGACGTCAAGGTCGTCAACGACGACGTGCTGCGGCCCGAGATCCTCAACCTCGACTGCGGCGCCGACTTTGTCAAGACCAGGCAGCGCGCCCCGCCCAGGCCGCATCCCCAGCCCGGCCGGCGCAGCTGCTCGTACGACGGCGACGCCGACCGCCTGATCTACTACTGGTCGACCCGGACACGGGCTTCTTCATGCTCGACGGCGACCGCATCTCGTCCCTGGCCGCTTCCTTCATCGCGGACCTGGTGCGCGCCGCCAACCTGGAGGACGAGCTGCGCATCGGCGTGATCCAGACCGCCTACGCCAACGGCGCCTCGACCAACTACATCACGCAGCACCTGCGCCTGCCCGTCGTGTGCACGCCCACGGGCGTCAAGCACCTGCACCACGCCGCCAACCGCTTCGACGTGGGCGTCTACTTTGAGGCCAACGGCCACGGCACCGTGCTGTTTTCGGCCGACGCCATCCAGGCCTTTACGACCAAGGAGCCGCAGTCGCCTGCGCAAAAGGAGGCCCTGGACACCCTGGTGGCCGTGAGCGACCTGATCAACCAGACGGTCGGCGACGCGCTGTCGGACATGCTCATGGTCGAGGTGATTCTGGCGCACAAGGTCTGGAGCCTGCGCGACTGGTCGCTGACCTACAACGACCTGCCCAACCGCCTCGTGCGTGTCGAGGTCGCCAACAAGGACGTGTTCCAGACCACGGACGCCGAGCGCCGCCTCAGCCACCCGGCCGGCATCCAGGAGGAGATTGACCAGTACGTCAAGAAGTACACGAGTGCGCGGGCGTTTGCGCGCGCCTCCGGCACCGAAAACGCCTGCCGCGTCTACGCCGAGGCGGCCACGCACGTCGAGGCCGACGAGCTGGCCAAGCAGGTGGCGCGGCTGCTGTCGCACTACGGCTGCGGAAACTAGGAAGCCTGGCTGTCGACGACCTTTGGCACGGGCGATGCCGTCGCCATGGCGCGGGGCACGACGTCCATGGTGCCGCCGCTGCTGACGAGCGGCGGGCCCTACCTGACGCACCCAGAGAACCACCCGGGCCTGTAGAGACGTCTGCTGTGAGGCGTGAATGCGACGCGGAGGAAAAAGGGGGTCTGTTCGTGATTGATGTGTTTTGTCTGTCGTCTGTCATTGAAGCGATGAGATAGTATGAGATGGTAACCAAATCAAAACGAGACCAATGGACGGCGCGTCTTGAACGCACGATGTACGACGTACTCTGTGTCGAAGCAGACAAGAAAGGCGGTGCAATCAAAACGTGACATTAGATCAAAACGTTCAAAACGTGACGGGACATGTAAATAACAACCCAGCCAAACACCAATCGGTCAAAAAACAGATCTTGCAACGACATGAAATCCGAGACGAGCGTGTCTTTCCGACACAATCCTTCGTTCCTTTGTCTCATTGTCCCTTTCCTTGGCCCCTTTTCCTTCCCCTGCCTTGTGCCCGTTCGGCTCGTCGGAGAGCACCGGCGAGCAGGCCACTCTGCTCTAGCATCTAGCACATCTTGTATGTGCACACGCCCTCGCCCATGCGGGCCGGGTCGCTCGTCTCCAGCTTGTACTTGACCTCAATGTCCAGGTCGCGCTTGTTCTTGTCGTTGGGCCGGTTGTGCAGCTCGCACTGGATCTCCTCGCCCTTTTGGACGGCCAGCGTGTCCTTGAGGTAAAAGACGGTCTGCTTCCAGTGCGTGTACTTGGTGTGCGGGCCGGTGGAGAAGCGCACGGCTTGTGGCAGGCGGAAAACTCAATGTCGAACCAGGCGACAATGGCATGGACAAAGTCGTCGCGCTGGCAGCGCAGCGCAAAGTCGGCGCTAAAGGCAGGTCCTCGGTCTTGCAGGTGTAGAGGTCGAGGGTGAGGATGCTGGTGGGGTCGGTGACGACGGCCTTGAGCTCGACGGTGTCGACGAGCGGCTCGGAGAGGGCGGTGTGCTTGAGCGGCGAGTAGTCGAAGCCGTACACATTGTCCCAGACTACGGAGGGGGGAAGGGGGCGTGAGTATAGGCAGGTTGGGGGGGAGGGGCCGTGGGCCGTGGGCGCAGGGTACTCACATCCAATCTTCTCGTCCTTGTAGTCGCCGTCCTCGATGCCGGCGGCAAAGATGGTGGCCTTGTCCGGGAAGATGAGGCCGCCCTTGACCAGGTAGCGGTCGCGCGCGTACAGGACGGTGTCGAGCATGCTCTCGTAGAGCAAGAAGTAGCCCATCCACTCGGAGATGATAATGTCGACGTGCTCAAAGGGCAGCTTGACCTCCTCCATCTTGCCCTGGATCAGCGTGATCTTGTCCGTCAGGCCGTTGACCTCGACAATCTCGCGGGCCTTGTAGATGATGGTCGACATGTCGACGCCAATGACGTGCTTGGCGCCGGCCTTGGCGGCAAACATGACAGAATGGCGGTGCCGCAGCCGACATCGAGCACGACCTTGTCCTTGAAGATGTGCTTGTTGTGCATAATGGCGTCCATGTACGATCTTGTGCGGACCTCGTCCTTGAGCATCTCCTCGTGGATGCCTGGGCAGGGTTAGGGTTAGCGGGTGTCTTCTCGTCCTGTCTGGCTCGTGTTCGTGTCTCACGTACCGTGGTGGTTGTAGCTGGGGATGTGTTAGCAGGACGTGACGTCGACACGAGATACACGGGATGATAAGAGGCACATTGCCGACTTACCTGTTGAAGTAGTGCTGCTCCGAGTGCTCCATGGTCTTGAACTTTTCCTCTGCCTTGACGACGTCCATGGCCTCACCGGCCTGGGCGGGCTTGGTGTCTGTGCTCGCCATGATGAAGTGAGAGGGAGAGGGGGGAGAGGGAGAGGGTAGAGGGGAGAAAGAGAAAGGAGAAAAGAGAAAGAGAAAAGAGAGCGAGGTCAAAGTGAGCCTCTAAATGTTGCCGTGGGAGGTGTAATGAGATGTGAAAGAGAGAGGGAAAGAAAAGGAAGCGGAGCGGAATGCGTAAAGAGGGTAGGGTGGTGAGGACGAGACGTGAACTTCGAGTCGAGGCCCAAAAGAGAGGACCGTGGAAAAAAAAAAAAAAAAAAAGCGTCTACCGCTGCCCGCTAGGCGAGATTCTGCCATACGTGGCGGAGGGCGGTGAGGGATAGCGGGCTTCTAAGGGCCATTAGCGGCAGCCGTGGTGAGTTTACGCGGGCGCCAGGCGCTGTTTGGCCTAGACTCTAGGCCCTGCACACGTTAGCGCCGCCTATGGGCACCCGAGTGGCATTGTTCTGTTCACTGAGGACAGAGAGGCCGTTTGGGACAGCTACAGGCAGCGTGAAAGCGCTTCCAGCGGTCCTCGTCCACTACAGCTCAGATGCTCTAGGCATTCGGGGCCTTGTTCTCCAGGCTGTGAGAGTGAAGACAAATCACGACGCCTCTCTCGTCACTTGCGTGATGCAGGTCAGCCTGTCTACTCGTACTATGAAGAAGTATGCGGATTGAGGAGCTTCGTTCTTGACTGCTTTAATGGACATACTCGTACGTGGCTTCGTCGTCGTTGCATACTTTGTAGAGTGTAGAGGACTAAAGAAGCGCCACTCTGCTCTTCTTAGGCCGAAACCGACTTTTCCAGCTGCACGCTGTGATTAGCTCTCGTCCCTGTTATTGAGCCATCGGTATTTCCAGATGCTTAGCCGTACTCGTACATGAAAAACAAACGTGGCTCCCGCTTCCGATTTGCGACAGACAACTCCCATGGTGATGTCAACAAAGTCAACACAGACTCGACGCAGCGCTGTGTAAAGAGTACGTACTTTGTACTGTAGACGCTGCACGTGCGCCCCACTGAAAGCCATTTTCGGCCCGAAGCCAACGTTGGGTTCAACCGCCATCACGTGTCTGTCCTAACAGACGTCGCCCCTGAAATCTGGTGCCGTGGCAGCGTTGGTGGGGCCTTTGTACCCAGAGCTCTGCTGCTGCGGCCAACTCCAACGTGTTCACATCCTCCTCTCGTCTTCCACGCCGACCACCACAACGGGCCGGACTCTGCACACCAAGCCGATCCATCGCAACGCTTCCGTCCGACACCCGGCTCATCGACGTCTCTGATCTCTGCCATGGCGTCGATACGCCAATGGGCCCTTTCTCTCGGCGTGGCCGTGGCTGGTCTCGGCCACGGTGCTTCTGCCCAGAGCCCGGCCCACGACGAGTCCGTCCCCTGGCCCGAGACGGCCCGGCACAGCAACGACAGCCTGCTCTGGGGCCCTACCGCCCCAACCTCTACTTTGGCGTGCGGCCGCGCATCCCCAAGAGCCTGGTGTCGGGCCTCATGTGGGCCGCGCCGACACGTACACGGACCTGCAGAACCTCGTGCGCTACACCTGCGGGCAGAACGAGGGCATGGAGGGCTACGGGTGGGACGAGTACGACACGCGCCTGGGCGGCTCGCAGACGGTCCACGACAAGGTCAACAACATTGACATTACGACGTCCTTTATCAAGGTGCCGGGCGGCGCCCACGGCGGCAGCTGGGGCGCGCGCATCAAGGGCGTGCCGCGGCCCAAGGCGCCGACCAAGGACGACCCGGACACCAGCGTCAAGACCATGGTGGTCTTTTATCTGGGCCAGGAGGAGGACGGCGCCGAGATCCGCGTCAAGGACGTGACGGGCGCCGACTGGGACGCCCTTGGCTTCGCGGGCGACGTGACCTTTGAGGGCGCCTCCAGCGGGCTCGGCGACTTCAAGGTGGTCATCACCGAGGGCACGGGCGGCCACCCAGGGAGCGACCATGTCTACGTGGCCGAGCGGGACCTGGAGAAGACCGTGGTGCAGTCCCTGACCGTGCCCGAGGAGCACCTGTGGCAGACCAAGCAGCTGCTGTTCCGCCAGATCAAGGAGACGGTCGACCACGTCGTGGCCACGCACGACCCAAGGCGGCGCCGCCGCCGTGGCACGTGTACCAGCTGGGCAACCAGCCGGGCGCGGGCAACCTGCAGTTTGTGCAGCGCATGTACGAGGGCGCGTTCGAGTTTGACGTGCTCTTCTCGAGCGCGTCGGCCGGCGCGGACCTGCGCAGCGACGACGTGACGCGCGCGCTGCGCACGGCCAGCACGTCGTTTGCTGCGCGCTTTGCGCAGGCGTTCCCGCTGCAGGCGCCCTTTGCGGCCGACACGTACCGGGCGTTTGCGCACAGCATGCTGTCGAACCTGATGGGCGGCATCGGCTACTTTTACGGCTACGGCATGGCCGACCGCTCGGACGCGGCCGCCTACGAGGAGGCGGATGAGGGCTTCTGGAGGACGCGGCGCGCGCACGCGCCCAGCACCGCGAGACCCTGGACGGCCCCTACGAGCTCTTCACCAGCATCCCGTCGCGGCCGTTTTTCCCGCGCGGCTTCCTGTGGGACGAGGGCTTCCACCTGCTGCCCATTGCCGACTGGGACTTGGACCTGTCGCTCGACATTGTCAAGAGCTGGTTCGACCTGATGGACGACGACGGCTGGATCGCGCGCGAGCAGATCCTGGGGTCCGAGGCGCGCAGCAAGGTGCCGGCCGAGTTCCAGGTCCAGTACCCGCACTACGCCAACCCGCCCACGCTCTTCTTTGTGGTGGACGCGTTTGTCCGCCAGCTGCGGCAGGCCGCCAACGGCACGGCGGGCGGCGACGGCCACGGCCACGGCCGCAGCCGCCTGGTCGCCGACCCCGAGCTGGGCCTCGCGTACCTGCGCGCGCTGTACCCGCGGCTGCGGCGGCAGTTTGACTGGTTCCGGCGCACGCAGTTTGGCGACATCCGGTCCTACGAGCGCGAGGCCTTTTCCAAGCGCGAGGCCTACCGCTGGCGCGGCCGCACAGAGGCGCACATCCTGACCAGCGGCCTCGACGACTACCCGCGCCCGCAGCCGCCGCACCCGGGCGAGCTGCACGTCGACCTGATGGCCTGGATGGGCATGATGACGCGCTCGCTGCTCAACGTGGCCGAGGTGCTGGGCATGGACGCGTCGGCCGAGGAGGTCCGGCAGCTGCGCGTGATCCAGGAGGGGATCGCGCACAACATTGACGACCTGCACTGGTCCGAGGCCGAGGGCTGCTACTGCGATGCCACCGTTGACGACTACGAGGAGAACGTGCTCGTGTGCCACCGCGGCTACGTTTCGCTGTTCCCGCTGCTGGTCGGCATCCTGGACGCGGACAACCCCAAGGTCGGCCGCCTGCTGGACCTGCTCGGCGACGAGGACGAGCTGTTCAGCCCGCACGGCCTGCGCAGCCTGAGCAAAAAGAGCCGCTCTACGGCTCGGCCGAGAACTACTGGCGCAGCCCGGTCTGGATCAACATCAACTACCTGGCGCTGGTGCAGCTGCAGGCGCTGGGCAGCAGGAGGGTCCCTTCCGGGCACGGGCGGCCGAGCTGTACAACCGGCTGCGGCGCAACATTGTCGACACGGTGTACGCGAGCTGGAAGGAGACGGGCTTTGCCTGGGAGCAGTACAACCCGGAGACGGGCAAGGGCCAGCGCACGCAGCACTTTACCGGCTGGACGAGTCTGGTGGTCAAGATCATGGCCATGCCCGAGGTCGACGTCAAGACGGGCCGGGTCCGGGACGAGTTATAGAGCGACGAGGGGGAAAGGCGGAAGAAAGGACTCGTCATGACTCTGATCCGGGCGAGGCGGTAGCAGAGCTCTCATGGCGGGAGGATTTAGGGAAAGGGAAAAGCACGAATCGGCACCGTACGCAACTAAAAGCTATACATTTTCTGAAATTTGATTCTTAACCCAAATCTAAATCGAAAGTGAAATCGAAACATGGACGGACAAACGGCGAGAAGAATGGCGAGAAGAATGGCGATACCGGGACAGAGGACGGGAGTCGTCAAGGCAGCCGTTTTCGCCTTCGCCTCTCTTCCCAGAACTCCCTAAAAGGCTGCCTGGCCTCGCACGCTGATGACGACAACGGCCCTTTGGCTGGTGAAGGACGAGAAAGAGGCAAATCTGTCTTGGAATACAGCGTACTTTTGTCGATTCCTCGTTTCTTTTCTTTTCTTTTTTCTTTTTTCTTTTTCTTCCTTTTCTTTTCTTTCTTTCTCTTACCCAGTACGGAAGGCTCCAGACCCCAGCAAGCCTTCGGTCGCTCCTGCCTGCTCTCTGGCCAGGTGGGTCGTTGCGCGGATAGCACCTGCCGATCCAGTAAAATACGTAGTCTCGTAGGCGTCCACTGGGGGAAGGCGTGCAGCGGCCTCCCTTCGTCCCTTCCCGATCTCGACGTCAGTCAGCTGCCACTAAACGTTCAAAATTCGCTTGAGCGTCTTTTCCTTTCTTTCTTTCTCTTCACACGCCGACTGACTATCGAGAGTGCCGCCTCTCCCGCCTTCTCGTCGTTCTCGTCGTTCTCGTCGTTCTCGTCGTTCTCGTCCCTGATCTTCTTTGGTCGTCCATAGATTTGCAGATTGCGGCCTTGTGCGCCTCGACCCCACTTCAATCGCCTTATGCCGTCATAGCCCATCGCCCATCGCCCATTTGCCTCTCCTCCATCTGCCGCAAATCTCAGCGAGCGACCACCATCCTCATCTTTGGGCCTCTCTCGCGACTTGCTGGCTCGTATCGATTGCTCGACTGTTTGACTGTTTGGCCGTTTCACCGTTCAACTTGACTTTTCGACTGTTCGACGTTGATCCGATAACACGGCTTGTCGCCAGCCAGTACCAAACCATGACGCAGATCCCAGCACCCGGCGGCGATTCAGCATCACCATCGTCCCCGACGTCACAGCCAACAGCCCACCCGTCAGCTTCCACGTCAACGTCGACGGCTGCAGCAACAGGGTCGTCCCGGCATCGGAGCTCCTCGCCGAGGGCAGCTTCTACGCCATGACCGACGACGAAGAGGGCGGTACAACACCATTACGCACACGGAAACAGGCCGTGGCGTGAAGCTGCTGTATTCAAAGAGCAAGGTGAGCCCCCGGTTCGATCGCGTGTGCTCTTCACCTTGACCGTCAACTGACAATCCAGGTCTACATCCACCCCACACCCTCTGCCAAGGACAACATCTGCGGCTTCATCGCCCTGCTGCAGCAGAAATCCGCTCGCCGCGGCAGCCGCACCGACCGCCCACGTCGTCGTCTTCGCTCAACTCGTCCTCTCTCGACCCGGCCTCGTCCGACCTCCTGCTCGCATGGCTGCCCGAGTCGTCTCTGGGCGACGCCGCCAGCGTCTACGTCAAGGTCGACCTCCACGACGAGGGCGACTCGCCGCCCCGCCAGACCTACCTCGTCCCGCCGCCGCCCACCATCACCACCCACCAGGGCTCCGTCGGCCACTATGCCTTTGCCATCCCCGTCAGTGCCATCTACTCGCTGCTGGTGCGCCCGCCCAGCCTGGGCTGGTGGTTTGGCTCCGTCATCATCAACACCCGCGCCGGCGACAGCTTCCCGGCGCTCTTCTTCCACGACAGCGAGTGCATGTCGACCATGCTGCAGAAGAAGCGGCGGGCCCGCGAGACGTTTGATCCGTTTGGGGCAGACGGCGGCATGTTCTGGGCGGCGACGAGGTCTTGCGGTGGCTGCGCCGCTACGTGCACATTGAGCGCAGCGGGGCCGAGCCCAACATCTACCTGGTTGAGCCGACCAAGGAGGACAGCGAGGCCTTTAGCGGCAAGCTCACCACCAGCTCGGTCTCGGCCATTGGCCAGCGCGACAGCATGACGGCCGGCGATGGCCGGAGCGCGGGCCCGGCACCGGGTGCTGCTGGTGCGTCCAGCCGCCGGCAGCAGACGGAGCGTGGTGGTGGCGGCTCCCGCGATGCCGGCATGGACCCGTTTATGAAGTTTGTCAAGGAGACGGGTGGAACATTATGGAAAAGTTTAGCAAGGTCACCACCTTTACGCGCAACGCCGCCCAAAACGTGCTCGACGACCCGCGCGTGCCGCCCCAGATGCGGCGCCTGCTGCGCAACCCCGAGGTGCAGACCATCCAGGAGGAGTTTGACAGTGCGCGCATCTACCTGGCGCGCTGGGCCATGGGCATGGCCGAGCAGAGCGACCGCGACCGCAGCCAGCGCATCTGGACGGCGCACGACATTATGGAGCTCGAGGACACGGACGTCGGCGAGTTTGAGCTGGTCGACAGCTCGACGGGGCTGTCCCTCGAGGAGCGCCGCAAGCCGGTGACGCTGAGGGAGTGGAACACGTTCTTTGACGCGCGCAGCGGCCGCCTGTCGGTGACGACCGACGAGGTCAAGGAGCGCATCTTCCACGGCGGCCTGCACGCCGAGGACGGCGTGCGCAAGGAGGCCTGGCTCTTTCTGCTGGGCGTGCCACGAGTGGCACAGCACGGCCGACGAGCGCAAGGCGCGGACGGCCTCGCTGCGCGACCAGTACGTCAAGCTCAAGGGCCAGTGGTGGGAGCGGCTGGTGGACCTGGGCGGCCAGGGCGAGGAGGGCGAGTGGTGGCGCGAGCAGCGCGGGCGCATCGAAAAGGACGTCCACCGGACCGACCGCAACGTGGCCCCCTTTGCCGGCGAGAACATCCCGCACCCGGACCCGGACTCGCCGTTTGCCGACGTCGGCTCCAATGTGCACATGGAGCAGCTCAAAGACCTGCTGCTCACGTACAACGAGTACAACCGCGAGCTGGGCTATGTGCAGGGCATGTCGGATCTGCTGGCGCCCATCTATGCGGTCGTGCAGGACGACGCGCTCGCGTTCTGGGCGTTTGTGCGCTTCATGGAGCGCATGGAGCGCAACTTTCTGCGCGACCAGTCCGGCATGCGCGCCCAGCTGCTGGCGCTCGACCACCTCGTGCAGTTCATGGACCCCAAGCTGTACGAGCACCTGCGCAAGGCCGACAGCACCAACTTCTTCTTCTTCTTCCGCATGCTGCTGGTGTGGTACAAGCGCGAGTTTGACTGGCTGGACGTGCAGCGGCTGTGGGAAGGCCTGTGGACCGACTACCTGAGCAGCAGCTTCCACCTGTTTGTCGCGCTCGCCATTCTGGAGAAGCACCGCGACGTCATCATGATGCACCTCGAGCACTTTGACGAGGTGCTCAAGTACGTCAATGAGCTGTCGGGCACTCTGGACCTGGAGTCGACGCTGATCCGCGCCGAGGCACTGTTCCGCCGCTTCCAGCGCCTCGTCGAGGCCGTCGACAAGCAGGACAATTTCCCGGCGCCGCGCCTCAAGACGGCCCCGTCGACGGCATCCGCGGCGTCGACCACGTCCGCCGCATCGGCCGCCACGGTCAAGCCAGCCGCCAGCAGCGGAGGCGGCGGCGGAGGCGGCGGCGGCGACGGCGACGGCACCGAAATGATTTCCATGTCAGACAACAGCCAGTCGGCGTCCTCTGCCGCGGCCAAGGCGCCCGAGACGCGCACCAGCAGAAGCAGCCGAAACAGCAGAAACAATACCGCACCCAAGCCTGCGGCCGACGCGCCCAAACGCATCATCACGCCCGACCTGCGAGGCCTGTTGAGCCGCAACATTTTCATTGTGCCCAAGAACCAGCCGGGCAGCGACAAGGTTCTCTGGGGCAACGCAAAGACGTAGGAGCGGGCGGTCAAGGTGTTATGCAACTTTTCGTTTCCTCTTCCTTGTGGCACTCTTCTCTGTTCTCGTCTTGCCTTTTTCCTTTAGTTTACTACATCAGGTCACGAGGGTTGGGATAGACTGGCTTTTGCGTTTCCTTGTCCTGTCTGTGTGTGCTTCTTTGCGTTGCGAATTGCTCTCATTGCTCTCATTACTCTCCTTGCTCTTGCATATCCACACGATTTCCTGTTTCACACCATTCTTGCAACGCGCCATGTAACGAGATTTGCCGTGGTATTCACGTTTGTATGTCGTGCTATGTCCACCAGCTGTCCAGTGCTCGTACAAAGGGCTGCCTCGCGTAGACTCTTGTGCAGTCCGGCCGCTTGTCCAGACACGCTCCACTCAAAGAAACCGGCAGCCCGCCGCCTTGTTTCCTGTCGCCTGTCGCCGTCCCGGGGTCGAGGCCGTCGCAGGATGCTTGCACGGATAGGTCCGTGGGCCGCTGCACCGCAACAACTCGTCGTGCCGTGCGTTGCTTCGCGTCCTGTCGCAGTGGGAGCCAGGAGCCAGGAGCCGGGAGCCGGGAGCCGGGAGCCAAGAGACAAGAGACACCCGGTCCCCTGGCGCTGCCGTCTCGGCGACCAGTCGTTTCCTGGCGATCCGCGTTGCCCCCTCGTCAGTGTGCCACATGCCACGACCCGTCATGGCTCTGTGGCCATTGCGCTGGTCTTTGCTCTGCTCTCGCAGTCTCCATTCTCTGACACGTTCTGCTCTTCACCTTGCCTCATCACCGCATCCGGGGACCGCTCGGCAGTCCGCCGCCTGCACGCCGCGGCCCGCTGGGCAGGCCGCCGCCCGGGGCCGACCTCCACTGCCGCCCCCGCTGGCGTACTGATACTCGTCCGCTGCCCACGGGGCATTGGCTGCAACGAATGCACCGCCGCCGCCGCCGCCACGGCCGTAGGAGGCACCCCCTCCGCCTCCGCCTCCACCGTATTGTGCAGGGCTCTGCGACCGGCTGCCGCCTGCACTGCCGCCGCCTGCACTGCTGCCGCCGCCACTGCCAATAGGTTCCGCAGCTTGTCTTGTGCCGAGCCGGACGGCGCGCCGCCGCCGCCACCGCTGTTCCGGTCAGGCGCGCCCGCGGCACCTGGCGTGCTCTGGTAGCTGCCCATGCGCTGGCTCGGCAGCGGGCGCGGCGCCAGACTTGCACCGCTCGCACCGCCGCCGCGCCGCCCGGACCGCCGCCGACGGGTCGCTGTTGCGGTTGGTAAAGGGCGAGAGGCGGCTGGCTGGCGCGCCGCCCACACGGGCGGTTTGGCGGAGGGAGTTGCTCTGTTGGGGCGGAGCCGCACCGTTGTTTGCTCCGCTATTGTCCCACAAGGAGGACAGACTGCTCGGCTGGCCGCCCGTCAAGGCGGCCCCGCCATAGCGGGAGCCCACGCCCGGCCCCGAGGGCACCACTGTGGCGACGGGCGGCGGCGGCGCCTTGGATCCGGCGGCAGCCACTGGGGGAAGCTGCGGCCCTTTTCGGTGTAGTAGGCGCGGAGGACGCGGCAGACGTGGGTGTCGTCTTCGGTGTCGCCGTCGGCGTCGCCGCCGAGCAGGGTCGACCGAAGATTGGAGATGCGGGAGGTGGTGGTGGTGAGGATGTTGGAGTACCAGGCGGCCATGGTGAGGGGGGGGGACTGCGGCCCAGTTTGGTAGAGGATGGTAAAAGATAAAAGGTAAAGGTAAAAGGAGAACGTAGTCTCAAAGGCGAGCTCGAAAACGACGATGGGCGGCGCGAGCAGAGAGACGGTCGTCGGTCGGTCGTCGTTGACAACGGTTGGTCAAGGCCGAGGCGAATGTCAGTCGTCGGCCAGACTCTGAATGGAGGGTCGTCGTGCGATCAAAGAGTCAATCGTGGGTAAAGTCGAATCGACGAGAAACAAGCATCAGGAGAGGAGCACGACGCAAGGTGTATGGAAAGTCGTGGAGGAAGCGAAAGGAGATGGGAAAGGCAAAGGGGAATTCGCCTTGCTGGAACGACGGCGTAATTTCGAGGCGGCGGCTCTGACCGCCCAAACAGCTCAGCCCCACTCCGACAAAGCCTCCGCCTATCATTCATGCGCCCAACAACTGCTGCGACACGCGAAACGTGAAGCCCAGCACGGTCGCCGATGCTTGAGGCCTGCGCGTGTCCGTGAGACAGTCGCTTGACGTTGAAGCTGTGCAAGCGCACGTTCCGTCTCGCAAAGAAGCACTGATGGCGATGCGCCCAGCCATGCCAGCCGCCCATTCTCCTTTCGACTCTCGCACACGACGGACACCCACACAGGGCGACGCGCAGCATGTCGCCATCGTCACTGGCCGCCCGGATTCCACGGCGCAGCTGGCTGCAAGCACACTCGCACTCCGCTCCATCCTCTCTCTCGCGACCAGGCCTGGGAGGAGCTCACACCCAGCCTCGCTCGTCTCGCGCGTGCCGCTTGTCCGCGGATGGCGACCAGTCTGCCAGGCCCTGTCCTCTCGACGCTGCCTATCGTCGACACCCTCGCTCCCATGGCGCCGCATCGCCTCTGCTGGCGCGCCTCCCTCTTCGCTCTGACGATGCCACCATCTATGCTCTCTCGTCTGCCCCGGGCAAGGCCGGCATTGCCGTGATCCGCATCTCCGGGCCGGCCTGTCTGGATGTATGTCGACTGTCTCTTTGTCTTTTTTTCCTGCTCAACGGTCCCCGTAGTAACATGGCCCCAGATCTACAAAGCACTGTGCCCGTCGGCACGTCCAATCAAGCCGCGGTATGCTGCCGTGCGCACTCTCTACGACCCGGCAGAAACGACCCGCGGCACTGGCACTGGCACCAGCACCAGCACCAGCACCAGCAGCATCCTGGACCGCGCCGCCGTCGTCCTCTACTTCCCAGGCCACGTCCGTCACCGGCCAAGACGTGCTCGAGCTGCACGTCCACGGCGGACCGGCCACCGTCAAGGCTGTCTTGGCCGCCATACCCTGTTCCCGCGAGGACATCCGCTACGCAGAACCCGGCGAGTTCACCCGCCGCGCGTTCCTCCACGGCCGCCTCGACCTGGCCCAGGTCGAGGCCCTCGGCGACACCCTCGACGCCGCCACCGAACACACAGCGCCGCATGGCCGTGCGCGGCAGCTCGGGCCGGCTGGGCCGCACCTACGAGGCTGGCGCGCCCAGCTGCTGGCCGCGCGCGCCGAGCTGGAGGCCCTCATTGACTTTTCGAGGACCAGCACTTTGACGAGTCCCCGAGGGAGCTGTTGCAAAACGTGTCCCGCCAAGCATGCCACCTCCAGCAGCGGCTGCGCGCCCACGAGGCGGCGGCGGACCGCAGCAGCCTGCTGCGGCATGGCATCCGCATCGCGCTGGTGGGCCCGGCCAATGCGGGCAAGTCGTCGCTGATGAATCTGTGGTGGGCCGGGAGGCGTCGATTGTCTCACACGAGGCCGGCACGACGCGGGATGTGGTGGAGGCGAGCCTGGACGTGCGCGGGTACCTGTGCACGTTTGCCGACACGGCCGGCTTCCGGTCTGTGGATGTGGGCCCGGGACAGCCGGCCGGCGGCGCCATTGAGGCCGAGGGCATTCGACGGGCACGGCAACAAGCCGCCGATGCCGACGTCGTGGTTGTTTTGGCGGCCGTCGAGAAGGACGACGCGTCGGGATCCTATAGCATCAGCTACGACCAAGAGACGCTGCGGCTCGCCGCCCAGGCACGGCAGCGCATGGTCGTGCTCAACAAGTGCGACATGGTTCCGGACGCAGCCACGCTGGCCACTCTCGTCGACGGGTTCCGCTCCACGGCGGAGCACGTTGTAGGTGCCGTCGAGACGGGCGGGGCACAGCCAGGCGCCGGCGAATCGAGCCACCTGCCGCTCATGACCATCTCCTGTCGAGCAGCCGAGGCTTCGGCCATGGGCGAGCGTGCTTTGCCTGACATTGACAACGCCGACGACGACCCGGGCAAGATCCACGGCCTGGTGGATAGCCTTGCTTCTGCTTTTGCCTCCATGACCGACTTGCCACCCGATGAACAGGACTTGCTGGGCGTGACGGCCCGGCAGCAACAGCTCCTGGCCCAGTGCGCGAGCACCTCGAAGACTTTGTGGCGGAAGCGACCGACCAAGACGCTGATCCGGATGTCGTGCTGGCGGCCGAACACTTGCGGTATGCGGCAGACTGCCTCTCGCGCATCACGGGCCGCGGCGATGCCGGCGACATTGAGGAAGTTCTGGGCGTCATATTCGAAAAGTGAGTTCCGACGTGCTGACGTGCTGACGTGCTTGACGTGCTTGACGTGCTTTGTTCAAGTAGACTTTGTGTGTCTCGACGTATTGGCTAACAGCTTTCGAGGTTCTGCGTCGGAAATGAGGTGCCATCTAGTCCCCAGGCTGCATACAAAGTATCCCAGACGCACTCTATATAGCCAAACAAGTTGCCACCGGATCAAACGCAAGGATCTCCCAAGGTCCAGTTGTGCAAAGCGAAATGGTTCGTACAAGAACAAGGTATATAAAGAAACGGTGCTGTATCAAGCTGTATCAAGTTGTATCAAGCTGTCGCCGTGAGGCCTCTGTCTTGCTGGTCCCAAGCCCAAGCCTTGACCCAACCCCAAAAAGTACTTTAACACACAAACAATTCAATACAAAAAAGGTTCCCAAAGGGCAGTGCAACAGCTGGTATACCCATCAATCGTGAGCTCATCACCAACGATCATCAGGAGTGGAAAGAAAAGAAAGCGCCCAAAACGCCACTGTCCAAGTGCGCCAGGAAATCCAACAGGTCGATTCTAGGAAAGCTCAGAAACGAAAGACAAGTATGTCGAGTGCTCTTTGCGTCCTTCTCGCGTCCTTGTCGCTCCTGGAGGAGATGTGTCAGAGCCATGCACCGTTAATGTTGGAGAGGTGTATACACACTAGTTGTAGCCAGAGCGACCCTTTTCCTTGGTCTCGTCCTCTTCGTTGGGCTTGCTATTGTAGCCGCTGCGGCCGTACTCGACGGGCAGGGCCAGGATGGCAGAGTTGGTGGTGGTGAAGAAGGCGGCCATTGTGTTGATTTGTGGGTGGTGGAGATCAAGCTGCAAATGCAAGGTGCGAGTTGGCGTTATGGTGAGGGCAGAAGAGAAGAGACTTTGAAGTGTGTCGACGGGGATCACTTCATATAGATATAGAATGGGAGTGGGCAGACGAGTGCGCGTGTTCTGGGGTGAGAACTCGGAGATGATGTGATGATGAGAGATGAGAGATGGGAGATGAGATGAAGAGATGATGGAAATATAGCTCTCGTTCTAGGAGGGCAGGATTAGGCCTTATATAGACTGGGAGAGGTGAGTGCTCGTGTCAGCTATGAACACGATGTTTGCGGGAGTGATGTCTGCGGGAGTGATGTTTGCGGAGTGATGTTTGCGGGAGTGAGGCTATTGCTTTTGCAGGTGAGCAGGATTTCTGCGTCGCTCGCATCTTCATCCCGGGCGTGCCGCTGGGCGCAGCCATTGTCGTTCTGGCACCCGTTACCCGTCCCAGGAGAGACGCTGGTCTCCGTCGGGTCCATGGGCGGTGGTGGTGGTGGTGGTGGTGATAACATAGGGAGATGAATCATCTGACGTAGAGTCAACGACATACAAGCTCCTGGCATGGCCTCGTTTCTGGCTGAGTGTGTGCAATCGGCGAATTGGCTGGTGTAGGATGACATGTTCCTAGTTGGGACTGGGACAGGCGTCGCCGCGCAGTCTTTGGTTGTCCTTGGGCATGGCACACCTCGTTGTTTGCCCCTTCGTTGCCCTTGATTCTCGGACTTTTGTGCACTTTGACCGAGTACTGCCCTGCTTGCTGACCCGCTTTGTCTTGCTTCTTTTCTTTTCCCCAGGCACGCGCAAGAGATGAGCAATAGGTGAAAGGGTGAAAGGTGAAGGGTGAATAGGTGAAAATGGTCGTGATAACACATTGGAAGAGTCATTGGTGGATAGGGCGAGGCAGCAGCCGCGCATCTGCAAGGGCAGCAACAAGGCAGCCGCACCAATCCAGCAAACGGCGCCGTAGCGAGAGACAACAGGGGTCTAGAAACGCGAACAAGAACGTTGCATGAGGCTCGGCGAGGGCCGTGAAAAGGAATGGACCGTGAAAAGGAATGGACAAGATACGGAGTGTGAGGATGCAGATGGATGCAGGGACCAAGGAACGGGAAACACAGCACAACCATCTGAAAACATAAAGAACAGTCAATGGCGAGTACGGAAAACAAGGGGGTTTGGGTATGTCAGGCAGACCGGCGAATCAGAGAGCGTGCGGCATTGAAGTTGGACCAATGCGACACGGCCAGAATGCAGACAATGCCATGAGACGAGACAGGCTCGAGGGCAGTCTTTGTCGAAGGAGAAGCTGAATGACGACCCAGCTCCCGAAACACCAGCGGCCTGTTCTCTGTTCTGGACGGTGCCTGCATCACTCGCATTCACACAGATGCACGCGCATCCTGCACGCCCTTTACCTCGACGCCTCTTGTTTCGCAGGGGGGCGTGCTCGTGGCAGCCAGGGTGTCGTGCGGTTAGCGGGCCGTGGTGCTGGTGCTGTACCATGCATGAGGTAGGATACTACAAAGTATCGAGCAGGCGACTGCGACTCCACGCGCTGGAACGATGTCACGGACTCGTGGCATAGGAATAGCGGATTGCGGGTTGTCGATTCGGACAAGCTGCGAACGAGTCGTGAAGTGACGAGGACGAAGGAAGGGGACGAACGAGGCCCCAAGTCGTCAAGTTGTCGTATCAAACGGAGACACAAAGCCCCGAGCTTCGGCGAGCAGCTAGCGGGTCGTGAGGCGGAGGCAGCGAAACGTAGAAAACAAGAACGAGATTCGAGATTCGAGATTCCAAAGGCTTCCAGCAGCCAAGCCAAAGACCAGATGACTCGTTTGCAATGTGGCCGCATTACAGCCGATGGCTGTGGCCCGGAGGTCGGACAAGCAGCGGAGCAGGCGGCATGGGGGGAGCGTGATCAAGGTCGAAATGGAGGGAGGGGGCAAGACAAAGAGACTGTAAGATGCAAGATACACAAACGAGGCGGGTGAGGATGCGAGACAATGGGATGTGATCCGAGATGAGAGAGCAGAGAAGAGAGAAAAGAGAAGAGAAAGCGAAAACAGAGATCGAACAAGAGAGACGACGGATGACAAATCAACGAGTCGACCGTCGAGGTAGTCCGAGGGAAAGAGCAAGGCTGAAGACCCACGCTTCCTTCCTTTGAAGCAGGTGCACAGTCGCAAGGGCCAGGCCGATGCAAGAGCGACCGGTCTTCGCCCTCGCCTAGCTTTGATGGGAAGGAGCACCCTGTCGGCCATACGGTTGGATCTGGGCCTTGTGTCCCGCTTCTCATGTGGCCACAATGGAAGGAATGACGCGGGAGACGGTTGCAAGAGAATGACGATGCGCGGCTGTAAGAGGAATGGACGTATTTCCTTTTTGGGAAGCGAACGATCCGGCGCAGCAGGACAACACGCGACGCCCAACTCTAAATTGCAGGCCCCTGGTAGAGATACATACTCGCAGTGGACACTAACATGAGGCGTGGTATAGGTACACTTTCGGCGCAAAAGGAAGGAGCCCGGGCCGGCGCAGTTCGGACCGCCAGAAGTCTACTCAGTAGCTGGACAAGAAGGAACCTCACATACCGACCAGGCTGGCGCTGTTCACGCCACCTTCACAGCAAACGTCATCGCCTGGCTGGGCAGGCCCTCGCCCAACGGACCCTTGACTTGCTTTGAGAATACGAGTACTCGTAGCCACGGAAATGATAGAGGCGATGCTGGACGCTGCTTGACGTCGACAGCCCATGCCGGTTGCTCTTTCCCAGTCTCGTGTCCCACGGAAAACCACATTTAAGCAGGGAAAGCGCGACCTACGGAGCATGGCTAGGCGAGGTACGCCAGGCAGGAACGGCACCTTAGCATGCCGTTTCCTCCCAATCTAGCAGGACCTGCAGCGTCGCTCCGCGATCGTTCCTGCAGGTCATCGGCATCGCCTTCCTAATCCTTCGCCGAGTCAAAGTACCTTTTGCGACTCGTATCTCTCAAGCATGAGAAGGTACAGGTACTTTGTACTTGGCCGTTCTGAGTCGCCGACTTTGTACAGAGCTGGTCCAGCAATAGAGCATCACCTGCCTCGTCGAGCTTCCAAGCCACGCTCTCCGTCAGACACGCAACGGCCTTGTGTGTCCTGAGCGCCCCAATACGATGGTACATTGGTGACTTGCGGATGCTCCTTCTACTTCTGTTCCTGCCGCACACGGCTGCCTCGGTCTTCTTGATTCAGCGTGCACGTGCAATGATCGTGTCGCTTCCTATTCGGGCTATCGAGTGTGAGGCGAGGAAAGAGCGGCCAGCAACGGGGCAGCTGCGACCGGCTGTCCTTGTCCTGTTGTCTTTTGCCCCTTTTCCATCTCGTCGTCTCCATCCTTTGATTCACAAGAATCACCAATGCCACTCTCATCGTTCAACGTCGTTGGTCGTTTGCTCTGCATGCACGCGCCTCATCCTGTCTTTTGTGCTCCATGCCGTACCACTGAATGTGTCGTCACTCCTCGACTCTCGACTCCGACCCTCGACTCTCGACTCTCAGTCTCATCTTACTTGCTTCGGCCTTCGTCAACATCGCTCCTGGTCAGCACGCCCTTCCACCTTTGACCAGTGAAAAGGCAAACTTCGCCCCATGTCGGCCTTGCGAGATCGCACAGGGCAGTGTTGAGCAGTCTCACCCGCATGCAAAGGAGCAGCTACGTCACAATGCAGTCAGGTGCAAGGCAAACCGAGGTCTATCTGGCCGTTGTCGGCTTTCACTGCCTGTTGCCTATACCCCCTTTTTCTCCGGGTTCTACAGGCCCCCAATTGTGGTGTGAAGCTGCGGCGTCACGGGGCACAACCAGGTACGCCGCACAGGGCGGTGGCTCGATCCTGTCTCGTCTCGACTGTCCGACTTCTTACTTGGGCAGTTTGAGCGGAACGATGCCAGATACCAAGCCGAATGGTTCTCGAATGTCTTCAACGTCCTCTTGCAGCTAGCCAGCCACCGCTCCGTGCCCTGCAGACTGCGGAGACATGCCGTTCTGGACACAGAAGGTCTGGCCAGTTTTGGAGAAAAGTCCGGATGCTGAGACCTCGAGGGAAAGGCAACAAAGACGAAACACGCGGGGCCACTCGTATTTCCTCGTCACGAAAAGAGGCAGACACAGCCGAGGCAAACATGGGCATGTTGCTCTACCAAAGTGTGTACCGTCACATCCCAATAGCAGCCCGACTCGATTACAGCGGCCGTGGCTTGGCACGCGGCTGAGCCGCGTCGCTTTCCCATCATCACGGAGTTACGCCAAGAGCCTTCTTGCCACCCAGCTGCTTCTTGACGAGATCACTCGTTGATCCGCTTGAGAGGAAAGAAGTAGGTTTACCAACAATGCGACTGGCCGGCGTTGTCTCTTACGATGCGAGTGGGCTCTATACGCATAACGCAAAACGCAAAACGCAAAATAGCTTGGATACAGATGCAGATGCACAAAAGCATACGGAGTCTGTCGCGCCGCACATGCATTCTCGTCGAAACGGCCCCTTCTTTGCAGCGACGTGTTCCACTTATTGCACCAGCCAGAGATAGCCTCTATTTCCGAGAAGCTGGTCAGACGACATGTTTGTGTTTCCTGCCTTGACCGGTCTGCTCCCGGATGGCCCAGTCGATGACCTCCCAAACTAACACCGAATATCAACGTCAAGAATTGTGTGTAAATCTACGCCGGCAAAGATACGTCATGGCCGTTGTGCTTGTCAATGTGGTCGGGCCAATCGAACAACCGATTCCAAAAAAAGAAGAGAGCCTGTTTGAAAGTTGGACGTACCACAAGACTCAAAAGCTCCGAGAGAAACACGTATTCAAAGGAACCAAGGAAGCAAGACGTAAAGGAAGAAAATGCCCTTCAGTCGCTTGTTTGAGGCAGTATCGAGACATTTTGTCCCTCGCACCTTGCACCTTGCCGCAATTGCACGCGCAGCTCGTTCGTCGTTCCAAGCCTCGTTTACACAGAAGCAGGAGGCCACTCATAGGCGAACAATAAACAATGCGAGGTTACTACACACGACTACAAACACAAATTACAAATTCCTGCATAACCGCGGCTAGGCCCCATACAGAGTACAGAGCCTCCTCCGCACCCGTCTGCCCAAGTCGACCAGCACACCAGAGCGGCGTACCTGCCGAGGGATGTGACTGCATCGTCAGGATCACCCTCGCGCAAGGGGTTGGCCCTGTCGAGGCGTGTGGCTCCTCCGATTGGCCGAGCGTTGCACTTGAAGAGGCCAAAGGGGTCGCAAAGCATGTTCAGTCCTTATGCCTTATGAGAATCTTGCCTGCCTTGGTGAGGTCGTGTCATTATGAGGTATCCTAATCAGTGTTGTGCGTGTGTCTGCTCTTCTGTTCCGGCACTGTCCCTGACGTTTGCAAGTAGGCCTGGAGTTGACCGGAAGATGGATTGGTGGCTGTCCCAATACCAAGTGCCAAACGAAAACGATCGGATGCAGGGGCGCAGAAGAATTTGCGGCGCGGCAGCCAAAAGAAGAGTCCGAGAAAGCCAAGGACGTGCAGAGCGGGCATTGCAGCCGCTATTTGTCCCTTGTGGTGTCGCCTCTATCTAAATACGTCTTGATTGCTCGATCCTCGCCCCTTTCCACGAGCCGCCCTTTGATCGTGTCGTCGCGTCATACGCCGAGGCTGTCTGGCGCTCAACAATCATGACTCCTCGGTGTCTGTCGTGTATTCGAACGCGTAGGAACCGGTGCATCGGGCCATCCTCGTTATCGGGGTCGGCTTCGGAACGGTATTGGTGGGTGCCGCAGAGGCTCTGTTGCTGCTGTTGCGTGCTGTTGCCTGGCCGCCACCGGCACTACTCTCTGCATTATTGCCAGGCAGCCCGTCCAGCCTCCACGGTTGTCCCCAGAATCGCCGACATCCACTCGGCCCACTCCCACGGCCGCTCTTCGCCGCCCGGCATGGAGTTGAAATACTCCCAACCGGACACGCCCGCAAAGGCCCGCCGCGAAAGCCAGGCACGCCGGAAACGCTATAGACGCCGCCGACGTACGCCGCCTGCAGCTGCATCATGACCTCGGCAGAGGGTCCAGCGGCACGAAGCCGGGGCCGTTGGCGGGCTCGTCACGAGCCCATACCACGCGATGAGCGGGCCAGACGGGCGGGCCCGGGAACGCACTTGCGACCGCTACCGGCACACCGGCCGGGCCCCCGCACCCCCCAGCCCATTGCCTGGCTGGCCCAGCCCGACCATGGTCGCATACATGTGCGGCTGGCTCGCGTCGCCCCAGCCACAGTAAAACTGCGCGTGTACCAGGCAATCTCGTGCCCGCGCTGACGCTCCAGGTCGGCAT
Organism: Sporothrix phasma; assembly: GCA_016097075.2. NCBI lineage: Eukaryota > Fungi > Ascomycota > Sordariomycetes > Ophiostomatales > Ophiostomataceae > Sporothrix > Sporothrix phasma. The sequence goes on along the minus strand of JADMNG010000031.1, from coordinate 111,627 downwards.
ACGAGAAGCCGCTGAGGTTGCAGCGCGGGTCGTAGGGCTGCAGCAGGGCCGCCGCCACAGGGGCCATGGTGAGCAGAAACGCGGGGCCAAAATCAGAGCGCAGCCGGTCAATCAGGTGAACGATCCCCGGAGAGACATCTGCTCCTCGACGTCGAGGTCCACTCCGTCCAGGCGGTGCCGGCGGAGGAAGTGGTGCAAACAGAGCGTAATGCCGCTCAAACGCCTCCGCCGATTGTCTCGCCACATCCAGCCGCTCGTACGACCCCTTGGCCGCGCGCCCAGCAGCGCCAGCACCCGCACGCGCGCGCGCCTGCGCCGCCGCCACCGTCGGCCACAGCACATCGAACCGCGCGTGGTCCGGCGCATGGTCGTTGAGCGTCAGCGGCGGCGACGCGCTGTCGGCGCCGTTGACGTGCACCGCGGCCACGACAATGTGTGTGGCCGAGGGTGGTCCTCCGTCCCTGCCCAGCAGTGGCAGGATCGAGATGGGCCGCTGGCCGTCGCGGTTGTGGTGTGTCTGGTGGTAGACGACGACCTTGGGTGCGTGTTGGTGGCGGCAGAGGAGCGCATTGCAGTGTCTGGTGTCTGGTGTGGATATGTGAGGTGGTCGCCAAAGGCCGCCCCGCGCACAGGAATGAGGGGCAGAAGTGGAGGGTTTGGTTGCACGGCGACGATGCGCGGATCGACGCAGACGAGAGGGCACGACTCGAGGACGAGGTCGAGGTCGAGGTCGAATCGCGTTCTCTGCTAGGCGAGATATGTGCTGTCCAGAGAGCAGAGCTGACGAGGACTTTGCGTCTGTCGTGTTTGTGTTGGGAGGAAAGGTGCAGCTATGATGCTGTCGCGGGTTTTAGCGCAGAAGCGAAGCTTACAAGGCGTCTACAGGCGCTTTGCCGAGCTGACAACGACTTGTGATCAGTAATGTCAGATGAATTCATTTTGAGAAGATCAACGTCAATCAATAACGACGAATTACATCTAAATCGTGTCTACTATGCAAGACTCGATGGGCTTCATCATATAGAATAGAAACAAGAGCTACGATAAAGGCAATCAGAAACATCAACACTCCACCTTCAATGTTTACTTGAAACAGAATAAGAGTATAAGACAAGATAGGTTGAAAAGAATATATAGAAAAACACCTATGGAATAGTAAAATCTGCCTCTAGTAGGCGGAAGAGATGAGCAGTCAAATAGAAAAGAGTAAAAGTGAAATGCCAGTAAAGGAGAGTGAGAATGTAAAGATGCACCAAAGCAAACGACCCAAATGTCCCGGAACATAAGAAAAGAAGAAGAAAAGAAGGGCAAAGAAGAGCAAAGATGACGAGAAACCAAGCTAAAACCAACAGGAAAGAAATGTATGCTATCCAAGACAAGTCACATCAAGAGCCGCCCATGCATATCCCTCGTACCTTCACATCGCACCTAGCCCTTCCGCGCCGGCGAGCTCAGCAGGAAGCCGTCCTGGTCGTACAGGCCCAGGCTGTCCCGGCTGCCGGCCGCCTGCTGCCGCAACTGGCGCACGCTCGGCGGCGTGCTGGGGCCCATCATGGACTTGGCCCGCAGCTTTCCAACGGGGCTGCCACTGACGGCGGCGCCGTGTCCGACCTGCGTCGAGCGGCTCGGCGACTTGCGCAGCGGCCGGCCCGTGTTGGCCTTGGGTGTCGAGGGGTCTGTGGGGGACACGACGCTGAGGTTGAGCCGGCCGTAGCAGAAGGCGTGAGGCCCTTGCTGGGCGTCCCCCCGCGGGTGTGGACGCGCCCGACGCCGGGTTCTCGTCGACGCGCCGCAGGGCAGTGCGGTGGTGGCCATGGCCATGGACCGGGCCGAGCGGGTGCGCTGGGCGCGGGCGCGGGCGCGGGCGGGGCCGAGCTGCGCTTGGCCGGCGCGCCGCGGTTCTCCTTGTCGTGGTAGACGCCGACACCCGTGTGGGACGGAATTTGCGAGACGCGCTTCCGGCCGAGCGCCAGGTACTGCCGGCTGCCCACGCTGTTGCGGTTGTTTGCAGTGCCGTTCGCAACGCCCGTCTGGGACTCCCCCGCGCTGCTGTTGCGGCGCCGGCGGCCCGTGCGGCGCGACTGGCCAGGCCCATGGCCGAAGGCGCAGTAGAAATGTGCGTGGCCGACCCCATGGCCGGCGACTTGCCAGCAGCGGACGTGGCATTGCTGTAGCAGCTGAGGCCTCGCTGTAGGCCGTGCTGTTCATGCGGCGCAGCTCGGCGGCCGCGGAAACAACCGTCAAGCCCCCGTTGCTCGAACCCTGTGAGCCTGGGTTGTCTGCGAGCTGTACGACGCGTGCGGGCTCTGTGCCATCTGCACACTCAGTGCGTTGAGAGCATTCAGGTTGCTCAAGCTGCCAAACGACGGCGGCGCGGCAGCGGGCGGCCGGCGCGGCGAAACGGATCATCCTCTCCTCCACCCTCAGCCTCAGCCTCAGCCTCACCCCCAACAGCCTGCAGCGCCTCGATGCGCTCATGGAGCGAGCGGCGGCCGTGCATGGGAGGCTGGGGAGGAGGGCCACCGTGGCGGTCGCCCCAGCTGGGTGCGCGGGTTCGCGCGGCCGGGCACGAGCGCGAGCTCGTCCTCGGCACCAGGGTGGGCGAGCTCTGCAGCTGCGGCGGTCCGCGGAGCTGCGCCAGGCGGTCGGCGAGGGGGGAGAGGTAATGCGCACAGCAGACGCCGGCGTCTTCTTCGTCGCCGCGGTCGGCCGACGCTGTCTTGGTCGTATCAGGCTTGCTGGGGCTCGTCACCATGAGACGAACACCGGTTCCATCGCTGTTGGACCCGGCAAAAGCGAAGTGGGCGCTGTTGTTGTGCATCATGCCGTACTTCTGCTGCTGCTGCGGCGACGGGGCCTGCCAGGCGTTGCCGTTGCGGCGGTGGCGGCCCTGGTTGGCGCCGTTGCGGCCGGAGGTGACGTTCGATACATGGAGGCTGTCCAAGTTCTGGCCGCTCGTGCTGTGCGGAATCATGATGCCGTTGCCCTTGGTCACGGAACCGGCCGACCGCTTGGGCGACCGTGGCGGCAGATGGGAACAGCAGCAGCAGCAGACGAGACGGACATGCCACGGGTAGCGCGCGACTTGGGTGTCGACAGCGCCGCTGGGACAAGGGCGGTGTCGGCCGTGTCTGGCACCACACCATGGACACGCGAGCGTCGTTCCGGCCCAGGCCCAAGCCCTTGCTGGACTCAAAGAGCTGGCTGTCGGCGGCCGTCACGGCGCCCGTTGATGCCCAGACCCGCCAGGATGCGGTCATTCTGGGAGTCGTCGTCGTCGGCAATGCGCACACCACCCTTGGACGTCAAAGACGCCACCTTGTCTGTCGACCGCTCGTCGACGCTGTAGACGGTTGACAGCGACGAGCGCGTCGACGCGGCGAGGACGAGTAGACGGACGATGGCGAGCGTGTCTCGGGCGACGAGTTGCACTGGTTGGACGGCGTCGGGGCCGGCAGCAGTACGGAGTGGGCCATGACGTTGTTGCCACCGTGGCCGTACGCAAGAGTACCTGCGGCGACGCGGTTCTTGTTGGGGCTCTTGCTGGGGCTGGACAGGGCCGTGGGGATGGCATCCAGAATGGGGCTGCTGTCGCGGGCATCCTTTCCATGGACACCACCCTGCAGCTTGTTGGTGGCCACCATGCTGTCGGCGTCGGAGCCCGACGTCTGCGAAATGCGCTTGATGTCGTCGTCGTCATCGGCGGCCGCGGCGGCGTGCGAGACGGCCGCCGCCTTGGACGGGCTCGTCATGGAGGCACGCCTCATCGAGCCCATGTTGCCCGGCTGCTGGCTCTGCAGCTGCGCCAGGCGCTGCTCCGTCGAGCGCAGAATCTCGGTGAGGGCTACCTCGGTCGCACAGCTTTGCTGCGGCGCGTGCTTGCTGCCGGAGCGGGAGAGACGGTGTTGTTGCTGTTGCTGTTGTTGGGGCGGCGGCTGCTGCTGATGCTGCTGCTGCTGCTGCTGATCTTGCATGTGCTGCATCCGGATCTGGTGCTGGAGCTGTCTCTGCTGCTGCTGCATCATCATAATCATCATCTGGTGCTGCTGGTGCGGCAGCAGGTTGGCCGGCAGGTTGGGCTGGAAGGGCACGCCGGGCGGGATGTACGTCTCCGGCTGGTTGGGATGATCAGGGCAGGCTGCGGCGGGCGGGGCAGCGACCGGGCCGAGATGGCCGGCGGCGGCTGCAGGACGGCTCATGTTGCTGGCTTGGATTCGGATCCTGCTGTGGGCGGTAACGCGGGTTCTGCGGACGAGGCGGCATGTTGGGCATAGAGAAGCGGTTTCCGTTTCCGTTTCCGTCTGCGTTGGCATTGCTGTCTGCCCAGGGGCCCGGACGCTGGTGGGTCGACCGTTCATCTTGGGAGGCGACGGGTTGTTGTTGCTCATGTTGTTGGCATTGTTCGGCGGGAGGATGCGCTGCTGCTCCGAGGGCGGCGGCGGACGCTGCGGAAGCGAGTTGGCGCGGATAATGGAAAACGTCGGCGGAGGCTCGCGCAGACCAATCTCGCCGTTGGCGGCGTTGCTGGCAATAGCGTCGAGGTTGTTGTTGTGATGATGCCGTTGTCGCCTGCGAGTCCCGGGAAAAAGACGAGTTCGTCGAGGCAATTATGGACGTCTCGGGCCGGCGACGGCGCAGCTTGCGCGGAGAGCCGTCAGATTGCCCCGGCGGTGGTGGTGGTGGTGGTGGTGGCCGTGGTCGTGCGTGCAGCGGTTGCGCTGGCTCGGCAGCTTGATCTCGTTGCGTTGCCGTTGCCGTTGCCGCCGCTGCCGTCACTGCTGTTGCTGCCCGAGCGGCCCAGCACCGTCTTTTGACGACGCGCCCAGCGCCGCTGGTTGTGCCAGAACCGCCGCCAGCGCCAGAGCCACCACCAGGTCACGCCAGACCCCTCAAAGTCGCCGTCCAAGGTCGAGAGCGAGTCGCGCGACGAGGCAGCGAGCAGCATGTGCTCGAGGCACAGTCCGACATGGGCGCACCACCCGGGCGGAAGTAGCTCGCAGCCGCAGCGGCCGCCGCCTTGGATGCAGCATCACCGGCCATTGCTGTCTGGCTGTTGTGGTCTGCCATGGCCGACCGGCCTCGTCGCTGTCCGCATCATGCTGACGGCCATCATCTGCTTTGTGCGTGTTCCTCCTCTTCCTGGCGCCGGACTGGCGCTGCCTGTGGCGCTTCCGACGGGCTACCCATGCGCACAGCAGACCGCCGCCCAAGGCCACGAAAACGGTGCCGACGACCACGACGGCTACGATGACGCCCAGGCTGACACCAGAGCCGCCACTGGCTGCGGCGGCCGAGCCGCACCGTCTCGTGAGAGAAGTCTGGGCATGTTGGCGATGTAGTACGAAGGCGTACACCAGCAACAGGAGAATTTTGATTCGAGGGTACAAGACAGAAGCAAAGAGACAGGTAACGCGTGGGGTGCCTTTAGAACATGCGGCGAATGGTCTGCAAGGCGGTGGGTAAGTTGATCCGATGTGCTGGCGAGGTCGGAGTCGAAGTCGGAGTCGAAGTCGGAGTCGAAGTCGGGTGTCGAAGTCGAAGTCGGGTGTCGAAGTCGATGTCGATGTCGAGGTCGAAGTCGAGAATAAACAAGACTGGTTGTGTTGATGCTCGACAAAGTTGGCGATGCGATTTGTCGACGATGGAGAGGGACGGCGAAAGGAAAGGGAAGAAGGGAAAGGAAGAGGCGGACACACACAGACAAAAGGCACAAGTTTCGAAAGGAGAGAAATGAGATGTGAGCTTGTTCGTAGCCGGCATGGCTCAATTTGCCGTCTTCACGGCCAAACAAGCCTGGAATGTGTCGTTGGGACGACAGTATGACGGCATTCCAGCCTTGCACAAAGCCTTGCAAAAGGTCACAATGCCCCAATTTACACACAACGGATCGAATGGCCTGCGGAGATGCGAGCCAACGCTCTCGGGTGCGGCGGGCCACATGGCATTCCAGATGTTTGCTGTTTGGGCTAGACAAGTGGCGCCGTGATGCTTGAAATTGGCGATGAGGCTGTGAGAAATTGCTATTTTGGGTGTAAGTCGGGATGCAGTGGATATCGAGAGCTTTGTGGGACGCAGCTAAAGTCACCACCTGTTGCTCTGCATCGCTTGGAATGGACGGACCACACAGGGCAATTTCGGACTTTGGCCGCTTCGTACGCTTGTTGCGGTCCGGGCCAGAAAGAGATGCAAGTCAAAACAGCAAAGATGGTGCGAAAGGCGCCTCCAAATAGTCAAATAGAAATAACCAAATAGTCAAATAGAAATAGCCAAATAGCCAAAAAGTAGTTGAAAACATGGTATCTCGTACAAGAAGCCCCATTGCCTCCGGCCGGCCACAACCATGCAACAGCATGCAAGCACGGACAAACGACAGGCAAACACTGAAAACAGACATCGGGAAATAGCAGATAAGAAGGTGGGCGTACTCGAGTACCAAAAAGTAAATCAAGAGAAGAGAAGAGAAGAGAAGGCGCGCGCAGATGCGAAATATAAAACAAGAAAATATAAGGTCGACCTGTCGACCTCCTGAACAGCAACACGTTTTCTTTTCGCCAACCATCTGCCACGACCCTAGTGCCTTTTGTGGCGGCGCATGTGGTTGTGGAAGCGCGGATTCACGGCAGCCGCCGGGCGTGTCGTGACCGTCGTGACAATGGTCTCGGGGTCCTTCCGTCACATAGACAGTCGTCTCCTCCCACAGAATCTCCGTCACTATGTTGCCATTGGTAATGTACTGCGTGCTGATGGCCTTGTCCTGGGTCTCGCTGCTGGGCGTGCTGGGCGGCGGAGTGGTCATCACACTACTGGACGTTGCGGGCGAGGGCGAAGGCGAGGGCGAGGTCGAGACGGCGGCGGTGTCGAAGGTGACGGGGTGGCCACAGGCGACGAGGACGACGAGAGCGACGACGAAAGAGACGACGAAGACGACAACGAAGACGACAACGAAGACGACGACAACGAAGACGACGACAACGAAGACGACGAGGCAAACAGATTGTCCGAGTGCAGGTTGGCCACAACCGGGGCCTTGAGCGTGGTAGCTGCACTTGTTGTCGGGACAGATGCACTGGCCGCGACGCGTCGTGGCACCGCCACCCTGGGCCGCGGCGCTGCCCGTACCAAAACCGCCGTCCAGGCCTGCGGTCGACGTGGGCTGCAGCGAAAGGCCGGGTTGTAGGTGTCGAGCATGGTGACGTCCATAAAGTTGCCAAAGGGCGCAATGTTGCCCGGCAGGCTGTCGCAGGGCCCTTGACGTCATCACTGGCAATGTTGTCGGGATCTTGATCTGGCAGGCCTGGGCGTCGGCGAGGGACTGGATGGTGAAGAGGCGGGCAGTCCGAAATCTCGCCCGAGGGCTGGTGCACGTGTCGACGGCCTCCTGCAAGAAGTCGACGTCCCAGCCGGTCATAAAGTCGCCATGGTACGCGAAGCCTGGCGGACGGTCAGTACGAGCAAAAGAAAGCAATGTAGGGCAGGCATCGCGGCTCACCCTGAACGTCACCGTTGGAGATGACAAACTGGCCGGTGCGGCCAATGTACGCCGGCGTGTTCCAGATGGTCTCGTAAAACAGGCTCGGCAGCCGCACAGGGAACTCGTCGGGGCAGTCGCCGGCCATCACCAGGTCGGGGTAGGCCACATGCGATTGGTGGTCGCCGAGTCCACGTCCACGCCGTTCCAGCACGACGGGAACATGAGCTCGAAGCGAATGCCGTCGGGACAGTGCATGTCGAGGAAGTTCTTGTCGGGAAAGAAGTGGCGTACAGCGACGCCTCGGGCGTGGCGCTGTAGTCGAGGCAGTTGAAGCCGAGGGCGCGCTGTGCCAGCTTGTCCTGGCTCGTCTGGTTGAGGGCGGCCCATTCCGACTTGGGCGGGTCGGCCATCTCGACGTTGCCTGCGGTAAAGGCGCGGCGGCCGTTGTTGCCGGCAATCATGCGGAAGTCCTTGGGGAAGGCGGTGATGTTGCCGTTGCCGTTGCCCGCGTTGAGCAGATAGTAGGCGAGCGTGCCGCCGACCTGCTCGACGAGCTCGTACTTGTGCGTGGTCGTGTCCAGGAAGTACAGGGCCGGGTGCCAGTACGACGACTTGTCCTCGGTCACCAGGCAGGATGTGCAGTCGCTGGCAGTAATGTCGTCGTAGGTGGCAGACTCGCCAAAGCCGCCGGAGCCCAAGATGGCGTGCATGTGCATGGACGGCTCGCCGGGCGACACCAGGGGATCGATGCGGGCGTTGCCGGCCACGCCACGGCACTCCATACGCCAAAAGGCGAGGGCCGGCGAGATGGCCGCAGCCACGAGAATCGAGACCCGTGCGCTGACCATTGTAGTGTTGTCGAGATGTTGTCGAAAAAAGGTCCGAAAATGAGAAGTGGTGATGTCTGTGTCCTAGGAATGGTCCGGTTCCGAATCAGGAAAGCGCAGACGACGTCTGGAAGGAGCGATACTCGATATCGCGTTGGAGAGCCGAAGGAGAAAATGAGGCAAAAGAGACGGTCAGGAGTTACAAAACGAATGCGATCAACACGACGAAGCAGAGAAAGGAGTGAAGAAACAAAAAGTCGGGGCACTGTTGCCGGCGTTCTGGCGGCTTCGTGAAAAAAAGAGCGGACGTCGAAGTGAAGATGATGAGATTTAAGAAAGTATCAGAGATCCGAGATCCAAGATCAAGCGACCAAACGATGTCACGGCGAAAGAACAAAAAGAGGGTGGGCAACAGAGTGAAGAAGAAAGGAAAGACGGCAAAGGGAACGTGAGGGAGTGCAAAGGTCGAGCACAAGAGGACACAAAGGACAAAAGACAACAGAAGACAACGGGGGTGACGACAAGAAAGGCAAACGAAAAAGGGAGGACCCAGGAGGAACGAAGAGCACAGAACGAAGCACAGAAAGGCGAAACGGACAGACAGGGGGTGAGAAGAGTGGAAAGAGGGTGGAGAGACACGATCTGGGGACCGACGAGGAAGAACCAGAGTCGTTTTGCTTCGATTGGCATTCCCAGTTACAGGCTGCAGGACATCACATATGGAGCAGATCCCAGGTTGGACAGGGGACACCCAGCCAGCTCAGTGCAGCAGCAGACCGTGCAACACACACCTCTCGTCATCGTGGGAGAGGGAGGCAAGAGTCGAAAGTCAGGCGCCGGGCGCATCTCTCAGACTCACACGAGCGATAGATTAAAAGGAACGGAGAGCCAAGGGGTGCGTGTATCGTGTTAGTGGCTAGTGCCTGTCAGGGGGTGGTTGGTGCAAAGGAGGACAGGGGTGTCCTAAGAGCGAGGGATGAAGAAGAGAGAACGAAAGACGAAGATGACTTATTGCTGGTACTATTGCTTGCCATGCTTTGAATTTTTTTGTGGCTCGCGGGCATTGTCTTTGCTCGAATTGTGGTGCTCCTTTCTATCGTTGGCATCTATCGTCTTTCTTCACCTTCTCCCTTAATCCCTTGCCTTTTGCCTTTTGGTTCTCGTTCTCTCATTCTTTGTACGCGTACGGCTGTGCGCCTATTGTGAGGTTGCAGTTACTCTCGACCCAGAAGGTGAACAATTACGTCAAGTGCAACAAAGGTGAGGGACGGGAAGCAAGATGCAGGATGCTCCATCTGTATTGCGACTTGTATGCCAGAAAGGCTTTTGTTCACTGTAAAGTACACGCGTATTGCGTCTCGTCTTTAGACTCTGCGGTGTCCAAGGCTCCCTAAATAAGGAGCATGGATGACGGATATGCCTCTGAAAAGGTGGATCGACAGACTTCGCCTGTCGCCAGCCACAGTTTGCAGACGGAAGACGGCAGGCATCTTGGATTCGCAAGGTTGCGCAGTGGCCGTCGAGCCAGGGCGCAACGGACAGCCAAGTACTCGTACAAAGTAAAGCAGGGGTGCAGACAAAGAATGCAGGTAAGATTGTAAGGAGAACCAATAAAGGCGTAGGCGCAAAGACAAGAGGCGTACTCGTAGACTGGCAGACGATATTTGTAAAGAGGGAAGCTGAGAGACAGAGCGAGAGACGAGAAGGACAAGGCGGAGAAATGGCCGAGAAGCTCGTGCGTTGATCCTTGAATCTCTCTCGCGTACTGACGTGTTAGTGCAGAGCGTTGTCAAAGACTCTGTCATTTGAACAGGCCAGGAGCAAAAGAGACAGCAGAAAGAACAGAAGAGCAGAGTGACAGACAACAATCGGACGACGGTGCATCGATCTCATGCAATACGACGTGTCCTCACATCGTTGGTGAGGCGTGGCTCTGTCCAACCTCGCACGGCAGCAGGCCAATTTCCCAGCGTTGCCTCGTTCGCTGTCTCTGTCCTGGGCGCTCGAGCTGCTCCATTCCGAGCTCTTGAGCAGCAGCAAACGGACAGGACATCGATTTTGTACTCTGAGTACAGTCCCTCCACTGAATCTCTTTGCCGGGTCTTGCCGGGTCAGACCTCTTGGGTTCTCGTTGTCTGACGCGTGAACAGACGGCGGTGCCAAGATACCTGTTGCAAAGACGCACAGAGGACACCAGAGACAGCAAACCCTAACTCGGTCTATGCAGACACGTCCACCGACAGAAAACTCCCAAGATCGGGGTTGCTAGCAGACGATCCCCGACCCAAAGACAGGCGGGAAAGGGCGTCTAAACCGGCGTTTCCCAGAGGTGGGAGGTGGAGCAAGCCAAAGTCAAAAAGAAAAGTATTGATGGTTTATGTTGGGTGCAAAGATAAGGTTAGTGTCACATCCGTCACCCCTGCCGGTGGTGGACAACGAAAGAGCAGAACCAGAAAAAGGCCCCGGGTAGACAACAAGAAAAGGAAAGGGACAGCCAAAAAGAAAAATCCACCCCAAAAGAAACCGCAAACCCAAGAGATCAAAAAAGCAAAGAGCCAAGTAAAACCGGGCGGGTGAAACAAAGGCAAACCAAGTGAAAACTCCTTCAGACGGCCCCAAAGGGGCCCAAGAATGAGTTTTGTCAAAGGGTCCAAGAAGTCCCAAAAAACCCAAGACTTTCCCAAAGAGGTCCCAAGAAACCCCCAAGAACCCCAAAAAGTCAAGAGAAAAACAAGCCCCCAATTGGCGGAAAGGTGCACGAAGCAGGGCGCATTTTCCAAAGCAAATCAGTAGACCCCTGTTTTTTTTGTTTCTTAAAGGGCCCCTTAGGGTACTCATTGGGCTTCGCCCCAAAACCCCCTGGCCAAACCGTTTGGGGTTCGTCTTTTCGTTTTTTTGCGCGGTTTGGCCCTGCTGTCGGGGCTGCTGTCATGCTGTTGCGGGGCGTACTTGTATGGAGCAACAAGGAAGAGAAGAAAGAGACTGCCTGATCGGCCGCTCTGATCTGTGGGTCCAATCCTCGCGGAAGTGAGCGTGGTTGAATGCGTTAGTGTTTCACTGGCGGCAGGACAGAGAAGGCTGCTGCCCTGCTGTTGGGGGGCGTATTTGTATGGAGCAAAAAAGGAAAAAAGAAGAAAGAGATTTCCCCCCTGATGGGGGCCGCTCTGATCTGTGGGGTCCAATCCTCGCGGGAAGTGAGCGTGGTTAAATTGCGTTATTTGTTTCACGGGCGGCAGGACAGGAAGGGCCCCTTGCAAAAATGCAGCACGCCCGTATTTTTTGCAGATTCGTTTGGAAACCCAGCCCATGACGCCCCGGGAAATAGACAGGAAAAGGGAAACCAAAAAAGAGACGAAAACAGAGGAAAACAGACAAAAAGGAAAAAGTGCAAAAAAGAGGAAAATAAACCCAAAAGCCCGGGGCCGCAAGGCCGGTGGGAGGTGAAGCTGGGCTGACCTTCGCCGGCGATGGGCCAGCATTTTTCCAAAGACAACGGAAAAGCAATTTCATTGCCCCAGTGAAGGGCTTGTCCCCTAAATTTTTGTGAGGGGGACCCGAGAAGCGGGGAGTCCCGGGAAATGCGAAAAACATGACCCACAAGTGAAAACAGACTCGGGAGAAAGACAGAACGATTTGCCCGCAATTGCAGGCGGGGCGGTGTTTTAGGGGTCCCAGGGCCCCCAGGGATGTCAGTGAATAAGTACCAAAAGTACCGCTAAATTGAAAAACAAGGGTTGCTCCCCCGGGCAAAGAGCGTCAAAGTCGCCGGGGCAAATAGTTCAGTCTCACTTGAATTAACTTTAGTGGTATAGTTATCCGTATGGAAACAACGCAATTTGTCAGCAGTCTCATACATTGCTTCTTTTTGTGCTCGGTCCGTAGGCGTTCTTAAGATTTCCTGTTATCCGGCCCCGACCGCCGAGAGAAGAGTAGAGCGCCATGGACACCTCGTATTGGAACCGGAGGGTTTGATTACCGCCTGTCACATCCACACTCTAGTCGAGGGAACCTACAACGTTCAACTCACGAATACCGGCCGAGTCTTGATCTACGACACGATCGCGGCACGATTGAGCTCGACCTCGCACACGCACCATGTCGTCACTGCACACCGCCGTCTCCTCCAGGAGTACGCTCCCTGACCAACGGCCCCCCAAGGCATCACGGCCGGCCCGTCTGAAACGACACATGCTGCTCTGGGAGGCCGTGATCCAGGGCCCCGAGGGCACGCCCTTTGAGGGGCGTGACGTCTACCCGGCCGAGCTCAGTTTCCCAAGGACTACCTCGCTTGTGCCGCCCACCATGCGCTTTGTCGGCTGCGACGTGTGGCATCCCAACGGTACGAGTCCTTGAATTCCTTGATGCGGCGCAGACACCTGCGTCTGCCCGTGCACTCTGTCTGGCTGTCTGCTCGCCACTAACGCGCCCAGTGTATCCCTCGGGGCTTGTGTGCATTTCGATTCTGCACCCGCCCGGCGACGACCCGAACCACTACGAGCACGCGTCGGAGCGGTGGTCGCCGGTGCAGAGCGTCGAGAAGATCTTGATTAGCGTTTATGACATGCTGGCCGAGCCCAACGACGAGAGCCCTGCGAACGTGGAGGCGGCCAAGATGTGGCGCGAGCGGCGGGCCAAGAGTACGATGCCAAGGTGCGGGCGAATGTGCTGTCGATGCTGGGACTGGGCGAGTGAGCGGGCGAAAGCGAGGTGAGCAAAACGGCCTGTGGGGAGCGAACAGGCATCTACGAGCGGACCTAGAGCAGGCCCAGCTGCAGACGACCTCTCGACACACACCTCACGGGCTCACGGGCACGCTCCAAGCGCACGGCGTACGGTAAACACAAGCAACTCTTTAGCCATAGCGAGGATTTAAGGGTAGTCTATTTCATGAATTTTCCAAGACGACGCTCCGAGTCCTTGACGTATCCTGTGAATCAAAAGTAAATGACAATGCACGCCATCCATCGCTCGTCCCATGCCCTCGTCCACCCCGTCCACCCTCTCGCCTACATCTTGTTGTCCGCCTTGAACTTGTCCCAGGCCTCGTTGAGCGTGGCAAACACGGTGCCGCAATCATGCGGATCTCGGTCGACGCCTTCTGCGGCAGCTTGTCCGGGTGCGTCTTGCCAATGGCGCGCATGTAGATGATCTTGACCTTGTTGGGCATCACCAGCTCGTGCAGCCCCACGGGCTTCCAGCCGCTGCCCTCCCACAGCACGCGCTCCAGACTGCCCAGCAGCGCCCGCAGATTGTCCTTTTTGCCGTCGCGCCACGCCGCCACGCGCGCGTCCACCTGGTCCAGCAGCCCTAGCTTCTCCGAATCCTCGCGCGCCGCCGCCTCGTTGGCCGCCCGCAGCCGCTGCACGGCCTCAAAGTCGCGGCCGTTGGCAGACGTCGGCGGACCGGCTCCGGCCAGAACGACCCAGGGCACCGCTGGCGCTGGCGGTTTGGATGCAGGCCGCGACGCCGCCGCTTCCGTGGCCTTGGCCTTGGGCTTCAGCGCCGTCTGGCACCCGCTGGCGCCCGGCAATCGCCGTCGCGCCGCCCACGCCGCTCTCCCACGCACAGCTGCCACACCTGCCCGGCCTCGCCCCACTTCTCCATCTGCTCCAGCGCCTCGGCCTTGCGCGTCATGGCCTTACCGTACAGGTCGCGCAGGTCGCGCGTCGCGCCCGTGCCGTCCTCTAGGCTGACCGACTCGCCCCTCGCCCTTGCCCGGGCCAATGACGGCCAGCGCCGAGTCGGCGTCAGCCACGGCCTGCCGCGGCTCGCCCGTCTTGAGCGCCGTCAAGCGCGCGGTTGCAGTACAAGACAATCAGCGCGGGTGCGCCTGCGGGATGTCGGTCAGTGACGCCGCGTACGACGCGTGTGCGCAGCAAAGTCGCCCCGCTTAAAGTGCGCGGCGCCGTCGGCGCGGTGCTTCGCAGACGCCTGGAGCACAAACGAGTTGACGGCCGGGACCGGGCGCGCAACCTTGGGCGGCCGCGGGCCCGGCGTGGCGCGGCGTCCGGGTCGGCCGGAAGCGCCTGCGCTCGCGGCGGCGCGCTGTGAAGGCGCCTGTGCAGGGTCGCTGCGGCAAGGCGGTCGAGTTGGACAGCAATCTCCTTCCAGAGGGCGTCCACGTGCTTGCTGGTAGCTTTCGGGGCCGGAGACGCTGTGGCCGCCTTCCGTCGCCGGCAGGCTGACGTAGAACTGTTGCGCTCTCTTCTTCCGTGGCCTTGCTTGGTGAGCCGTGCGCGCGGGTCGGCAGCGCTGGCGCCCTGCTGCTGCCAGCGAGGAACAGGGCTGTTTCGGCTGGGCGGGCCAGAGGCCAAGCACCAGCACGCCGGCGACTGTGTCGGGACGACGGGCTCTCGTTGCGTACCGTGGCTCGGACAGGCGTGCGGCAGATGCGGGAGGTGCTCGGGAGCTGTGCTGTTGTCGCCGTTCGGGCCGTGCCATCTCGAGCATCATGGCCTCGTCGGTGGCCGAGGCAAGACGCGCTCGACTCCGATGCCGTTGCCGATGCCGATGCCGATGCTGCTGCTGCTGCTTCCTGCACGCCGTCTCCGCGACGCGCCCGCCGTCGCTGTGTGGTGCATCCATGTGCTCCTGGCCCGCAGACCGCATCCACTTGGCTGGTTGGGGTCGCCGCCCTCTTGCTGGAAGTCTTGCACGGCCTTTTGCAGCTGCTTGGTGCCCGTCTTCCACAGCGAGCCGGCCGTCTTGAAGAGGTTTCTTCCCATCGCCTCGGCCGCCTTGGCCAGGTCCACCTCGCCAGAGCCAGCGGGCGTCCGGCTGTCGCCCCGGCCAGGGTGGCTGCCATCCATCTCAGCGGCGCGCATCCACGCTGGGCCGCCTTGGTTCCTATTGCGGCTCGAGCTCGATGTCCGGCTGCTGCTCTCTTCAGCCGCGCAGCTGGTCTGCGCCACGCCACGGCCACCGCCCTGGTTCAAGCCGGCCTTTGCCTTGGCTTTCCGGTGGGCCTCGTCCAGCAGCCAGTTCACAGCCGCTTGCACGTTGACGCCCTGCCCGTTCTCTGTGAGGCCCTGCTCGCATCCTCGGCCGAAAAGCCGTAGCCCTGCAGCTCTTCAACGGCACTGTCAAACGTGGGATCCCCCGTCTTCTTGAAGCGCCGCCTCCACCAACACCCGGGCCGAGCCCGTGTCCGTGTCCGTGTCCGAATCCGAGTCCGGTCCCTCAATGGGCTTGCCCGGCTCGGGCTGTCTCTGCGCCGCTGTTGCTGCTGTTGCTGCTGTTGCTGCTGTTGCTGCTGTCGTTGCTGTCGTTGCTGCTCCGCCTCCCGTTGTCGCTGTGCCTCTGCCTTCCGCCGCACTTCGTCTACCGGTTTAGCCAGGTCGCCAAGAAAGTCGTCGCGTCGTCCGCTGCTGGCGGAGGCGGGCGCGGGCTGCTGTCCGCGCCTGCAGCTGGTTTGAGCCCGAACGGATCATCGTCGTCGAGTGTCGACGCGGTCTGTGGCGCGGCCTAGCGCCAGCAAAAGCACCCGTGCCGTTGCTCGTGTCGGCGGCTTGCCCCAGGCGCTGGGGTTGCTGAGGTCGAGAGGGATGGCAGGCGTCGAGGTGCCCGATTGGTCGCCCGCCTGCTTTCTGGCCGCCGCCGTCGGGGGAAAGTGCTGGCCTGGTCGACCTTGGTGTCGGCGTTGAAGGCGGCAAACAAGTCGCGTCGGCGCTGCTCCCACCATGGAGAGGGAGGCGCTCGTGAGATGGGGGCTGGTGGCGGCGGCGCCAGTGCCGGCGACCCGTCCGCGACGAGCCTGCAGATCCACTGCGCCGCGCGGCCTAGGGCGTCCAAGAACCCGTCGCCATAGTGGCCTGTGCCTGCTTGCGCTTCTCCTCTTCTTTGCGTCGCTTCTTCTCCGCGTTCAGGCGCTCTGCTGCTCGCGCAAGCTGAGATTGGCCGGGTTCTTGCCGGCGCCGAGTTGAAGAGGCCGCTGAAGCTGTCCTGGCCGGGCTTTTGCGTCGACGCCTGTCTGCTGCCACGCCCGCCGATGCCCCGGATCCCTGCGCCGAGAGGTTGGATAGGGGTGTGTTGCGGCCCGAGCCCACGGCCAGAGGCGGTGTTGCCGCTGGACGCAGCGATGGATATGAGAACGGCGAGGCGGCACCAAAGGCGGCCGATTGGGCGGCGAGGGTTTGGTTTGGCGGCGTTTTGCTTGTTCGTCGCGCTGCTGGAGGACCAGTCCAGGCCTGAGAGGTCGTCCATGGTCTAGGAAAAACAGCACGCATGCGGTGCTGGGCCTTGGTGGGTGAAAGGTAGAGAGTACCGGTGATGATGCCTGCATAGATGAATGTTTGGGGCCATCCGTAGCGCTCGTGTTGTTGTGTGGCAAAGAAGATAGCTCGAGCCACTGTGGGGCAGTGTCACGTGTGCCTTGCGTGCGTGTCGCGACGACAGGAAATAGCAGAGACACGCAAGAAGCCGAGACAAAGGAGAGTCGGGGCGAAGAAGAGGCGAGACAATCTGATGGACGTTCTATTGCATTCAAGATGCTTCACGAACCCGTTCCAGCCGATGGACCAACAGCCACGATGTCAATGGAGACGTCTGTGGACGCAGCTGCAGAAAGCCGCGCCTAAATTGGTAGCTCTAGCGGGCCTGAAGCGCAGTACAACCACTGTATTAGATAACAGGCCCTACTGAAAGGTACGGCCGGTGCCCAAAGGCCACTGTATTTCCGCCATCGTGCGCTGTGCGTTACTGATCTCGGAACGCAGAAAAAGCTTCGCGTTCTGGCCGTCCGTCTCGGACGCTCATCCCCAACATCGACACGCCACGCATCCCAACACCCAAGGCCGCACCACGATGCGCCCCGACTGCGGCTGCGGCCGATCTTGGGCCCCGGACAGTCTCTCCTCACAGCACAAGCTCGCTAGCACGGCCGGCAGCGACACGGCCACCACAGGCGTGTCTCTTCTGCTCGCTTCAACAACGCGCAAGCATAAAGCCGCGAACACATGCCCTCCTTGCCGACAGACAGCCGTCGAAGCAGTCAACGCGCCATCAGCACGCGAAGCGCATCCACAGCAGCCAGCAGCAGTAGGCAGATCGACAAGGCACCGTTGCAGAAGTACCGCCGCGTCGAGCCGCCCGTCGAGTCCGCTTCGTCCCACGATGCCCCGCACAGATTCGCGCGACCTCGCCGATGCTCTTCAGGCCCTCCAGCAGCAAGCCGGTGTGCTGCTCAACATTTCGCGCCTCCAGCTGGCCATCCGTGCCTGCAACAGCCACCGGCCAGGAGTCGTCCGTTGTCGCCATCCTCGGACTCACCGGCTCTTCCACGACGGCAGCCGTCGACGGAGGCAAGTCGGCCAAGGCAGCTGCTGCGCCTGATCCTCGCCGATGCCGCTGCAGGACGAGCAGGCGATGTGGAGGCCCAGCCTGGCCCCAGCGCACGATCCAAGAAGCCGCTGGTTGTGCGGCGTACGGGCCCCGGGCCGAGGGCGCCAGCGCCTCGGCTTCGCCTGCGTCGACACCAACAGCCGTCTGTGCTCTTCGACAAGGACGAGGGCCTTGCGCGATGGACGTCTCCTCGCCCTGCTCAACGGGAACCAGCTCGAGTTTCTCGTCATGGAATCGTCGCTCGCGGTCCCATACCCCCGGCATCGGCCGCGTCCAGCGCCTTGCCGGCCCCACGGAGACGTTTGAAGAGACTGTGCTCGTGCCCGAGGTCGACGATCCCCGCGTCGCAAGACGGCCTGCGGTTCACGCCCGTGCACCAGGCTCTGGTCGTTGCCGACGGTCTCCTGGGTGCGGCCGCCGTGGCCAACCTGCCGCTCAGCGCCTACCCCACGAGATGCAGGGCGCCGTCAATCTGCGCCTGCCGTGCCAAATGACACGTCCGCCCGACCTTCCCTTTGCCACGTTCGACGCCGCCACGTCCTCCGAGGCCATTGCCCTCTTCCGCGCCAGCGTTGCCAACGCCAAGGCCTACGAGACGCTCTGGATTGCGCGGCGGCGTCTCCGACCTGGCCCGCTGGCTGCGGATGGCGCCCTGCACCGCACCGACGGGCACCACCAAGCCGCCCGTGCGCCAGCTGGTCGCGTCCGTCCTGCGCAATGCGTTGGCCAGCATCCAGGCCGCCGAGGCCAAGCTGGTGAGTGCCTCGACTACCACGCAGGCGGGCGTGCCGTTGCGCGCGCGTTTGCCTCGCTCAACGCCGGGCTCGCCGACTGGGCCGAGTCCGCACACGCCGAGCTGCAGACGCAGCTGGACCTGGCCTTTTCCGGCCGCCGCTGGCGCAAGCTGGGCTGGTGGAAGCTGTTTTGGCGCGCCGACGACGTGACCATGCTGTCGTCGGGTCTGGTGACGCAGCGCTTTCTGCCCCAGGCCGAGCAGGGCGTGGTCTTTCTGGCCGGCCGCATCGACGAGGCCGTCCGGCTGGCGGGGCTGCGCACGCCCGAGGGGCCTGCCGGGTCCAGCGACCAGCACCAGCACGAAGCTCTGTCGGCCAGTATCCGATCCGATTGTGGCCGTCGACCCCAGCCAGGACGTGGCCGGCGCCGTGGCGCTGTTGTCGTCCCCGACGGCCCGCGCACAACGTGGCCGACGCACATTGCCTTTACGCGCCGCTACCTCCTGGACGAAACGGTCCCGGCGCTGCAGGCGCTTGCACAGAAGCTGGTCCTGCAGACGGTCGGCACGTCGGGCCTGACGACTGCCCTGGCCGTGCTGACCGTACCTGTCGTCGTCCGCGCGTTACGAAGGCCGGCGCAGTGGCCGCCGTCGGCTTTGTGTGGAGCCTGGTCGCTTGCAGAAGAAGTGGGAGGCGGCGCTGCGAACTTTTGGGAGGGCGAGGTGCGCGAGGAGGGCCGCAAGGCCGTGCGGGCCGTGAGGCGAGCGGGCACGGCGCTGACGAAGCACGCGACGCGGCTGTGTCGGGCGGCCGCGGGGGAAGCCGACCGGCCGGCAGCAGCTGCGGTGACCTGCGGGAACGCCCGCGCCCTCGTCGAGCAGGCCAAGGCAGGAACCTGGAGAGCTTTTGCAGTAGACGGCGTCCTGTGCGCGTGTACACTGGACCACCAAAGGTGTTGTAACCATATGCTTTCCTTTCTTGCCACATATTTCGTCTCTGTACTTTTTAGCAAAAACATTGACACTGCGCATCCTGCGGCTTGAGACGATGCTCGCATCATGTGTCCCTCTCTTTCTGCTTCTGCTTTGTATCTTTCGGCCTCTTGGTTCGTGAGTTTTATTTCCTATTTTTAAAAAGTCCTTCCGTTTTGTCGGTATCATGTCAAACGCCGTGAAAATACAGGGAAAACCAGATGGTGAAAGCGAAAAGTACACGTAAAACAGAAAAAAACAAAACAGCAAAATGCAATAGCTCTAAACGTCCCGCTCCCTCAAAGAAGATCCCAGATAAATCAGACCACAGCCCTCCAGCTGGACGGTCGTGCCGCCCCTGTAGTGCTGCACGCCTTACCGGCCGCCCCGGCCGCCGCCCGTGCACGGCTGACCGTGCACGGCCCACGCGCCAGACCAACACCCGCCCGCGCGCGTTGCGGCTGCGGAAACACATGGGCGCGTTGCGGAGCATGTCGGGCACGGATGAAGAAGCGCACGTGGGAGCCGCGGAATTATGACTTGTTCGAGGTGGGACAGCGGCCGTCGCGCGCCGTCACGGTAATGTCCCTGAGCTGGACGTTCATGTTGTCCCTCGGCCTCGAGCAGGGCGCCGCGGTAGGTCTGGCCAGAGGTGATTTCGAGCGTGACAATGTGGCCCTGCAGGAGTGGTCAGTGGCGGGACGAGAGCGAAAGCGAGAACGAGAACGTCCAAGGACGAGAGCGGGAGACGAAGGCGAGAGGCAAACGAAGCGAAAGGCGAACGAAGCAGGACACAAAACATACCTGGGCCTCATTGAGCAGCTTAATCGCGATGCAATCGTGGACGTCATTGTGTGCGGGGGAGGGGGGGTGACGGGTGGTTGTAGAGGAAGAAAGTCGTCGGTCGTGAGTCGAGACGGAGGGGGAGCTCTCTGCTGAGCTTGGACGTTTGCCTGTCGCGTAATTTCAGCAGCCAAAGTTGGACGGCGCTACGCGGAAGGCTGCGGACTAACCTTAATCCGCCCCGACGTATAGACAGCCTCGTCTCCGCGCTCCGCGACACTCTTTGACCGAGAGGCGACTTTTGGTTTACTTCGTGATAAACTGTGATTGTTTTTTAATGCGACTTCTATGACTCTTCGCCTTCTCTCCGTCTTTGGTGGAATACTGCGAGTTGTGGTGGCACCATTGTACTCGCTTCACTACGATCAGCACGTCCTCCAGACACTGTTTTCTCTATCACAGCATTGTTGTCCCATCTATCAGTACGTCGGACATGAAATAGTTCAATAATTAGCCAGACTTTTGAATTAAGACATCCAAAATTCGAGAAAATAGCCACAAATATACTCCAGCTGGCCAAACTATCTGAGACTACATATAGCGGCTACATGCAAGCCGGTCGAGGCCAACCGAAAAGAGCTTATCGTATATACAGCCTCCCAGCCTAAACAGCCGTGCATTGTTCGCCTATCCCAAACAAACGACGCTCCTGTGGAAAAGGCCCCAGTTGCCGCGTGCAGCCTGCACTTGCCGCTGCAGCTGCACTTGCGCTGCTGCCGCCAGCACAAACGTGTAGCCCGGCCCGGAAGAGCCGGCCACGTCCTCTCATTGATTGACGTTTGCAGCGTGCACAGCGGCCATAGAACTCGGACGTCGGCCGCGGGAGTGTGGCGGGAAGGTTGCCGGTGCCCGTTCATTGGCCCGTTGGCTCCATTGTCCCTGGCGCGTTGGTGTTGCTACTCGGCGCTGATCGCTCACCGCCTTAAACCACGTCAATGTGCGTATGCGCGCCCGCTGTTCTCGCAGACTGCGGCTGTCGTCCTCGCACCTCCAGGATGCCGTAGTCGGCCAAATAGCGTTGGCCGGTCTTCGACGTCCGAACTGGCGCACGTTGTGTGAGAACTTGCGCAGCAGCGGCTGAAGTGGAGGGCGGCTGTTGGGCAAGCAGCAAGCGTAAACTCGCATTGAGCCTGGAACCGCTTTGCGCACTGCTGGTGCTGGTTCTGACCTGGTTTGACCCTGGTTTTGACCCTGGTTTTGGCCCTGGTTACTTCTTTACGCGGCAACCGCCCTGTGCGGCTGCCGAGGAACTGGTACGTCTGGCGAATGTCTCACCCAGCGCCCAGAAGAAGCTTGTCGATATCTTGGACTTGACGAGGACTTGGATGACGTCGTATTGCTGCATCTTCTGGTACGACTTGATGATGTCCGGAACGAAGAGACGGAGTATCCGTTTGCACCCCTGCAGACGCCTGATGTTGCTGTTCGGAAAATTGGTGGCTCTCGATGAGATCGAGTCCAGGTGTAGCAGCCGGCGACAGGCCGCAGAGAAAGGAAGCCACGTGTCGACGAGCACAGAATGAGGTGCAGGGCAATCTCGTTCTTCTCGAGTAGGTAGGGGACCATCTCGTTGAAGTTGTTCCCCGTCAGAAACGACATGAACTTGTGGTCCTCCAAAAGGTTAAAGAGGCAGTCGCACGCGTAAGCAGGAAGTCGACCGCCCATTTCGCGCAGCCAGCCAGTGCGATCGACGACGTCTAGAGAGGTTAGGGCACAAGCATAGGATGGTATATGGAGGATGAGCGGAGGTTCGTACCTGGCTCGTCAAGGGGGTTGAGCTTGTCCTTGAGATTGCTCGGTGAGTTGCTGGCGATGTGATGAGGATGACAATGTTGCGCATGTTGAGCGCCAACATGGAGAACTTTCGTAAAAGGACCGCGGCTTGAACTCGCCGCGGAACCCGAGGTGGTTGAGGATGCTCAGGCAGAGGTGCAGCCGCGAGTTGTTTCTGACCAGCTGGTCATGATGGGCTTCCTCCGAATAGTCCACGTTGATCTTTAGCACGCGGACGATTTCCATCACCCACTCGTAGGCAAACCCTGTGCTGTGGTTAGCATATCGCGACGGAACGGATCGTGCAGACGCCCCAGTGACACTCCCGAGAGACACCGAGAGACATACTTGGGCGGTTGATGAACGGGCGCGCTGTTGCTAGGATGTCGTCATAGGAGATGATTGTAGTGGTGACTAGTAGAGTCGTCCAGTCGCGGAGCAGTGAGACCCGCGACGATGGCTGTGTAGGTTGGCTTCAATGTGTTAGTTTTGGGAAACAGTGCAAGCAACGGCATAGAGGGACTGGCCAACCACTCACAATCCGGTCCTGTCGGTGCAAGGTCCGGCCCGGTGTACTTGAGGTTGTTCCACCTGACCTTGCCGTCCTCACACACCTGTGCAAACGAGCAGTTTGTAGGAGAAAGGTGGCGGAAAGCAAGGAGTTGGCTTCGGTGAACTGGAAGCCGGCATGTTGGAGCGATGCGATCCGTGCCGGGTTGGGCTCGTTGAAAAGCTCCTCAAAGGGTGAACCGGTCGCGGTACTGGACGGTGCCGTCACGAAAGAGAAGAAGCATATGACCCGGCCGAGCTGTAGAGTCTGGACGGAGATGATGAGCTTGTTGATGACAATGGACGGCAGCTTGCTCAGTCGTGTGTTGGGCCTGGCTGCCGGTCTGCGGGGCACTCGGGCTTGGCCGGAAGCCTAGCTGCTCGAATGCAGGGTGCAGTGCCTGCCGGTGGGCGACTCCATAATCAGCTCCCACCGGTTGATGATGCTCTGCCGGTTCTGGACTGTAGCTGCCGTGCTTTGGGTAGGCAGGTATTCGCGCACAACCACGACCACGGCGGCGACCATTGGTTCGCGCCGGCAGGCATCGCCGAAGGGAGCACCTCGACGTGCGATACGAGGTCGGACGAGATGTCGAGCTGGGGCTCCCCGTCGCTATGTTGTAGCCACGAGGTGACGGCGGTTGCCTTGTGCTGAAGCATCGGGGTCAGTTGCTGGCTCTGGGCCGGCGTCTTGATTGTCTTGTGGCTGCTGATGCCAGACGATGGCGGCACGCACAACCTTTAGTTGGCGGGTGCCGTGACCATGGCAATCAACAGCATGTCTCGTCACTGTTAGCTGTATGCGCCGAGAAATAGAGGTATGTTGGCTGCCATGGCCAGTGCTTACTCTTTTCGGGGCATATTGAGGCATGTGTGGCCAGATCGTCCGAGGATGTGATGTTTTCCAGCTCAATGCTGGTGTCCTGGACCAGATTGCTGTTCTGGAAAACAGCAGCCGCAAACTGCCGCTGACGGTGACGCAGAGCAGCGCGCTCTTGCTCGGGTTCGGATGATACGGCCCAGATGCGTGGACAGGGGTTGTCTCGTAGCGATAGCCGCTGTCCTCCTTGACGGCTGGCCCGTAGACGACGTTGTACTAGAGTGCTGTTAGGTTGATGGCCGATAGGCATACGAGACGATCGGGCCTACTTGTTTGTTTGCGGGCATGATTGGAAGCCAGTAGCATCCGACGACGGCATGCAGGTTGTCGACTGGGTCGGCCTCCCAGGATCGCAGGGCAAATGGCTTGTTTAGACTGGTAGAGAAGGTCAGAATGCTGACGCGGCCGACAGAGTCGATGACGGCGAGCTCAGGGTGGTTGGTGGCGGCCCAGGCAAGGTGCACGATGGGGCCTCCCGAAAAGGTGGTCTGCGTATTGTTCGAGCTGAACTGTGCGTGCGGCGTGGCCTCGCTTAGGCCCCACGACGCATCCTCGGCATCGGTCCGAAGTACCGCAGCTCGATGGACTGGCCATCGGCGCCAATGGTTGCAATGGTTCCTAGTTTTGACCATGCAATCCGTCTGGCCTGTCAGTCTCGGTCCCCAATAGAAGCACCACCCCGTGGACTTTGAGCTAAAAGAGAGATACATACTGGTTGCATCCCCGGATGCGCTGCTCGTTGATGCGAATCTGAAGCTGCCTGGACGGCGGCGGCTGCGATGGTAAGGACAGATCTACCGGGCCGCCAAACAGGTCGACATCGTCGACGTCGACATCCCCGAGACCGACGGGAACATCGCCCGACATGCCTGCCATGCCGGGCATGGCATCGTCGAGGATGAGGGGGATGTCCTCGGTCATGGTTGGATCTGAGACGCGCGCTGGTGGGTATCGTGAATGCAAACAAAGAGCAAGAGCAGAGCAGACGAGCAGTGGAGTCTGTGGAGTAGACAAGGCCCAGAGAGTGAGACAAGGGTCAGCGCAAGGTCGAGTCGAGGTGCCGATGAATCCCAACACCGGTCTCCGTCCCCGGCTGCTGAACGAGCCAACTCTACTTCGTAGCGTTCTGACACGGACTCTGCCCCCGAGATGGGTACGCAAAGCAAGCAAGCGCTTTCGATCCCCTAGTAGTGCCCGTCGAGGGTGGCCGTGATGCGCCGCGTTGTACGCTGCCTGCGAGCGCGTGAGTCTGGTCGTATCTGCGGACAACCGACGATCGAAGTTGTCGTCCAAGGAAGCTTAAGCTCGAACCAGTGTAGCGGAAGCTATGCGCTGTGGAGGCTCCAGTGCGCTGTGGCTGATCTGCCACGAGCCACAGCGGTCTCTTGCGCCTCGAGCCCCGCACATGTCATTGGCTGGCGCCGGCCCCTGCTTTCGTCCCTGTTCCGCGTGTTGTGGCGTTCTGGCGTTCTGGCGTTCTGATTGGTGCTTCACCCTCAGCCCTGCACGCACGGCTGAAAGAGCGGAAAGTGGGCCCGTTGCCGCCTTTTCTTTCTGTCTGGGTGCAGGTCTCCACTCTCACCTTGTCTCCGAAGCAACGCAAGCTGCGGGTCAGTGGGCCTTTACCTGCAGCGAATCACAGCGCATCTTGACACGGCCAAGAAACAGGTACGAACATACCTACGAGTAAACTCGACAGAACAATGAGACGAAACAATGCACGGGAAGCCAGTTGCAGGATGTACCCAGGTATCGCTGTTGCTAGCTGCTTCAGCGTACGGAGTATGCGACTTCAATCGACCAACCGAGCCAACGACCCAGCAATCTGGTGTCACCGCCATGGTATTACACGTTCCTGAATGTTCACGCGACCGTCTGTGCGAGCAGCAATGCAGAGTGAGACCCAACATGCTGTCACAAGAAAGAGCAGCAGAGACCTGGGCGGCTGTCCGGCGTGGCGCATTGCTATGTGCTGGCCAACGTTGGCTGCGTATGGTGGATACTTCACTTGGCCGATCGGATATGATGAGTATGAGAAGTCCGAGAAAGGAGAGGAGACAGGGGCCACAACACCGTCGCACTAGCAGGTTGGTGAGAGGCGAATCCGCAAAGCGCAAATGCACCCCAGAAGACGAGTGACAAAGAAACAGACATGCCGTCGAGGAGGACGATTGAGTTTGGCGAGGCGGGCTCGGTGTATTGTCCCTTCAGGAGACGTTCGTCGAGACGAGCAGGGTAAAGACGCTCAATGCAAACAAACAAAGTACTCGTAACAGGCACAACTGGACCTGGCTTGGTCCTAGACACTCCCGGTCCCAGTCCAGAGGCTATCAATACTCGTACAATGGTCGTTGTGCTATGCAGTCTCCGCCTTTTCCCGTCCCATCGCTGGCTTGATTCTGCCACGAGATCGCTCTTTTTCTCGTTTACTCGATTCCCCTTCCCCATTGTTATTGTTTGTGTACCGAGTAGCGGCTCTGTCCAGTCCCGCCGCCCGCTCTGCCGCTACGGTACTCTGCGCATGCCGCCTTTGCCCTTTGCTTTTTTGCCCATCTCTTCGCTCTCCTCGATTCTGGTCCATCCCACACTGGCCGCATGGCTCTTGGTCAGGCCCGTTCTCCGAGCCCAGCTCTCACAATTTCTCCCAATTTCTCGCACGTTGCAGTTCTCGCCCGTCGCTCGCTCTCGCTTCGCCTCGCTTTTCGTCGATACCTTGCGTCGCCCACTCATTCCTCGCACTTTTCCCCGTCGCTTCAACAACCACCGCAAGCAGAACGAAGAAGGAAAAACGAAAAACGAAAACTTTAAATCATGACATAACCAGACAATTCGCCGCTCCGTTGTCTTCATCTAACAAGATTCCTTGGGTCTCTTGGACCTACACTCCTTATCCCTTCTTCCCACAATCCTTCTCTTCTGTCCATCGCTTGTCCTCTTTCCTCCCTTCTCATTTCCCCCGTCGCTCTTAACTTATCCGGCTCCGGAAGTGGTCGCTCCTCCCGGTTTCGACACTTCCTCGCCTTCTCCTTCCTCTCACCAACGGTCGTCAACCCTTTTCGCATGTTCCGCATACATTTCTCACGCAATGGACAACTCAATAGCTTCTCCGGCGTCATCGCCGGCATTACCACCAACTCTTTGCCCGTCTCGTGACACGTCATCACCACCATCATCGCCGCTTTCCGAGTTCGAAAAGACGCCTTCGCCGCCTTCTTCTCCCTCCTTACAGGCCATGGACCCTCGAAACGCTATCCTTCGCCCTGCGCAACATCGCAGTCGGGCGGTGCCTCTCCGCGCAAGATGGAGCGTGATGGCGATGTCGATGCCGATGGCGATGTCAATGGCGATGGTCCACCGCCGGCTAAGAGGCGGCGGGTGCAGCCCCCTCCGAAGCGCCCACGAATGACACGCCACCTCGACCTCAATGGCATGGCAGGCTCCGAGGCGTGTGAAGAGGAGCTGGGATACCTCATTCGGGCGCTGCGCAAAAAAAGAAGATTGTCGTCATTGCCGGTGCCGGCATCTCGGTGTCTGCAGGAAGTACGTGGCTCTGCGGCCCCGTCGTTGCCCCGTCCGGGCCCCGTCCGGAACCCTCTTTCTTGCCCACTAACACGTCCTTCTCTAGTCCCCGATTTCCGCTCCTCTACCGGCCTCTTCACCACCCTCCGCGGCCAGCACGGCCTCAAGGGCTCCGGCAAACACCTCTTTGACGCTTCCGTCTACAAGCACGACTCATCCACCTCCTCCTTCCACACGATGGTGCGCGAGCTCGCCCACATGACAGACACCGCCACCCCCACACCCTTTCACCACATGCTCGCCTCCATTGCGCACGAGGGCCGCCTCATGCGCCTCTACTCACAAAACGTCGACTGCATCGACACGAAGATGCCCCACTCGCCACCAAGGTACCGCTCAACGCCAAGGGGCCATGGCCGACGACAGTCCAGCTGCACGGCGGTCTCGCCAAAATGGTCTGCTCCAAGTGTGGCCAGCTGGAGGACTTTGACGGCTCTCTCTTCGACGGCCCCGAGGCGCCGGCATGCTCACAGTGCACCGCTTTGGACGAGGTGCGCACAGCAGTCGCCGGCAAGCGCAGCCACGGCATTGGACGCCTCCGGCCCGCATTGTTCTGTACAACGAGTACAACCCCGACGAGGAAGCAATCGGCATGGTGTCAAAGGCGGATCTGCGGCGCGGTGCCGACGCTGTCATTGTTGTCGGCACGAGCCTAAAGATCCCCGGTGTGCGTCGTCTCGTCAAGGAGCTGTGCCACACCACCCGCAGTCGCCGCGACGGGTTTACTGCTTGGATCAACGTCGACCCGAGCCGCAAGGCGCCGAGTTCAAGGATTGCTGGATCTTGTTGTGCGCGGTTGCAGCGACGACGTTGCGCGCCTGGCTGGGCTCCCGCGCTGGGATGCACCGGAAGTTGGCAGCCCAGCAGCTGGGGCGTCACTGGCGACGAAGACCTTGGCCTGGAAAAGCTCGAGGTGGTCTTGGAAGACCACTCGCCGTCAAAGCCCCGCCCCGGCAAGGCCGACGACAACGCCGCCAAGAAAAAGACAACCGGCACCACCAGAAAGGCGCTTCCCAAGCCTGGCAAGTCCAAGATTCCGACCAAGTCGTCGACATCACCGACCGCCGCGATTCCGACACCTGTCTCGAGCCCCAAGCCCGCCGGAAGCGCCTTCCCGAAGCCCGCCAGAGCAAGCTTCCCTTTGGGCAGGTCAAGAAGGGCGACCAGGCCGAGAAGGACAAGATCACAAAGTCGGAGGCAAAGGACAGCGCGAAGCCGCCGGTTGCCATCAAGACGGAGAGCACAGCCTCGAAGCTGCCCATGGCCACCAAGAAGGAGCGCCATTCTCTCCCCGCCGGCAAGCCTCCAGGCCGCAAGGTGGCGCCGGGCAAAGCCACCAAGGCCAAGAAGGAGGAAAAGGTCCGACAAAGAGCATTGCCCTCACATTCCGTGCCACCAAGCACATCCTGCTTCGACAGCCGACGGCAAGAAGCGCAAGCCTTTGCCCTCTGGAAAATCACCACAGCATGGCTCCAGCGAAAAGCGCGCAAGACTTGCTTCACCGGTGCTTGCGGCAGATTCCTCTGCCATTTCCGACCTGACCGACCTCTCTTCCCCTTCGGAGAACATCGAGCGCCAACTCTCCGCCGACTTTTCATTGCTGCCAAGCTCACGCGACAGCCCCGCAGCAGCCCACTCGCTCGCGGCCGATTTACGACTGGTAAGGAAAACCGCCTTTTGGAAGATGCCTTCAGGCGTGCGCTCGACGACAAGGCCCGCAGCCGTCATCTTTGTCGCGCAAACACTCCGCACCACACACCCCGTCAATGGCCGACAGCCGGCGCGGATCCGACGCCGAGACGATCTCCCAGAGTCCATTCCTCTTGGCATGACGGCTCTCATCGACTAAGCACATCGGACGCTGGCGGGCCCACACCTCTGCAGGGCACCAACTCGCAGGCCGTTGCAGACTGGCGTTTCTGCACTATTACCATTTGCCGGTAATGGTAGGATGCATTGCTTTCTTCTCGTACACTTTGGGCGTTTGTATATTTTTGGTCCGGTGCTGTGCTGCTCTACCGGTTTGAGGAGGGCCCGGGGTTTTTGGCAATAGTCTATTTTCTGTTCCACGGGCGAGCGGCTTCGCCCTACTTGGCCTCGTCATATGTTTATTGGGGAGTTTACTTGGCGTTGGACTTTAGGATCTCAATCGGTCACCGTGACTCCTGTTCTTTTTGCTCTGCCCTTGTCGGGTCTTGCTACTGCATGTCGGTGCCTATCAGCACGCACACGGGCGTGTGACGAAAAAGGCCACTTTGGTTTGGCCGTTTTGACAGAACTCGTGATTCTTGGACAATACTGAGTCGTGCTTCGTATGCTTTCTCGTCTTCCCATCCCAGAAGGGCTCATCGCGTCATGGCGAGTTACTTGTCTGTAATGTCGCTTCCAGCCCCGGCACCATTTGATGTACTTGGTATTGGCCAGCTCGTGTGTGGGCGTACTAGAGGCGAAAGACGGCCAAAGGATGCTTTACAAGAGGTTCTTCTCAGCTGTGTGTGAAAGAAACTGAATGAGAACAGCCAGTGAAAGGTGCGAGACGAAAAAGAGCTCTCTTGCCGGGGCCGTCGTTGGTCCATGTGCTCTGCATTTCGGTGGTGGTATCGCCAGTCGTGTAAGTGCTCGATGCCGGTGTCTTTAGCGTTGGAACTTGGCTCTGGACCAGTTTGTACAGTGGGGACCTACCTACTAGTCGCTCGCACCCAATTTTCACTTCATGGCATCCCAACTCCACAAGCCCAAGCAGATGCCTCAGCCTTTCCGTTCACGCAACAATCACGGCGCATCTCTTCCCGTTGACGTCACATCGCACCCGCAACCTCTTCGTCTCGAGACTCACACGAACACAATGTCCCAACGGCCGACCGCTTGGCCGTGCAGTCGGCCATTGGCCAGCCACGCGCCATCATCCGGGTGCGGAACCTGCAGGCCACCCTTGGCCCCGGAGCCGGCCAGGACGCCTGGGGCCGCATGGGCCGGCCACAGCCGGCGTTGATCTCCGCCGAGGTCGTTTTGGCGGCCCGTTCTCGGAGGCGGCCAACAAGGACCAGGTTGCCGGCGACACTGTTCATTACGGCTCGCTGAGCAAGGCGCTCCTCAAGAGCTTCGGCCGCTGGCAAGACCAAGCGCAGCCGGCCGGTCTGCCTCGCGTGCTGGATGCCATCTGGACCGACCTGACTGGCCAGACGCTCGAGGCACAAAGCCACAGCGCCCCGACGGAGCATCGCCAGCCCCGACCCTGCTCTCGTCCCCTGTGGTGCGCAGCCTCTCCGTGACGGTGCTGCTGCCAAAGGCCACGCTGGTCGGAGAAGGCGCGTCCTTGACGTGCACGGGCGTTTTGGCGCCCGTCCCCGAGCTCTCTGCCCCGGTTTCTGCCACAGTCTCGGCCACAGTCTCGGCCACAACCCTGCGGCTGCACCGGCTGCGTGTGCCCACGCTCGTCGGTGTGCATCCCCACGAGCGCACGGCCAAGCAGGCTGTCGTGGCCGACATTGCCCTGGACCGGTTCGTCGGGTGCGATGACGTGCATCCCCGGCTCGAGGCCTTTGTTGTACAGATTCTAGAGAGCTCGGCGTTTGAAACGCTCGAGGCATTGGCCACACACATGGCACGCCAGATTCTGGCAGGCTTCCGTCCAACGGGCCGTTCTCCGATGGCGACGTGGCGCCGTGGTACGTTCATGTCGCGCTGGAGAAGCCGATTGCCGTTCCGTCGGCAGACGCGCCGGTGGTCGAGGTGCGCATGGGAGCCGAGCATCTGTAAGGAGGGCGCTGCGTTTTTACTCTTTTGCTCTGCTATACCATCACAAGCGATCATTGTCTCTGTCATGTCATGTCTATCCATCTATCATCTAATTTCCTTGGCGTGGAGTACTCCGTCCTCCGTACGTGTTCTTGGTTCCTTGCTCTGCTCCGCCAGCCGCTTGCTCAGCGCCACGTCGCCGTTTGTGATGCGTGCAACAAACTCCGCCGGCGGGTCAAACAGCATGACGTGAAAGTGCTCCACCAGCAGCACCGACTTGAGCGAGCGCCAGTTCTTGAACCAGACCACACTGTCTGCCGCCAGCGCCGCACGGAACGTCTGCTGGACGTACGCCTCAATGGCGGCGCGCACGTCGTCCGCCAAGTCGCCTGTGGCCGGGTCTTCGGGCAGCGGAAACTTGGTCCACACCACCAGGTGCACGATGCGCTCGTCGAGTCCGTACGGCCAGTCGTTGCACAGAATCTTGACGTCGCTCGCGTCCGAAAAGTCCGGATCTTGTCTGCCTCGGCCGCCGCCCGCGCCGCGAGCTCCTCGGGCTTCCAGTGCAGCCGCTCCTGCAGTACAAAGTCAACGGCGCTTCCGTATGTCGCCTTGAGACCCCAGCTGTACTCGAGGTAGCGGCGCAGGGCTAGCGGCGCGCGTTGGAACATCTGCAGCTGGTTGCCGGCAATCAACGCCCGCACTTCGGGCCACGTCATGAGGGCATAGTCCTCTTCGCGCGTGCCGATGATGCCCCGGTCCTTTTCATTGACGTGGGCCAGAAAGTCGGGGCACCTCTCTGTGCGTTGGTTGACGGGAACGTTGACCTGCCAGTACGGCAAGTCTTGGGCCGGCGGTGGAGATGTCATGGTGGGGGTATCAAAGAGCTGAAGAACAACCGTGGCTGAGAGTGTCATTCAAACGATGGGACGGCAGCATATACGAATGAAACGAAACAAGACAGCGAGCCACCGAGTACGGCCGCCGCTACGCTGCGGGCGGTCTTGCGTTTGTATGGAGAACCGGTAGAGCAGTGTACTTCGTACAGCTGTGGCAAAAGGCGCTTTCGGCGGCCGCGGAAAATTTACACCGGCGGCGTATCACGTGTGCACCAACCACACTTCCGTCCTTCCACCACGAGGTCGACAGATTGAACGACAGCTGCGGCGACGACACACTTTGCTGTGCCGTTTGATATAATGCATACTTGGTGCCACGATGCCGGTGCTCGGCGCGAAAGGCGCTGTTGTTTGTAGCGTGCCACGGCAACCACCAGCTCGTGGTGCCATAGATGGGCTGCTCGCCATGGACCTCTCTTCCTCTTATCCTCTAATCCTCACTCTTACATTTTGTTCCTTTATTGTCTTTTTGCTTTCAATTTATCTACTGCTTCATATGCCGCTTCCGATTCATCGTGCGGAAGGTGCAACCCGAGACCGCAACGGGAACGTATCGGCCCTAGCCGCGTACACAAGAATTGCCTATTTCGGAAGGACCGCCCCAGAAGCGCAACGTCACGCAACCAGCACAGTTACCACCTGGAGACCAAACGAAGCAGGTCAAGACGTCGATCCATGTTTCTGTGCATTCTCCTACATTATATTCGTGGTGCTGAGCTTGTTGGACAGTTTGCATGCCAGGGGCGCGGTCACATAGAGCCTCACCTGCTGCCGTGCCTCTGGGCCTACGAACTTGTCATATGTAAGAGCAGTGGTCCGGTTCGTTCCGATGGTTCTCGTGCGAGCATCTGGGACGACCACGCCGCCTCCATGAACTGGCTCGACAGCAACTTCGACGACATCAAGGTTGGCCGGCCCTCCTTCTGTGTCGTGGAAGTCGAGTGCAGCCGACAGATTGGTAACATATGCAGATTGGCTCCATCAACTCGACGTTTGCCTCCAGCTTGAGGAGGTCAGAGGGAGGGCGGGGGCACTGGCAAAGTAGAGGCAATGTGCGAGATTGCACTAGCAGATCACAACAATGCTCGGGGATCCGAGGGCCAGGGCACAAAATCATAGAAGCATGCGTCATCATTAGAGCAGTATGTTGCTGTTATAAAAAGCGTTGGCAGCAGACAGTCTTTTGAGCTTGCCGTATGCTCCAGACAGTGTATAGTTCAAGCTGAAAATGGACAGCAAGCGATGGCAACAACAGTCAGAACAGAACAGAACATATCAGGAAGCGGTGAACCGATGGGCAAAATCAAAACCGCTCATCAACCCCCCATATCACCATCGCACGTCTCCACTGCCGCCCCGTAGCCGTTTAGCAGTTCGCCGTCAGGTAGACGCCGGCCAGGGGGCTCTTCTTCTCGGCAAACTCGACACTGGCCGACTGGCCCGTCCAGGTGGCAATGCTGAAGACAAAGGCCAGGTTGCTGTCGCAGCTCTCCGAGTTGATGACGACCGTCGTGCCGGCAGCCGTGGAGACGGTTCCAAAGAGGCCCTGGCCAGCAGCAAGCCGGGTGGGGAAGCTGTTGAAGGTGAAGTCGTTGGGTATTTGACGGCGTCGGAGTTGCCGCGCAGCACTGTCGTCACATTGAGCTGTGGGAACGTGCCGGCCACGTTGCCGACAGACGACGTAATGGGTAGCCGGCCGGGAAGGTGACGGCGAGCTGGCAGCCGTACGAGCCCGGGGCGATGCCCTCGAAGCCGACGAGCTGGTAGATGCGGCCGTAGGGGGCGCCGCCGTTGACAACGGTCTGGGCAACGTGGAAGTCGCCGCTGGTCTTGGCCGTGTTGGCGCCGACAGCGTTGGGCGCCGACTCGGACAGCTGCTGCAGGATGGTCGGGTAGTAGGTGGTGCCGCAGCGCGGGGCAATCTCAGCCGGCGTCGGGACGGCAGCCACCAGGCCAGAAAGAAGGCCGAGGAGGGCAAAGGTAGCGAAGGACTTCATTTTGCAGGAAAAGTTTGGCAATGTTGAAAGGCGGATGGTGATGTAGCAAAGTGATGCGGATGCAAAGGAGGATCCAAGATGAGTGAGATGAGGTCGAGGCTGGGGATGGTAGGGAACAAGATGGACAAAGAAAAGAGGAGTCGAGGTCTCATTTATATACCTTTGCCTCTCACGCTCTTCTCACAATCTCATCTTCTCATCTTCTCATTTCTCATCTTGCGGTATTCGACGTCTCGACATCGGGTGCTCAGTCAATCACACGTCCAACACAATGAGCATGCAGAAAGCCTCGACAGAGCCCCATGCTGCGCTCCGTCGAGCCATGGACCATGGCCGAATAAGACGAGGCAGGACATCCGGGGCAGCCCACCGCGGCTTGGCTCGGCGGCCACAAACCAGAGCCTGACCACCCTCTTCTTGGGAGCCTGGGAGACACAGCGGCCACATGCCTTTCAAGAATAGACGTTGTTCCTCCATCGGCCACCCTTGACCACATACATGATCCTCAGTCCAAGCAACGGCACGCTCCGACGTGACCTACTGTGTGCGGCTGGTGGGAAGCGACAAAGATGCGTTTGAGCGGGACTGATCTCGATCAGGGAAGTCGGCAGTGTCGACGCCTCGTCGGGCATCGAAAGAATATGTCTCAGCCTCGTGCGGCTGGAAAGTAAGCTATTCAGAGCAATGTGCGCCCGAACTGTCTGCCTTACTTCGGGTCTACGCCTCGAGAGCTTGTTCTTTGTCGAGACTTGCTGACTTGGCAAAGGCTCCGAAGACCATCAGCATGACCTCGATCGGAGGCAAGATCAAGGAATGGGAGTGTAGCACACAGGCTTCCACCCATCACAAGCCGGTAAGCCTGTAAATAGAGACAAGACTTTGATTGGCAGGCAGCAGAACACAACGTGCCAAGCGCAATGTGAGAATACGAACCGAAGGACGCATATTTGAGGAGTCATGATGTAGATGCTGTAGTATTATGAAACTGAACTCGTGAGAAACCCAAGGTGGTGTGACTGTTGCTGGTCGACAGCCCACGTGAATGACTTTCGCATCAGAGGCAAAAGCACTACAACGATGCAGGACAGCACATAAAGGGCCAAAGTGCAACAGTAATCGAGCAATACGAACCATAAGCGCTGCAATACACTGCCACAAAGACGCCCGATGAGGACACGCTGGCTGAATGTGAGGCGGTGTCGGGACATGCAGCTTCACCATCCCAGTACGTAAGAGAATTGGGGGAAAGAAAAGAGCAGAAAGGAACGAAAAGGAACGAGTATTGCGGAGAGGTATAATATTGACTACCTAAGGATGGAGGGATCCGAGGGAATGTAAGACAAAGAAGACAAACGAGACAAACGCATGCACTTCACACAATTCGGGATGGCAGGGCTTGTTCGGCTGTGGTGACATGGCACATTACACAGAGCTTGTCTTGTCCGATATTCTCGTTTGCTTGCTTGGATCGTGTGGGGTAAGCGTCTCGACATGCAGGCTGTGTGCCCATGCGTTGTGTGAGATAAAAATGCTGCCGCTGCGGCTCTCCAGCTCCAGCTCCAGCTTCCGTTCCTTGTCTCACCAGATGGACAGCACAGTGGCCGGTCGGACTGTGACGTGTCTAAGGTGTTGTGGTCTGGGAGAGCTTTGGCGAGACCCCGAGATGGTGGGTGAGGCTGCGTTGTAATATCCTGCCTTCCTACACCAGCCGCGCCATTTCATGGGCCAAGAGAAGAGGCGTGACCCAGCTTGCCAGGTAACAGCCTTGACAGGCTGTTGCACACGGCCCTTTGCTGTAATCAGCTTTCAAATGCCAACTAAGCGGGATAGGGGTAAGACTGAGAAGAGGCAAAGATGGCCGGCGGGACGAGGTGTAAGACTGAATGAGGCGTAATACTTCTGAAGCTGTAAAACAGCTCATCAAACGCCGAAGCCTGTGTCGTTGCTGTGTTTGCGCACTCGTCCAAGTGTAAGATGCTACCTTTGGAATCCGACGAGCGTCGCACCACAATCTGTCTTTCTTCCGAGCAGGTTTTTGGCCTTTGTCAAGCCGGTCCGAGGTGACGTTGCAGTGGCCAGATGGGGCTCTGGCACAAGCAGCGGCAAGAGACGGACATGGCCCATATAGGTCTTGTTCAGACGTCTGTCCTCTCACAGGTGCAGACCGCCCTCGTCCTCGTCGTCGTCGTCGTTGTTTCCGTTGGCGTGGCCGGCCAGACCGAGGCGCTCTTCGAGGGCTCGCTGAAGCTGCTCGTCCGTCAAGCTGCCGCCACCAGCGCCGTTGCTGCTGCTGCCGTTTGCAGCAAAGGACTGGCCGGCAACCGAGTCCATCTGCAGCTCGCCGTTGCGGACGGTGCCTGTCTGGAAGGTGCCGTCGGTCCAGGGGTTGCCGGCTGTGGAGTTGGAGGTGGAGGTGGGTGCAGATGCACCATTCGGCGCCGCTGTCGTCGTGGCGGCCATGTGCTCATTGGTCGCCGGTGCAGCAGGCTGCCGCGCCGCTGCCAGTGCCGCGCTCGTACGCTCGGCGCGCTGGTCCGACTCGGCCTGCTGCTGCTCGGCCTCCTCTTTGCTCTGGAACTCGGTCCAGCTGGCACCGCGGCGCTCGACCTCGGCGCACACCAGACGCAGCTGGCTCCGCTTGCGCTCGATGACGGCGAGGTTTTCCTTGATGGCGTCGATGCAGTCCTGGTCGGGTTCGGGGCTTTCCGTGGACGTAGCACCCAGGGCAGCAGCCGTACCGTTAGCATAGGGAGAAGCTGTTCGTTGGAGTAGTCGAGGTGGGCGACGTCGTTGCGGATCTCGAGGACCTTGAGGTGCAGCGAGGCAAGGGGGAGATCCTTGATGGCCTCGGCAAAGCGCGCGGGACTGATGGGCTCGGATTCGGAGGACATGGTGGGTGCGGATGTGTGGTCGGTGAAGTTGGAAGAACTGGTTGAAGAACTGGTTGAAGGACTGGTTGAAGAACTGGTTGAAGAACTGGTTGAAGAACTGGTTGAAGACTGGTTGAAGAACTGGTTGAAGAACTGGTTGAAGAACTGGTTGAAGAACTGGTTGAAAGAACTGGGCGTCTTTAAAAGGACAAGAGAAAATGGCGACGTCAATGTTTTGTTTGTTGACTCGAGGCTGCGGGCGTTCTCGAATTGGCAGGTTCGTCACCTGGGCTGGTGGGGCAGCTTTACACCCTGTGGCTGTCGGCTGTGCGCTGTAACTCACCCAGAGGCCCAGAGCCGCGGGCCCTACAGCGGGCGCTACAGGCGCCGGAAGATCGAATTACCAACTGTTTGCCTTCCGTTACCCCTGTAACCGCCTGAACAGCCCGAGATGCGCAGCACCTTATAGGCGAGAATGACAGCGAGAATCAGTATTGGTGCGCTAACAGACCTTCCCGGGTACCGCCGTTGGAAAAGACGGTACTAAAAAATCAAATCACATCTACCCGCTCCGGGACACAAGGTGCCGTCTGCATGACATCCGTGCAGACGACCACGCCAACTCCACGGCCAGACAACATGAGCACATTGCGAGGCGGGCTCCGCTGCGCCCTGCAGCGGCCAGCACCAGCGCGAACAGCACCAGCGCGGCCGGCAGCCCTCGAGCATCATGCGTTCCACTTGACGGCCTCGACGACAAAGACGGCAGCACACACACGTTCCCACCGCCGGGCCCCATTGCCGTGCATCCGCCTGTTTTCTCGCGCCACCTCCGCCTCCAGCTCCGGCTCCGGCGTGCCGTGCCACGGCTGGCTCCCTCTCCGCGCCCCGGCACCACGTGCAGCCACGTCCCGACCTCTCCTCTCCTTCACCCACGCTCGCACGCTCTTCTCCGCCTCCTCCGTCACCACCCAGTATGTCGACCTGCCCCCCGACTACAACGACATCGACGGCCTCCCGTTCCGCCGCCGCGGCGACCTGGAAGCCAAGGAGGTTGCCGAGGTGTTTGGCCCGGGCATGAGCCCTGTTGCTGCCAATAGCCTTCTGCGCATCCTGCACGGCCGCCGTGTCGCCGGCACGCTCGACGACCCGTCGCTCCGCATACACACGTCACGCTTCCCCCCGTCGGAGATCGAGACCGCACTGGCCTACCTGCGCCGCACGACGCCCGTCGACGAGCTGATCAATGCCGGCCTGCGCGCCGAGGACGAGCTGGCCACCATGGAGCGGGAACAGGCCGCATGGCTCGCCAGGGTGGAGGCGGAAGAAGCGGCAGCCGCCGAAGCAAAGACAGAACCAGGGACGGGCGGCGGAGCCGAACCGCCGGCGGCCCGTGCGCTCAGCACCACCGAAAGCAAGTGGCGCTCCCGCCTGTACCGCGAAGCGCCCAAGGACGACGTCTATGGCGTGGGCGCCTTTGACATTATCCGTGCGCGCAACCGCGCCAAGGGCGAGATCCGCGAGCGCCAGCGGCAAGAGGCCGAGGCCGCCCGGCGTGCCGAGCAGGAGAAGCTGTGGGCCGAGCAGGCCGCCCAGTCGCGCGACCTGGTCGGTCCCGACGGCGCGCCCAGCGTGGGCGTGCCCGGCGTCGCACGCGAGATGAGCCCGCGCATGAAGCAGTATGCGCTGGCGGCAACGTCGCCGCTCGAGGCGCCGCCCACCATGTCGCACTGGCAGCGCCTGTGGCCGTCGTACGCGGCCGTGCTTGCCCTGGTCCTGGGCGGCGGCCTTTTGACGAGCTACCTGGAAGCCAACAGCGGCGCCGACGGTGTCTTTAGCTCCACTCGCCTGTTCCCGTCCGTCTCGCCCTCGGCCGCCACCGTGCTCGCCATCGTTGGCGCCAACGTGGCCGTCTTTGCCCTGTGGCGCATCCCGCCGCTCTGGCGCCTGTTCAACCGCTACATGATTGTGATTCCCGCGACGCCGCGGCCGCTCAGCCTGCTGGGTGCCATGTTCTCGCACCAGGCGCCAAGCCACCTGCTGGCCAATGCCGTCTTTCTCTGGTTCATCGGCATGCGCCTGCACGACGAGGTCGGCCGCCCGGCCTTTTTGCAAATCTACTTCTCGTCCGGCCTGCTGGCCTTCTTGGCCAGCATGACCAACATTGTGCTGCGCAACAACCTGCACCTGACGACGCTGGGCGCCTCGGGCGCCATCTACGGCATCACCACGGCGTACTTTATGCTGCACAAGTTTGAGGGCTTCAAGATCCTGGGCCTGCCCCCAGACCCGTACACCGGCATCCAGGCCTCGGCTTCATTGGCCTCATGCTGGGTCTCAATCTGCTGACGCTGCGCGCCGAGAAGCATACCATTGATGTGGTCACGCATTTTGCGCGGTATGGCCGTCGGGGCCGCCTTTGGCGAGTACATGCGCGTGCAAAAGGAAGAGA
Organism: Sporothrix phasma; assembly: GCA_016097075.2. Lineage (NCBI taxonomy): Eukaryota > Fungi > Ascomycota > Sordariomycetes > Ophiostomatales > Ophiostomataceae > Sporothrix > Sporothrix phasma. The sequence continues at coordinate 72,705 of JADMNG010000031.1, read as the reverse complement.
AGGCCCAGGCGGCTGCCGAGGGCCGTCCACCACGGAGCGTATGGGAGGTGACGTTCGCTGGCAGTGCGCTGGCCAGTCCGTCTACCGACCGGCCACAACAGGCGAGCAACACGAAGCCGTAGGAGTTGACGGGCTGGCGGTTACGATGCAATGTGTACGAATATAAAAGGGTCAGTGGTGGGAAAACCATCACTATCAGCGACATTTACAGGATACAAAAAGACAGATTGCCACATATAAACGTTCAATACAAAGACAATGGAACCAGCAGAAGCATTGCGTTTCAAGCAGAACCCACGCACATGCATCGGTTTACAGAGTGACATTACAGTTTGGAAGCCCGATTCAGTGAAACCTTGAGTCAATCTACCAAGGTGTAATACGGTTTGCCAACAAGCTAGGAGATAAACAATGAGCAAGTAAACAGGCTGGGGATGAATTGTCAAAAAAGAAAAAGACTGTAAAGAGGATCATAAAAGCCATGAAGAGGGTAGGAACATGGGAAACCTGAAATGAAATGGAGGGCCCGGATCAATATCCAAGTCGTCGACCCCAGGCCCAGGGAACGGAAGACTGCGAGTAACTAAAAGCAAAACAACAAGCAAGACAGCGAGACGACAAAGTGGGTGAGACAACTGATGGAGGGTAAGGAGATAGCGATTGAATAAAAAAGCAAATATAGACCGACCCATAAGCATGCCAATGCGTGTGCGAGGTAGCCCAAAGCAAGAAATGAAGTGTCGATACTAAAGAAAAGAGCTGTAGTGTTGCATATGCAATACAAACAGCATGTGTAACCAATGTCGTGACTGAAGAGATGTCTGGGAGCAATGTCTGCTGCTTATGCGGCGCGTGCACTGTCCAATGGGTCCAGAACCCATCATGTCCGACACAACCCGTTTCGCAAAGGCCACCATGCCTCAACAGAACAGCTCGTGTATGTGCTCCCTTGTGTCAACGCGGTTGGGCCTTGTGCGAGGGGGGTGACGCACGAGCTGTGTGCGGTGCGCGCATGTAAGAGGTATGGAAGGGTGGCGGCCCCGTGGGGTGTTCCGGGTGCAGCAGCATCTGCATGTCTCATAAAACAGCCGATCTGAGGCGCAGACGTTGTGTGGCTACCCGCCGATGCTGTACACAAGACGCCTTGCCTCTGAATACTGCATCGTCCAACAAAGAAGTGAGGGCGAGGGGCGGGGGGCAACAAAGCCATCCACAGTCGTGCCCTGAACATGATACCAAAGCCCAACTATCACGCCCTTGACATAACAAGCAGCATGGGATAGCAGTTCCAAAAGAGCCTGAAAGCAAAACACAGCGGGGGTCACAAAAAGGTGCCGGCAAAGGTAAAGGAAAAGCAGTGGACCAAAAGTAAACAGGATGACCAAGGAAAGCCCAATAGGCAAATAAGCACAGAAGGCATGACAATACGTGGTGACAACTGTGAGAGTAAGAACAATGAACAATGAAAATAACCTCCACGGCCCAGGGTGGTAAGAAAAGGATATAATAAACCCCCTATCCAGGAACAAAAGTAGAGAAATCCACCCAAGACTCCTCTAATCCAGCCCGGACCAGATGCCAGAGAAAAGACTTGGGGCCTCCCAAACAAACCAAAAGAAAAGCCAATTTGAAAAGAAAAGATGAAAGCAGAAAGAACAAAACAAGGCCAAAACAAAGGGAGCAAAATTCAGGTGACGAGACTCCCTAGAGAACAAGCCCAAGGCGTGGAAACAATGCAACAAATGACCCGACACTCTCGGGGTCGGTCATATCGGCCAAAGACAAGGGAAAATAGGGGTAAAATAAACGAAAAGAAGGAGGAAAGAAGAGGGGGAAAGGCTGGAAACCGCCGCTTGCTTGAAAAAAGTCGGTCGAATTAGAAAGGAGAAGAACAAAACGAGGCCCGTCTTTGTCAACATTCGTCATCTTCGCAGGGCCCAACGCCCACAGCAGCTTCCTCTGCGAAAGGTCGTGAAGATTGTCGTCATCCATAGAAATCAAATCGCTAGTGCTATAGCCCGTCCGTAGTGTATGGCCTGTACAACGACTCGCAAGCAAGTCGCAATGGTAGCAAGAGTCGCGGGTTCAGCCAGCGCCATTACTGCTGCTGGTTGCTCCACCACTGCGAGGATGCCTGAGGCTGTCCCTGCCAACCCTGCGTGGCGGCCGGCGAGCCAGAGCCGGACGGGTGCATATACTGACGCGGCGTCTGGTCGTAAGGGATACCCTGGCCCTGCGAGGGGTAGCCGGGGCTGATGCCAGGCATGCCCGAGTAGGGCATGTTGCTCTGGGGACCTGCCCACTGCTGCTCGAGTGGCGCAGTTGCGAAGAAGGCGGCAGCTGCGGCTGTGCCTGCTGGTGCTGCTGGTGCTGGTGCTGCTGGTGCTGCTGATGCTGCTGTGCTGCTGGTGCGAAGACGGGCCCGACGCCGGATGGCCGTAGCTATACTGGGGCGTCTGGGGTGTCTGGGGCCACATCTGAGTCGACTGCGGGTAGCTGTAGCCCTGCGGCTGCGACAAACCGCCCGTAGCTCCTGCATTCGTTAGTAGCGTGCTAGGGTGCGGAAGATGGCGATTCTGCGGACCCAACATACTCTGTATTGACGATGGCAGGGAGCTCTGGGCGGTCATCGACTGCGAGTAGGGGGCAGCCGTCATCAACATCTGCGGGCTATGGTGGACCAGGCCGGCAGACGAGCTTCCGGCTATCGAGCGGCTGGATGGGAGCGTCTCCGAGGCCGACACCTGTTGCGGCGTGAGGCTGGTTGGCGGCGGCGGCTGCTCGTGGGGGCGGCGCCAGATGCTCTGCAAGTAGTCGTTGCGCATATCGCGCTGCTGGGTGATGGACTTGTTGAACTCGGCCGCGTGGTGCGCCTGGGCGTTGACTTCGCCAAGCGGGGCGGGCTGTGAGCGGTCCTGGTAGGCTGGTCCAGTAATTTCTTGGCGGGGACCAGTCTTCAAAATGCTCGAATAGTCGCGACTGCGTGTATCGTTGTACTCTGGCTGCACGAGCTGAGTGGGCGGCGCGGCACCAAATTGGCCCGTGTTACTATACACGATCTCGGGGTGTGCTTGGCCGATGATGGGTGCGCTCTGGGCAGCCGCTTCGGCAGCCGCCTCCCGTGCCTTGGTCCCGCCAGGGCGCTTCTCGCCGGCCATGTCGGCCTCGGTGAAGCCCTGCTTGCGAGCCTTGGTCTCCCAGTAGTCATCACGGACACGGCGGCCGCCGACAATGACGCGGCTGCCAAACTGGCGGAACATGCTGCGGGCGGTGACAATGGCGATTTGGCGTGAGCGGTACGAGAAGGGCAAAATCTCCTGGCCGACGAGGTCGTCCTTCTCCACCTGGTTGGCAATAATCTTGTACAGGGACCTGTTCTTGTTGAACAGCAGATACGAGTCGCGGTAGCTGAGTACGCGGGCGCATTCGGTCGCGAGCATGAAGAGCTTGTCACCGCGCTGGGGCACCAGGAAAGTGCGGCAACGGTATTCGCGGCCACCGAGCAGCTGGCCGTTTGGAAGAACCTTCTTCTCGCCTGCTTCGTCAACTTCGCGCGGCAGGTATTCGTCGTTTCCGGGACCGAGCTGATCCGTGGTGTGGTCGCGAACGGTGGGCAAGGCCTTGAGGGTTGGCTTCGCAGGCGTCTTCACGGGTGGCGATGCTTGCGTAGGCTGCACAGATACCGGTGCAGATGCCCCAGCAGCCGCGGCGGTCGGAAGCTGGATCGGCGGCGGCACATACGAGCGCTGCGCCTGGGCGGCTTGGGACGGATGCGTTGGACTGTGCGCCGGGTGCGCTTGCGCATGGGAGGAAGGGGTTGGCTCGGCATGCTGGACAGCGAGGGAACGATGGGTGGTTGGATCGGCGTTTCGACGATGCTACCGGGCCTCGTGGGTTTTGTAGGCCGACCTCTCTTTCTCGGCTGGTCACCTTGTTGCGGAGGAAAGATGCAGTGTTAGTGAGGTTTTCCAATCAGAAGCCCCGAAGCCCCCGTCGCGCTGGCCAGAAGCAAATAGTAAACACGGTGGGGTCAGGGGGCGGCCGCGGAAAAAATGTTGAACAACGTACTATCTTCGCCCAGATGACCCTGTTGGCTAGCGTCGTGGAAGCCTTCAGGCGATCGGCTCCGTTTCAAGCCCGAGAAGTGTTTGCGAGATCTGGTCACGGATGAGCATCAGTATGGGGGTCGGATGAGAGAAGGTCGTGGATGTTCGTGCGCCGGTATTCGGTCATTTCGGAAGAGGCGAGGGTGCCTGGGAACAAGAAAGAAACGAGAAACGTGCTCCGGGGACAAGGGAGGCTGCAAGCAAAGAGTGGAGGGAGGTTGTGCTACAAGGAGCCCCCAAGAGCGTTATGCTGCCCTTGCCGCGCGTGAACAGCGACCAGAAAGCCGGAAACAACTCGGTGCGGGCGGCGAGCGTTTGCCTAAACACAGAGGGAGAGAGCAAACAGAGGCAAGAAGCACAGGATAAGAGAAGCCGGAGAAGAAAGGGGCACGTTAACGGGCACAAAACAGCGCGAAGAGAAAGGAGGGGAAGAGCAACGAATCCGAAAATCGCAACGCGATCTGGCCGACCGTTTATAGTTCCAACATGTCTACCGCGCGACGGCCAATGCTGATCAAGCGGTCGCAAGGGATGGAAAGAGGGAAAAAAGCAAGCGCGCAAGCAAGGGAGTCGGCCTAGAGGCTCCGCGACGAAGCAAGGAAGCAGGAAAGACGCCAGCATGGCCGACGCCAGCATGGCCAACGCCAGGATGCAGTTGATGCCACAGAATACAGCAGATACGGCGCCCAGAATGGTGACGAAATGAGGGGAAAGAAGCAGCGGCGCCGTCTCCCGTCTAGCGATGAGGCCAAAGAGACAAAGAAAGCAACAAGGAGCGGCCGACAGCAGACCCGGAAGCAAAGACGCGCGCGGTGAGAGGCAAAAGGCGCGAGGCTAAGCGACAAAGGCAAGGGCAAGGCAAAGACCGCACGAGAGCGCACAAAGGCGCACGAAAGCGCACGCAGCCGTCCAAGATCCAGTGTGAACCAGAAACTAGTAATCACTTGGACGACGGCGCGCGGACGCGACAAAACGAAAGTACGTCTGCAAAGTTGCGAGAAACCGTAGCACCCATGGTTTTGTCTGTGTCTGCGACGGGGCACGAGGAAAGTAAAGCGATCAACGTACCGGGAGAAGCCAGCGCGGCTGGGTTGATAGTAGCACTGTCAACGCCGTTTGGTTGTGCGGTGTACATGGTTGCGGCGAGTGTTGGACCACGTCAAACGGGCCTGCGCAACGACGTGTCGCGATGTAGCTGGCTGGCCTAGGGACGGCGTGGGATGCGATGCTGCGCGCGCAAACCAAGGCGAGACCCTCTGAGGAACGACGGGAGTATGCGTCACGCAGTAGGTCGATGCACGGCGGAAGGACAGGGGAGAATGGGGGTGGTGGTGGGAGGCGAGGCAATCGGGCGGCGACACAGAGGGGATGCGAGGGAATGAAGAATCAACAAGCAAAAAGAAAAAACAGAAGCAAGCAGAAAAGGCGAGAGCACGGCTAGGAAGAAAACAGTCAACGAGGCCTTACGTGCATAGGCCGGGCGAGGGTGCGATGTCGAAGAGCAGTCCGTCGTCGGCGGGTATGTGCGGTTTGTGCGGTTTGTGCGGTTTGAGCGGGTTGTGCGGGTTGTGCACGTCAAGAGTTGAAGGAGAGAGGCGGCGGCGACAGACAAGGCAACCGGGGAAGAAAATGGATGGTTGAGGGGGTGGATGGGTGGATGCCCTACGACGATCGAGTAGGAGAAATAAGAAATACAAGGGGGGGTGCCCGCTGCAGTTAAGGTGACGGGGTGGTGGGAAGGGCAGACACCTTTGTAAAGGCAAAGACGAGTGTGGGACGGTAGCACGGTCGAGCCCCTTTGCGACAGGAAGCAGAGAATCACGATCGGCCAGACGGGCGACGGGGCGAGGGCGCGAGTGGATGGGGTGCGGAAGATGCAGAGTGCGGCAGCCGTGGTGCAGTTGCTGGGAGGTCGTACTTGTAGTATGTCGTATTCGTCTTCAGTACGAAGTACTCCGTACCGTGTACTCGTGTATCGTTCTGCAGGATTGAAGTTGCTTTGGAGTTGCAAAAGGGGGTCTTGTCGAGGAGGTATTGCCAGAATGCCGCCTTTGGTTGGTGGCAAGTGAGCAGAGCCAAGGAAGACACAGAGCAGGGACAAGACAGCAAGTATCTAGATGAGAGCGAGAGAACGGACGGGGCAGCTTTCAAGGTTCTGTTTCGTCTTACGTCTTGTCTTTGCTTGTCTTGTCTGCTTTGTCTTGTCTTGTCTTTCGTCTTTCTTTCGTCTTCTTTCGTCTTTCTCGTCTTCTCGTCTTTCGTCTTCTCGTCTTCTCGTCTTCTCGTCTTCTCGTCTTCCGCTTCGTCGTTCGTCGTCGTTTGGAGGCTCTTTGTGGGAATCTGATTGCTTGGGCAGAGGGGAGTGGGTAAACTCGGAGGGATACCAAGGAGGAGAAACGCGCGAAGAAGGCTGAAAGCACGCTAGTGACGAGCGCCAGGATAGGAGCGGGTGGCAAAGCAACAGGTCAGGGAAGCGAGGGGAGAAACGAGGAACGGCGGATCGTCTGGACAGGACTTGTGACTGGAACGGGCCTGGTGCCTTTTCGTTCTGTTGGCGTGGCCTGGCGTCTTGGGCGTGTTAATTGTTGGCTCGTTGGTCCAACGCTTTGAAGGGGTCGGCGGACGGACGCTATACTCGAAACAGGCGAGATAACGGTGGTAGTGCGGGAATGGAGGATGCAGCCTGATGCAGGCGCTGCAAGTGACTCTGTGATTTGGTGACTTGGGTGACTTGGGTGACTTGGGTGACGCAGGCGAAGCGACGACAGCCACGCGGCCGGGGGACGATGCGGGCAGCGTGGAAGATTGCATAGGCGGCAGCAGGAAAAGAAGTATCTCTTACGCGTACTGAGTCGATTCGAGCATGTGCACAGGCAAGTAGCGAGCACGGGTGCTGTATGCTTTGTATGTGCTCTGGATCGTCTGGCTCACCGCTCCAGCTGACAAGGTCGTGGCGATGTCGTACTTTGATAGTCGAGCAAGTAGTCGAGCACGTCGATCGGGTGCTCGAAGCGGCGATTTGCAACGGACGAAATGGCAGTGCGGTGAGAAGAGACCGAAACAAACTGGCGTGCGCCGCTATCCTGTTCTCAGTGCAGCGCGGGAGAATCCAGGTCGGCGGACAGGCAAACCACAGGCGACAGCTGGGATGTCTGAGGATGGTCAGATAAGCAAGGTGGGTTCGGCTGCGACGGCGCGAACTGTGCTGGAAGGCTAGGCTGAACGATGTGATCACGGGAGGACACCAGCCGAGGGCGTACTTCGTCCGTTTACTCCGTAGTGTTGAATGGTGAGAGCGAAAGTACGAGTCATAAAGCATGTGTGCTGCTCTCCTCGTACTTTGTAGATGTCTGTCTCAATAACACGAGTGTCGCTATCGGAGATGGTGTCAGATGCAATGGCAACCGATCTGTAAGAAGCACGTGTAACAGAGCGCCGCCGGTAACAAGTGTGTGCGCGCCCGCGTGCATGTAAAAGTGTGTTGTGAGCGGGCGGAGTGTGGTATGTGTATGAGTATGCGCGGAGTATGTATGTACGAAGTACTTTGTAGACGTAGCGATGTTTGCGTATCTGGTCAGAGCAGGAGCACGAGGCGATCCGTTGGCGGCGATCGGTTTCTGTCCTCGCAAGGCTGCCAGAGTCCAACAATAGACAGGGGTGCAGTTGGGATTGGGGGAGCGAGATGCGAGATGCGAGATGCGAGATACGAGTACTCGTATATATGGTAGAAGGAAAAGTGCAATCTCCCCATGCTCGTCCAGACAAGGCACAAGCACAGTCAGCGACGATGCCAACAAACGAGTGTCCCTCGTGCGGGTGCACAAGAGCGAATAAGAGCAGTGGACGAAGAGGGGTGGTTGAGGCGAAACTCTGGACGACGTGTTACTCCGTACATGTACTCGTACTCGTCCAAGCAAGACCAGACGGATAGGCACAACGATGCCGCTCCATATGAGAGCAATAGCTCGGATGTTAAGACTGGCACGTCAAACAGCGTGGGAATCCGAGAGTGCGACACAGCCAGGCCAGGCTCGCGGGTTGGAGACCAAGTGGGTGTGGGCGTGCGGGTTCGACAGGAGGGGCGGCCGCAGCTAGGACGAGCACAGAGCTTGTCGATGGAGAACAAACGGGGGAGGGGCGTACTCGTACTCGACTTGTCGTGGTGTGGCCCGGCTGTTCTCTCGAGGGCCGAGTGGGAACCGCTGATGGGTATTCGTCCTCCTCAGTAAGGAGGACTCGTATACTCGTATGCAGAGACTGCGCTCTTTTCGTGATACCAGCGACAGATGGGCATCAGTTGCATTCCATCGTCGCTATGGGTCTCGAGCTCACTCACATCAACGCCAGTTGGATGTCGACCACCTCACGGCCTGCTCGGCAGCCTCTCACCACCGCAAAGAGGCAAAAGGCAAGTCGCCATACGTCGTACACATACCCAAAGTACGGGAAGCAGCGTGGACGGCCAAGTGTACTCGGAATACCAATCATGCAAAGTACAAAGGCGACAGGGGTCGGGAGAAACGAGATTGCAGACGGCTGGGGAGTCCAAGAGACGGGGCCAAGAGCGAGTACTGAGTAGAGCGAGAAGAGCGATATGGATGTCTCGAACGTCATGGGTTCAGGGGAAGAACAGACACGCAGGAGAGGGCACGACCACGGCTAAGGACACAGGCAACAGGACACAAAACGGTGGCCAACGGTGGGCTTAGCCAGGAGAATGCGTGGCAGTGGATCTGCGGGACAGGGGAGTGTGCAATGGACAAAGTATCTTTTTGCAAAGGGGCGTGGAGCCATGTACCTTATTGAAAAGGGGGCCGCGGCACCTCCACGCGAAGCGGCTGAGGGCAAAACGGAGGCCGCATTCAGTCATCTCGGAGTAATGCTCGTCATGTACGTATCTCAAAACGGCTCGACAAAGAAAACGGTGCCACGCGCAAGATAGGCAGCTACGGGGTCCAAGATAAGGCGCCGGACGAGAAAGGCGCTTCCGGCACCCAAAGAGAAGAGAGAGAGAAAGAAGAAAAGAGAAAAGGAGAAAGAAGAAAAGAAAAGAGAAAAAGAAGAAGAAAAAGAATGAAAGAACGGGGCTGGCAGGCAAAACACGTGCAAATGGACGGGATCCGCAAAGAACAAAAGATAGAACACAACGAACAATAGACAAACGCGTCCAAATGCAGAGCAATATTGGCAGTGGGGAGGGATGCAGAGCCAAAACTGAGAAGCGGGCCAGAGAGGATCCCGGCAAGCCAAGGAAGCCAAGACAGAAGAGGAGACAGGACCAGAAAAAGCAAAGAGAGCGCGACGACAGGGGGAGCGGACAAGACAAGCACAGGAAGCTCGAGGGGGTGGTAGGGGGTAGGGCGTGGATAGTCATGGCGGGAGGACGACATCACAGACCAGTACCTGTCCAGCGGTAGCCAATACTAGCGACAGACGGGTACTGCATGCAGCAGGCAAAGTATCCCCAGTGTCTGTACGAGCTCGAACGAGTACTTTGTACATTCCCAGTAGTATTTTGTACTCGTACTGCGTCTTCAGCCGGACCTTTTGCTGCACGTTTGTGCATACATCGTACGCCCTTTGCCCTTGTGCCCCTTGCCCTTTGCCCTTGCCCCTTCGCATCACCAACAAGGTCAGGCTCAAACTAGGCAGACGGCGTTGCTGCGCAATGAGAGATCTCGAGCAGCCTACGAGTCCTCGTACTTTGTAGGTGCACGATTGCTGGGCGAGAGTGCTCTGGAAAGCAGGTTTCTTGCTGGATCAGCGCCATGCCCGGGACGGCCTAGCGGCATGCTGCGTCTTCTTTACGACAACGGCACAATGGAACAAAAGATACAAAGTGTGAGGCGAGGCAGGTAACGTGAGCAGAGCAAGCTGACATACAAGAACGGAGCGACGTACGGAGCACGACGTACGATCGAGGACAAAAGACGGCTTTGGCGGATTGCGAGGCCAAAGCATACAAGGTATTGCGAGTACGAGTACTTACTGCGAGCAGAGTCCACAAGAAATGGCCCATCGTCACGGAGACGATACTCTGATTGGTCGCTAAACTCCTAGACGACAAAGTGGAAGAACCCCCGATCCAACTTGCCAAACCGCATTGGATATATTACGAGGACGTGCATATCGTTCCAGACGACAAAGTGCAAACGGCCGCCGCGCCAAACACCACAGCCAGACCGCAAAGACGCCATCGTCGATGGAAGAGCAAGCCGAATAGCGGGCGGGGCTGGTTCAGTCGGCCTGATGGCCCCTTCCACAATCTCGTCAAACCGCGAGAGAAACCAGGCACATCACCAGTACGAGTACTCAGAGCGATCAACTCGCGGCTGCAGACAGTTCCGACACGATGCAGACGCCGAGCGAAGCTTGATACTGTCTGTCCTCTCGTCATTCACTATCCACGGTGGGATGCTCACGAACAGAAGACGAGGTATCCCTGTCTCATGGAAGAAATCCGTCATTTCCAGGGCCTTTGGGCGCTAGCGCGTCCATCAGTGCGAAGCACCGGCCAGTACGGATTCAGTCTCCAGAACGGACTCGAGCTGGCTTCGGACGCAGCGTCGTATCAGTCTTTGCAGTGCTGAACATGCGGCGGCTGCATATGCAATGCGACAAGAGGCGGCCGACAAGGATGTAAGCCTCTTTCCGCGTATCGTACATGTACGAGTACTACTTTGTCCATGCAATCTTACTGCTCTGCACTCCTGTAGTGTCCCTTTTCCTCTGCGCCGTTCAAGAGTACGACGCCCCAGAACGTGCATTGTTTCACGCCCAAGCAAAAGGAGATTGGTCAAGAAACCAAAGCTGGACAGGTTGTCGTCTGACCGTGCCTCGAGACCTTCCCACGGATTCCAGGGATTGTTCCGATGCCCCAAAAGTGAGCTGACAAGAGACCTGCATAGCGGCCACGGGCCAACTGCATGGCCGGCCCGGCTGAGAGACACTCGAAGAATACCAGTACGATGTACATGGACAGTAAACTGTGCTTCGTACGAGTATGTTCGAGTATGGCATATGCACGCCTTGTGTTCCCACACGCCATCTTGTTCAAAGGCACCGGCGGCATCTACAAAGTAGGTGTCCTTGCACAGCGGCCGACATGAAGCAAGCACACCCACCATCCACCCTGGTGGGCGCGTTAGGTGCAGCACCAACTCTGCCTTCCCGTTCCCGCGGGTGGGCGGCCAAACATCACAAAGGCTGCGCAGGGCAGCACGGCGGACGGTGGGGCAAGTGGTGGAGCGGAATGCTGTGATGGTGGGATAGGAAGGCTCGTCAAGACCATGGTGGATGGCGGTGTTGATGGTGGGCGCGGCAATGGTGATCAAGGTCGCTGGAACGAAGGTGAAGGCACAAGGGAAGACAGGATGAGGGCAGCGAAAGGTCAACGGTGCGCGTCACATACGACGTTGGCGGGGACCCAACAGGCATGGCCTAGCTTGCAGAGCGGCGTGGATGCTAGCATTCTCCGCCCCGACGCAGATAGACTGCTGGCAGCCTGCCCGTAGCGCCTCTTCTGCTGCTCGTGGTGTGGGTGGAGGGTCGACGGAAAGTTGAGGGGGGGCGGTAATCGCAGCTACCCACGAGCGGCAAGCGCCCGAATGACGTCGCCTTGCCAAACTGATGGGCAGGCCGCAGTGAAAGATGCTTTCTGAAGATGGTGGTGTGAAGATGTGCATCCAGGTCCCGGCCCGAGCATGCCTCGAGATGGAGCAGCATCAGTCCCGCCTATCTCTACTGAGTACGAGTACAAGTCGGTCAACTTTGACTCGTGTTAGCCCTTGTGACCAAAATAGAAGGGTATGCTACAGGACAATCACCAGTGCTGGCTGTCCTCTCTTTTAGTTTGTCCAAGGTCATGCGGGAGTTGATTGCATGTTAAGAAGAGAGGAGGGCGTTAAACAAGGACGCAAGGGATAACAACGTGCTACACTTGTCATGAGTTCAGCCAAGTCTTGGCTCCTGTCACGATCTTCTCGGTTTCTCGACTGAAAGTACAGAGTACGGGCCATGCAGATGGCATCGTTTTTCTTGCTTGTACACGTATGACAGAGTACTTTCGGTAAGGCAGACCCTGTACCCTGTACATGCAGTGAATACTCGTAGGCGTCGTAGAAGACAGCACGGCGAGACGGCGAGAGCGAGACAGCAAAACAGCGAGTCAGCGAGTCAGCGAGTCAGCGAGTCAACGCGGAAAGATGCCGTGCTCCGTCGTGCTGTGGTAGGTGAGCAGGTTGCACGCCGTAGGAGGCTCCAGTACGGTCCTCTCGTACGAGTGATTCTTGTCGAGACAGAAATGAGTGCCCGCACGTATCCAACAGGAGACCGCATGCGACAAGCAACAGGCTGTGCGCACATCGGTGGGGTTTCTCGGAAGTCGGAGTGTCGTACCCGCTCCTGGTGGTGATGTGAGAACGAACACGCCGTGAGACCAAGGTTGTCAGGGCAGGGTGTTTCGGGACACGGAGAAAAGGTGAGAAGTCAGGGTGAGGGAAGATGAACGGGAGGTAGAAGAAGAAAGGGCTGAGTGTGAAAACCAAAGCCTCGGGACAGCGTCAGGATGCAAGTCGTGTTTGCTGCTGGGAGGAAGAGGTCCTAACAAGGACGGCGCATCGGAGCCGACGTTAGGGCATCAAGCTGCGTCAAGAACTGCCTTACGAGCTGCGTCAAGGACTGCGTCCAGAGCTGCGTCGAGAGCTGCGTCAAGAACTGCGTCAAGAGACGTCGCCTGTGCTGCTCGACAAAGTCATCTTCCACCACTGTCCCTCTGCGTCAAAAAAAGGCAAGCGCCCGGCCTGTGCGGAAGAAGTGGGCCACGGCGAGGAAACAAATAAAACTCTTGGCTCGGCTGACCTGTGGCAGGGGTCGGTAGAGGCTGTTTTTCTCTGAGAAGCGAACGTTGGGCCGTGTCTCCACTCGAAATGTCAACGGAAATGAAGCGCGCAGAAGCAACATCTCAGAGTCTGACGAAGGCGCGAGGTGCGACGATGAGACAAATCAAACGGTGGAGCACGACGTCTGAGACGGATCGTGGCCATTCCGCGCCCGGCCAAAGTCGACTGTGTGGCCGCAGGAGGCCCATCCACGTCATCCGGACACTGGCCGGCGAGCACTTGCGAGATCCAAGTACTCGTACTTTACAAGGCGTGTCGGCCGTCCGAGCCGGAAGTGGATAAAGATACTGCGAGATGAGCCATGTACATGTACGAGTACGTCGGACGTCGTACGTCGTGTAGGAGCTGAAAGTCGACAACTCGAAAGAGACGGAAAAAGACTCAATAATCCATATGCCTAGGTCGTTTTGGCATGCTTATTTACTCGGTAAGGAACACGCGCGCGACTCTGGTCGATAACGGAGCCTCGTCGGCCGTCGGTCTTCCTTCTTCACCAAAGCCATCACGAGCCATTGGAGAATGCATATCCAGCCAACACCGCACGACGTACGGCGTAGTACCTATTGGAAGGTCCGAGTACACCGGAGAGGACACGAAGCTCCAGTTGCAATGGGCGATTCCACGCGCGCCGTCCTGTGTCTGCATCGTAGCTCGTACTTCGTACATCTCGTATGTCAGGCTGCTCCAACTCGCCCCATCACGACTCCATAAGGCGGATAACAGGGCCCACTGCCGATATTACAGAATACGACGTAGAGTGATAACAAATGGAGTCCGGAGTAATGGTACATACCGTGGAACGCATCAAGAGTACGAGTACTTTGTAGTTGGATTGCATTGCGAAGTACTCCCTCCCACCGTTTTGTCGGCGGTTTTACTGTGTGCTTTTCTTGCCTGTATCACAAGCCAAGCTGAACAAGACGGGATTTGGTGATCTCTTCGGGCAGCGCACTGGAAACTGGACTGGCCGTTTCTGGAGATCCCTCCAAAGTGACGAGAGCGTCGGTCATAGCACTTGTGCAGTCCTACTCGTACTTTGTGCATACGCCATCGACGCTCAGATGCGTCTTCCGTTCGTACAGAGTATGACCACTACTCCTCACAAACTCCGGCTTTCCCCTCGCCTTCCTCTCACTCCGTGACACGTCCCAGAAAGGAAAACGATAAACCCGAGTATTACGCCGCTTGGCGCCGTCTCGATTTGGGCACATCTCGACGCCTCCCATGGCCGGCCTTGCAACTACAAAGTAGATTGTGTACGACGTACGAAGTACTCGTACGGAGGATTACGTCGTCAATACCTCCATCGCAGCCGGCCACCCCTGTTCAGCTCCGGCCCATCCTTGTCCTTTGACAACTGAACCAAGAGGCGTGAACGTGCCACTCAACCATACCCTACCAATCCAGCCTTGTCCTCCGGACAGCTACTATCGCGACGCAGGTGCGTTGAAGAAAACTCGTTATGCACATGGACGGACTGTACAAGTCGGGGCACAGACAGTACGAAGTTGTTTTGGCCCGCATACGCAAGGCGGCCAGAATGGACTGCCTCTGTGCTGGCAGGGACACGGAGCAACCTCCAGCTCGTGATCTTACAGGTTTTAATCAGTGCATACCATTCGTTCCGGCCGACAACAAACAGAAGAACAAAAGTACCATCTTGCCATACAGCAAACACTATCCATGCTCTCAGAGCCTTTGGACCTGCGAGCTCGACGTCACACGGAGCAGCGCCAGCAATAACACGTAATACACCAGCTGTTCCCTTCTCCACGAGTAACAAGCCGTTGCAAGCAGAAACGCTGAAATTACAAGTATAAGCGACTGTCCCGATGAAACATTACAGAAGCCACGGCTCGCCATATCTGCATCTTGGCCAATAGCGCCTCCAGGGTCAAACATCGACTCCAACACGCAAAGAACAGACAGAGTACGTCGTGAATGTCGAGAGCGTCGTCTCCTCCACGGCCTGTGCGCCTTTAGCATCCTCCGCAGTCTGCCGTGCCTCGCACTCGGGCAAAATAACCCAGAGCATACAACGTACGGCGCACGTTACGCCTTGATGCGATGCCAAGCAGGGGCTCTTTATCGACGACAAGGAGAGAAACAGTCGAGACAGCCAGGAAAGCACCACACGAAGCCACCGAGTATGCTTTACCGGAAATACACATACCCGTCTCCTTGTGCGAGTGACCAAGTGACGAACGCAAATCCACACAACGCTGGACGTTTTCAGTGTACAAAGTACATGTACAAACATGCATGCAATGTCTCGAAAACTATCAAGTACAATGTGATACTACTCCACATGTCGCAACTAGCATCTGGTCATAGATGCAGCCCAGATCCTTTCACACCCACAACTCCAGATAACGGAAGATGGAAGGGCCAGGCGGTGGAGAGAGTCCAGGCGAGATTCCCTTTTCTCCCGCTTCTTGTCTTTGGTTTCCTGCACGGTCTACACGCCTGGTTCCCCTTCTTTCTTCCCATCACCCACCATCGCGTCTCTTGCAGCTCTGGCATAAAGTCGACTCCAAGCACGACGTCGCAGCGAGCACAGGCCACTCTTTGTACCCAATAGTCGGCCAATTCCAAAAAATCAATAGTCAAAAACGATACCTACGGGGTCGGTCTAGGCTTTCCCAGGAAAGGCAAAGGAGGCGTCAGTGCTCACGCCTCATCCGGCCTTGACAGAAGCGCCACCTACTCGTAATACAAATCGTGACGCGGGGTCGGGGACACGGAAATTGGCAGGCCATGCTGGCTGAGACGAGGTACAAAGTACGGCCAGCTTGGCTTCTGCTGCGCAGGTTCGAAGATGCAACACACTACCGCTCCAGCCTTGCGTAAACGACTCGGCATGCATCCCATGATATACACGACTCAAAGAAACGGGGTGACGAGATAGGCTGGCCTGCATGATGAAGGAATGCTCGCCCAAACCGTGCTCTGATAACCGAGGGTCAAAGCACATGCCTCACGCCTCGACGAGATGATTGCCCTACACGGGATGCCAATATCTGCGTGCACAGTTACATGACCGATGCAGGAGTCCGTCGGGCTTAACAGGATCAGACCGGGGTCGTATGCATCGCTGACTGGGCGGCTGGCTCATCACGCAGGTCGATGGGTGTCGCTCGGTAGTCAGTAGACGACAGGAATGAGTGTGCGCTTTGGTTTGGCGCAGCCACCATACGCCCGCTGTATCGCAGATCCCGCCTCTGCCCATTTGCCGTGTTCGACACACGACCTTGAACAATGTCTGTACTTCTCGGGCAACATGTCCAAGTGTGAAGAAGGCATCCAATCAGCAGGCAATGCTAGACGGGTGGGCACATGCCTGTCTTGGAGCGTGCTTGGTATGATGAACTGCGTATGTCGGCGTGTATGTGTGTTACTTGTGTGTATTTGTGGTATACATGTCTGCGATGCTCGACCGTCCCTGATGTCCCCGCGACCCAGGTCCGTTTTATTTCTGGGCTTTCTTCCCTGGCACGTCAAGCTGCGCTTCACTCGCTGCCATCGCTGTCCAGGGCCTCGTCGTCGTCTGGTGCATCGTCCCGGTCCGCATCGTCATCTCCGTCGCCCTCCTCTTCCTCATCTTCCTCCTCTTCGTCCTCGTCTTCCTCTTCGTCTTCGTCTTCTTCCTCCTCCTCAGCCTCACCACTGTCCTCCTCCTCGCCTTCGGCCACATCGGCGTCCTCGTCGTCTGCTCCGGCCTCGTCGTCTGCACCGTTGGCCTTTGCGCCGTTGTGTGCACGTTTTGCCTTCTTGGCCTGCGGCGGTGCGTCCCGGCCATTCGCCTTCTCGGTCAGAGCCGCCAATGAAACATTGCCGTCGGCATCCATGGTGCTGGCATCAGCATCGTCTGCATCCTCGCCATCGCCCTGCCGGTCACCGTCGACGCCTTTCTTTGCAGCTGCCACACGCTTCCGGTAGTCGGACCGTTTGGATGTCTGGATATGGGTAAATTCTGGGGACTGGGTTAGCATGCGAAATCGTGCATGGTCGCAGACGCCGGGCAGTCCTTACTCGCAAACTCTGCCTCGAGCTGCTCTCGCATGAAGCCAAACTCAATGTCGTCGAGTGCGGCAAACACGTCTGCCGGCATAATGGTCTTCTTGCCGGCGTTTCTCGTCAGGGTATTGGCACTTGGGTTGTTAGACTTGCGCTCGGTTTTCCGCTTGGCAATGATTTCGCGTTAGAGTAGACAGTCAACGTACGCATTGGCAAGGTGGCTGATGAACACTGTCGCGGACTTGCCCATGCCCGTGATAGCACTGCCTTGGACCTGCGTGTTGGGCGGCAGCACGCCCTTGGCCAGCCGAGTGATGATGGAGCGAGGCATGTTGAGGTCCTGCATTCGTGTTAGCTCTGTACCTTGATGCCTGGGCTCTTGCGATTGCCTTGCGGTGACCAACCTCGATTGTCACGGCATCCGTGTTTCGTGATTTTGAGGCATGCTCCTTTTCCTTCTCCGCGCCCGCCTTTGCGGAGCTCGCCAGTTGTGCGTCGGCTTCCGCCTCCAGTTCTGACAGGCTCGAAGCGGCTTGCGCGGCGGCTGGACTTGGGGTAGTTGTGCAGCTGGTGCTTGGCTCGCGTCTGTTGCCGCGGCCGAGCTTGCACCGGTATCGCTCTTTCGCGACGCCGCGTCGCTCTTCCGGGGGGCATCGTCGCGCAGTGGAGGCTCGATCGGCTGCCGTGGTCGTAGTCGTCCTATCCTGTCGCCTGCAATTCACGCCTCTGTGCGTTTGCGCCGCCCTGTCGCCGCTCTGCTCACGGCTCGTCGTGAGGTCGACTGGAACGGTCGCGCTCGTCCAGGTCGGTGTGGGGTCGTTGTGGCGCAATCAATCCTGCCCGGCTCGCTCTCGTCTAGATACCGGCCGTCGGGTCGGTAGTACGTATGACACCGTCGTTTGGTGTTGGGCTCCCAATGGTGCAGTGGACTTGTCGCATGTGTTGACGACGACGCTTCTTCTGGTGAGAAATGCCAGTCAGAATGGCAGGGAGCGAGCAAAGAGTGGGGCTTCGAAAAGTCGCGTTCAGGACGCGTAAAGCGGTTTTGGCTGGCGGCCAGCACTCGTTATTCGCTATTAGTCCGCAATGCGTCGTATTGGCCGCTCTTGGGCTACGTCACAGACGTGCTCGTCGTTCATCTTCCATGTATCTAGATTCTCTGTTTTGTTTCGTTTGTTTCTTGCACTCGCTAGTTATCTTTCTATGGATTGTTGTTCATGGTCAGTATTAGGACATAGTCCTTAAAGTGCCGAGAGTCATAAATATAGAGCGTGTATTGAATATTCCCATGTTTCTATTCTATTTTATTCCACTATTGTTGAAGCTATTCTTTTTCATAAAGCTGCCAACCTGATAATTGACCTTTCCTTGACAAGTACCAAGATCCTGAGAGCAGGAAGATCACCTATTAAAGCACAGCATCACACTCACGGCGACAAATAAAACGGACCTCCATCATTCCCGAGCAGGATACACAAACCGGTCACGAGCGGAGGCGCCACGACAACAAAAGAGGAAAAGGGAATTTGAAGTCTCCGAGTTATATGTCGACGAGAGGAAAAACCACCGAGCCGGCCCAGAAGTGCCATGCGTGGTCAAGAGTGAGATATGGAGGGAGGTGATCTTCCCATGTCCAAGTGAGACTGAAATAGACAAGATATGCAGATAATAGCAATATCACGCGGAGTCTAGCATACCCGTATCACTCACAACCCAGTGGTTTCCAAAGCACTCCAAAAACACGGCGTATGGCCAGCCAGAAGACACGCAACTCTGTCCACTTCGCTTACACGCCCTACACGCAGAGATCTACGTGTCTGAAGCACGGGTCATCTGTCAGAACAAGCGACAGCGGCAAAGCGCGAGGGAGGTATGAAAGGGGGCAGCGAACAAGCACGACGAGTCTCGATAGCAGTGAAAGGCTGATAAAGGTGCTGCAGAGACGGAGGGCGTCTTGAGCGGGCTGCCAATGAACAGCATGTAGATGGATCGGAATCCAATG
The DNA here is from genome assembly GCA_016097075.2 of Sporothrix phasma. NCBI lineage: Eukaryota > Fungi > Ascomycota > Sordariomycetes > Ophiostomatales > Ophiostomataceae > Sporothrix > Sporothrix phasma. Next base: position 53,680 of record JADMNG010000031.1, on the reverse strand, counting down.
CCAACCACACAGAGGGCGTGAATAATGCTTCTGCAAATGAGGGTGTCGAGGACCAGGCCAAGGCAAGGTATTGACCGGGTGGTGCCAGATGAAAATACGCCGTACGGTGACGCATGTTGACTTGCCGGGCGGCCGACCAACAGCCGGTTGAGAATACTTGACATATCGTAGTGTGTCGAGCTTGGCTTGATATTTGCCATGACGACTGCCTTGACGACTGTCATCGCTAGCTGCCGCGGTACTCATAGCCTCACGGCAGGCGACGTACAACCGGCACCAACCCATGACCTATCACGCCTGGACGCCTCTTTCTCACCCTCCACGACCTACACCTTTATTTTGTTCCACCCCCTCCCTCGAATTACACCGTGCAGTCGACCCCACCGTGCCTGTAACCCGCCTTTCGCTCTGTACCGGCCGTGCATACATCGCATACGTAGGCAAAGCTAGGATGAAAGACGACGAGATTGTTCCCCTGCCTCTGCTACCGGGTCGTTCCACAGCCTCTGCGCCATAGCCACCACAGACCAACACATACACGGAGAAGTAGAAAAAGCCAAAAAAAGGCAAAGTGCATAGGACGGGGTACGATGAAGGGGAGGGGTGACGGGTCCTGCCGCCCATCCACTTCACTTCTCGCATCAGCCAGGGTGACCCGACTGGCTTTCCTGGACAGCCCTTGGTCCTCGCCGGGCCAATGTGCACGTCATCAGTTGTTCGCCGACGCCTGTGCCGAGCCTGTCGAGTTTTTTATTTTTTATTCCTGTTCTGGCTCCTCTCCCGGGCCAAGATTGATTATAGAACGTCGGAGATACGACTTGGGTTGCAACGATGGCCGGCTGCTCGTTTTCCGACGGCCCACTTTCACCGCTAACCACATGGTCGTAGAGTTCCGAGGATGTAAGTGTGCTCATAAATCAAAATGTAATGTAGACATAAACATCGGTCTGAGATGGCGTCATGAGAAGAAAGAATGGACGAAAGAATGCTCCGACGAAGCTCGATATCAGCAGACCAGGATTGAAGAGCATACCATTCACAATACAGCCGTATAGCAGGCGTGCGGCCGTTTCAAAACACTTGATAAGCCTCGGAGCAACGCAGTGCGTATCAACGTGTACTCCGAAATGTAAGCTGGGAGTCGCTGGCTGAGATGCGGCTCAGTTACCGCGTATGCAGAGACCGACGTTCTCCCTCCACGCCCCTTCGGGCCTATGATTCTCCCAGTGTGACTTTACCCACCCACTCCCAGTACATCATATGATGACTTATTCAGAGAACACTTCAGTCGAAGGCCTGGCGCCTAGTCATGGGGGATGCGGCTTTATTCCTTGCACAAGGCCTGTGATCGACCGGGCGCCATCAGGAGACGCACCATTTGATTGCATCAAAGGACACTTCTTTCGCATTCCACCAGTGCCTCGTGAGCCCACGAGAGTACTTGTCCAGCCAGGTCGAGCCCAACAGCAAAGGGGTACCTGGAGACACATGTGTCTTTCGGGAGCTGGGGCCATTCGCAGCCACAGCCTTCTCGCCAAGACACAATGTCCCCACTATCGCAAGGCTTCGGGCAACTTATGCCTGTAACTGCCACTGGCCCACTGCACACGACCCGAGCTACAGTGCGATAACGATAAGCTGCTTTAGCTGCTAGCAGGCCCGCTGATTCGTCAGCCGCCCGCATCGACTGGATTTTTTTGCCCTGCAAAGCCCGCCGCCACTCAAGGCTTCAACTACAATAGCCGTCTTGGACACGTTGGACACGCAAACGGCAGACAAGGCGACTCACAACACAGAAAACGCAACAATGGCGACCTTGAAACGACCGGCGCCCGCCGACGACGGCCATGGCCCAACTTGTCGAGCAAGACATTTGTGCGGACCACCAAGAGCGGCAAGGTCCAGAAGATTGTCCGCGAGGTCTACCTGCGCCAGGACATTCCCTGCTCGTCGCAACTCTGCATGGCCTGCCAGGAGAACGCTCCGCGTGATGCGTCGGGCCATGGTAAGTCTCGGAAGCTGGCTCTACGCCCACTCGCTCGGCATACCCGCTAACATGTCCCTTCTCACTTCAGTCTCTCCCTTTGTGCTCAGCGACCGCCCAGCTGGAACGGCCGCCTACCCCAAGGCCACTACCTCGTGCCCGACACCAATGCTTTCCTCACGGCCATGGACCTCTTTGAGCATACCTCGGCCTTTTACGACGTCGTCGTGCTGCAGGTCGTGCTCGAAGAGGTGCGCAACCGCTCCCTGCCGCTCTACAACCGCCTCATTGGCCTCACCCGCAGCGACGAGAAGCGCTTCTACGTCTTCTTCAACGAGTTCCGCCTCGAGACCTACGTCAACCGGGAGTCTGGCGAGACCATCAACGACCGCAACGATCGCGCCGTGCGCCGCGCCGTCCAGTGGTACACTGAGCACCTGGCCACGGCAGCGGCCCATGTTGCCAAGCCACCCCGGCTGTCGTCATGCTCAGCAACGACCGCGACAACCTGCGCAAGGCCCGCAGCGATGGCCTGGCGGCAAACTCGCTCGCCGAATACGTGCGCGGACTGGAGAATGCCGATGTGTTGCTCGATATGATCCCGGAGACACAGGACCCGTCTGTCGCGGCTGCGCGCGAAGACAAGAAGGCTGGCGCCAACGGCACCACCTCTACCCGAGTACATGACCATGTCAAGATGATGACGGGTGTCAAGAGCGGCTTGCTGCACCAGGGCAACTTTAGCGTCTCTCCGTACAACTATCTAGAGGGCTCCGTGCGCGTGCCAGCCTTCCCCAAGGCCCTTTTGATCCTCGGCCGCGAGAACATCAACCGTGCCGTCGACGGCGATACCGTCGTTGTCGAGGTGCTCCCTCGCGACCAATGGAAGCAGCCGTCAACTAAACTGATTGACGAGGAGACCGTCACAAAGAACGAGAGCGCTGACGGCGGAGACGGAGACGACGACGTGGCCGGCGGCAGCAGCCGTGGTGGCGACCTGGTCTCTGCCAAGGAGCGCAAGGCGCTGCAGGACGAGGTGAAGCGGACACAAGCTCTGGCTGGCCAGAGCGCGAGCGGAAAGGTGCCAAGAACGAGCCGTCGACCTACGTGGAGCCGACGGCGCGGGTGGTCGGCATCATTCGTCGAAACTGGCGCCAGTACGTTGGCCACATTGATCAGACGTCTGTGAGCAAGGCAACGGGCCAGGGCCGGAAGCAGGAGTCGGTGTTTGTCATTCCATGACAGAAGATCCCCAAGATTCGCCTGCGGACACGACAGGCGGGCGAATTGCTGGGCAAGCGCATCCTGGTGGCCATGGATGCCTGGGACCGGGACTCGCGCCACCCCGTCGGCCATTTTATTCGGTCGCTCGGCGAGCTGGAGACGAAGGCGGCCGAGACCGAGGCGCTGCTGCTCGAGTACGATGTCCAGTACCGGCCCTTCCCAAGACCGTCCTGGACTGCTTGCCTGCCGAAGGCCACGACTGGCGTGTTCCTGCAAGCAAGGAAGACCCCGGTTGGGTGGACCGTGAGGATCTGCGCGACCTCTTGATTGCAGTATCGACCCCATCGGCTGCCAGGACATTGACGATGCCCTGCACGCACGGCCCCTGCCCAACGGGAACTTTGAGGTCGGTGTCCATATTGCCGATGTCTCGCACTTTGTGCGGCCCAACAATGCAATGGATCTTCGAGGCAAGCGTCCGTGGCACCACCGTGTACCTGGTAGACAAGCGCATTGACATGCTGCCCATGCTGCTGGGAACGGACCTGTGCTCTTTGAAGCCATATGTGAGCGGTTTGCCTTTTCGTGATTTGGGAGATCACGTCCGACGCCGATGTCGTCGATGTGCGTTTCACCAAGTCCGTGATCCGGTCGCGCGAGGCATTCAGCTACGAGCAGGCGCAGCTGCGCATCGACGACGTTTCGGAGCAGGACGACCTGACACGTGGCATGCGCACGCTCCTGGGCCTGTCGAAAAAACTCAAGCAGAAGCGTCTGGACGCCGGCGCGCTGAGTCTGTCGTCGCCCGAGGTCAAGGTGCAGATGGAGTCGGAGACGTCGGACCGATTGATGTCCAGACCAAGCATTGTTGGACACGAACTCGCTCGTCGAGGAGTTTATGCTGCTGGCCAATATTGCCGTGGCCACCAAGATCTACGACGCCTCCACAGACGGCCTTGCTGCGGCGCCACGCCTCGCCGCCCAAGACCAACTTTGACGAGCTGTCTCGGCAACTGCGCGCTGCTAGTCCGGTGAGCGGCGAGGAGGGCTTTTCGCTGAGCGTGGAGTCGTCCAAGGCTTTGGCCGAGAGCCTGGATGCTTGCGTGGACCCCAACGAGCCCTTTTTCAACACGCTGATCCGTATCCTTGCGACCGGTGCATGACGGCCGCGAGTACTTCACCGCGGGCGCCTTGGCTTACCCGAATTCCGGCATTACGGTCTGGCTTCGCCCATATACACGCATTTCACGTCGCCCATTCGGCGGTATGCCGACCTGGTCGTGCATCGGCAACTGGCAGCCGCCATCGGCTATTCGTCCAGTGCGACAGCCACACGTGCCGCCTTACGGCCGTCTGCCGCAACATTAACATGCGCCACCGGAACGCGCAGCTTGCCGGCCGCGCCAGTATAGCGTACTATGTAGGCCAGGCTGTTCGCGGCAAGGAGACCACGGCAGAGGGCTTCGTGATGCGCGTATTCAGTAACGGTTTTGTGGTATTGGTCCCCGATTTGGCATAGAGAGCCCGATCCGGCTTCGGGACCTGGCCACGCCGGAACCCGCTGCTACCTTTGACGCAGACAGGTACGAGCTTGAGACGAGCCGTGCCGTTCCCACGGGCAAGGGCGATGAGACCACCCTGGAGCCGGTGACGATTCGTCTGTTTCAAAAGGTCAATGTGCGTATCACGGACCACAAGGACGAGACGACAGGCAAGCGGAGTGCGCGCATGGAGCTGGTCTAGGTCAGGCGGGAAACACATGGGTGGCTCGGTATTTCGTGTCGACTGTGCATATCGGTAGCATGTTCTCACACAGTTGTGTAATCTATACCCGGAGTATAAAAGTTGCATTTAGATTATTCAAAAGGAAGTGTAAAAATACAAAATAAGACAGGTGTAGTCAACATGAACAATGTGTAGATGAATGGTTTACTAAAAGTATTCAAAATCCCCAAAAAGACCGCAAGCGTACACAAAATACCGCGACCATCCAAGTGCCGCGTTCAGGCTGCGTCAACAATAACAGTGTTGGGGATATTAAACATTACCTATTGGTCTCAGTTGATGTTAGAGAGCATCGGCTTCTTGTTGCTGCATGTTGTCCTAAGCCGAAGACGTCGTAATGGATGACCGATTTCCCGTATTTGGCCGGCTGGATCGGAAGTGATGCGCACCTTCGGGACGGAGGCGGGCCTGTGTAGTCTAGAGCCGGAATCGTCAGACCATACGGTTCCGTCTTGCCCTGTGGTCATGCTGGTCGATCTCGACACGAATTGCAAACGTCGAGACTGCCGTCATTGCCCTTGCCGTGCAGCTCGGTGGCCGCCTGTGTTCTGTGCCGGCACCCTCTTCACCTTGATGCAGGGCATGGTGGCCACTGCGGCCATTTGCATGCGCCTTTGACTCGCCATTGCGCCTCGTGTCGTACTGGCACCGGCGCTCGAACCGGGGGGCAGCCCGTTGGAGCTGGCCGCCCTGTGTCTCGAGGCCGACCGGCGACCAAAGCGAGAGGAGCCTCGAGAGGACGGAGGTGCTGCAGCCGGTGTTGCGGCGCCTGCAATTGCTCGGCGCCATTTGGAGCCAAGGCATGGGGCCGGCCGCGCTCCTCGGACTCGGCATTGTTGGGCGAGTTTTCGGTGATGATGGCAAAGTTCGGCTTGGCACTGGTTCAACATTGGTTTGTGCTTGGCCGTTTTGGGTTTTTGGACGCAGCCCTGGATCCTTGTGAACAGTTATGAACAGCGTCTCGTCAGTCGAGCTGTTCAGATGGTGGATCTTGTTGCGGCGGGCGAGCAAGTTCGCAATAGCCGCCGGAGGAGGCTTGTTCGTAATGGCAGACGAGACGACGTTGATCATAAATCGGTAGTCGTTCTCAGACGCAATGTCGAGATCGGGGTTGGCGTAGAACCGACCCAGAGCCGCCAGTGGTGAACGTCGCCTCCCAAGATTGTGATGCGCACAGAGTGCTCCGGCACTGAGAACCTGGAGACGCTCAATGAACCAGTTACGCTCCTTCTTATGGGTGCGTGCAGTGTAATGGGTCGTCGAGATCATCCAACAGGTCGACCGCTGCCATCAAAGTAGTTGAAGAAACCGCCACCGAGGCCAAACCGCCGGTTCATAAACTTGACCGGGCCAAGGAGGGGGCTTGAGAATACATTTTCCAGCCAGGTCAAACGCTGCGCTACTGTTAGCTATGGTTCGTGCGTAAGGCGAGGCAAGGTACGCATGGACGTGCTCATAACTCACTGGATACGCGATGGGGATGCCAAGCAGCAAAATGAGGTGCTTGACTGGCTCATTTGCAGCGGCAGCAGCGCGGAACTCGGCCGTTAAGCGAGAGAGATCTGCTCGTATGTCTCGGGATAGTTGACCTGGTGACGAGTTCGCTGTTGATCGAGCACGGGTTAGAACATGTCACACCTGGCACTGGCTTGGAAGCCGAGACATGAAGGGGAGCCGGGCAAACTGGGGCAGCATTACCTCTGTTCGTCGTCGAGTCCTACAAAGGCCATACGGGCGCCCAGCTTGCAGTACATGTTGTGAGAATACTCTGCAACGTATGGCTATGAGTACCACTATTAGCATACTCCTGTTGCAGCATTCTACTCTGACGGATGCTCGACGTACACCTGGCCTCGACCCAATAATGTAGCTGGGCTCAACCATGGCAGGTGGCCACATACGTATCGACGAGCTGCACGGGATCAGTTCTGGTTCGCCTCGCCAGCATGGGGAGCATCTGAGGCAGAGGTGTCGTGTTAGTTTACGTGTTTCAGGATGCCAACAAAGCATTGCTCGCTTCCCGAATCAGACTAGAAGCTTACCGGACGTGTATGTTGAGGCTGGCGGTGGAAGGTGATGCTGGAACAGCATGTAGTATTTGTGGCGGTGCCCCCGATACCACGAAACACCTAATGCAACTTATTTAGCACGGACTCAAACTGGACATGCCAAACCAGAGGCGAATGGGCAGCTCAAGCTTACGTCGCACTTCATGAACTCGTTTACATACGAGCCAAAACCGTCGATGATCTGTTGCACTCCGGTTAGCTTTGCCCCTCGCGCGCATTACGGGGGGAAAGGTTGAGTACTGACATCGTGGTCGTCCCAAATGTTCAGCTGCGGGATCTGGCCGTTTGTCGACGCAAAAGGCTCAGTCGAGTACCACTCGACATAGTTTTTCAGATAGAAATCGTCGCAAGCGGCACGCAGCTTCTTGGTGAAGGGTAGTCACGCCGCTTCTTGGGGTTGCCAATACTAGTCACTCGCGCAACGGCCCGGAGACGCGGATACTGTCGTTGTAGATCTGATCACCGCCACCAATCATGACGTGGAAGGGCGTCTTTGCGTGGCACGGATGACGTTCGTTCACAGAGCAGGACCGCTCCAGGCATCTTCGTCTGTGCCCACACTGAATCCATTGCAAGAGAAGAACAGAATGCGCATGGCCTCGGTGGCGGCTGGCACGGAGAAGACACTGGTACGCGGCTTGCTGCCGCTCTCGTACCGCAGCCCGGAACGAGTACTGCCAGCGCGACTCGGTTTCGCCCATTGGAGCCGAGAGGTCAAATCGCCAAAAGGTGTTGCGCGGTCGGAGTAGAGACAGAGGCCTGGATCTCCTGCGTGTTGGCTCCGGTTGCGGTTGAGACGGAACGCGCCCCATTCGTAGAGGGACCGTCGGCCAGTTCTGTCGCTTGCTCAGCAGCATTGCCCGCAGGGCCGAATATGGCAGTGGGACAAATGGCTGCGTTCTTGCACCACCGCGCGGTGACGATAAGAGCACTGCGATCCAGCGGTCGCCCTCCATGCGACGGTAGTTCAACAGCGGGCCCACGAGGATTTCCTTGCCGTCGGAGGGCACGCCATTCACTTGGCCGTCGGCTGTGGAAGGGGCACATTGGCAGCTGCATCCACCTCGCCGGGGACCACGATGGGCGTGAACCGTGGCGCCGAGCCCGAATTGGGGCTGTTCTTGGCCGAGCCCTTGCCCGACGCCGAGCCAGGGGCAGCGCTGGCCGCAGCCGCCGATTCCGAAGGTGTGATCCGCGAGTTGTTCAAGAAGCCGTGAGATCCCTTACATCGTATGGGCCCCATCCTCGCCCCGCGGCTGGCCGGCGGTTGCGGCGGCGTGGCGCGCAAAGGCGGACGACTCTTGGTGGCGCCAGCGGTTGGCAGACGAGTGAGGGTTCCGCCCACCAACGGCCGCCGGTGGCACCAGCATTGTCATAGTCGTCGAGCTCGTCGGTAGCACTTTCGCTGTGGAGGTGCAAATGGTGCGCATGGTGTCGTTCAGCCATGGCGGCGTTGGCAGCTTGCCTGCGTTGATGAGGCTTTCGGCGTGCACAAGTGCCCCGGGAGTCAAGGAGCAATGCGCCAATGCTAGAGGGGGAGAAGGGCGGGCGACGCGAAACGCTGGCGGACTCTGTCGAGGCGGCGAATGAAGAGACAACGACAAGGACAGAGAGGAAGAGAGACGTTCTGCCGCGTGAGTGTCGACTTGTTGTAAGACCAGCAAGTAAACTAGGGGCGAAAACAACAACACGCAAAGGATAGCTTACGTCGTAGGAAGCTTGGCGCAAGGGACTGGTGTAAAGACTAGCGCTGGACAATTGGGTGATTCAGGAATAGGGCAGCTGGGAGGGCCGGTGGATCGGTTGGAATGATGTGTAGATAGATCTACGAGTAGTGTAAGATGCTCCCTATGTAGCTACTCGTACAATGCAAAGTAACCAGCCACTGGAAATAACGGACGCGTTAATGCAAAAAGGTTCCTCCCCCCCCCCCCTCAAAGAGGCTAATACGAAGAGGGGGGGGGGGGGGTCGAGGAGTCCAATAGCACAGCGATTATTAGCAGGAACTGACAGCCTTGACAGTCGCATTGTCCCGGGCAGGATCAACTACGAGCAGGAAAGATGTGAGAGGGCGCGCTTACGAGGTAGCTGCAAGACTGATCCCTGGCTGTGTCTATCCAAGCCAGACAGGGGTTGAACGAAAAGAACAGACGACGACATTCAACAGAGTACGAGACAGTGCGCATCAGACAGACAGAGCCAAGTCACCAGATGCGTACGACGCAAGTACGTACTTCCGTACAGTTCGTCTGTACGAGTTAAGCTGCTGCAGCACGTTTTGTGCGTTGTGCTGCGACCTACCGCGACGTGTTGCAGGTTATTGTTTGAGAAAGCATCTGACGTCGGGCACCGCCTATGCATCTTTGACAGATGTCTTCCGAGACAAAGTAGCGTGTCTGTTTCTTGCATTTCACGATAGTCGTCCAACGCAACATACAAATCGCACAGGCCGCCTGCACTTCCAATATTCACGCACATGACAATAGTTCCTCATTCACTCGTTGCTCGATCTGGATGTGTGAACGAGTGCTGGCCTCACGCTGTTCCAATGGCAGTACGTCGTAACTCACACAATATCCCAAAGGACATAGGCTCGGCGGCGTACCTCTTAGCTTCGACCTACTTCGTAGTGAGTGTGCGAAGTACGGAGCCTCCCGCTTTGGCCTCTCGCTCCCTGCCGCCCGCCGCTGAACGTAGGCGCGAAGCACTCTCGCATAGCCGTATGCGACCAACGGGAGGAATTGAGATGCCGCCCGGAACATACGTCGTACGCTAGGCGAAGCTTGACCCAGCTGTACTCGTAGGGCCCGAGGCCCAAGGCCCAATGGCACAGTAGACATCTTGTCAGCTATGTCGCACAAGTGATGCATCCCAGCAGGATACGTCGTATCTGTATGCCCGATCTGGTCACCATAGCAATTCGTGATCCCTCTGAATTGGGCGTAAGTACCAGGGCACTCTAGGCGCCCCTGAACTACGATACAACGCTACCGCACGAAGTAAACATAATGGCGACAAGCTTACGACGAATGCCACGTGAATAAGAGCTAGGCCGGATCACCGACGGGCTGCTAGCGAATGTATTGTGTGAAAGCGCCTTGGCCAGACCGGTGCTGTAAACTAGTGGTTATAAATTGTGTATCACCCCGTAGGTGCACTTGATATCGGTTTGACGGTTCAACGATTTGACGACTTGACAGTCCGATGTGTTGTATTTGAATATTCACCAAGCATTGGCCTCGCTGAAGGCTAAATGTCGCAGTGTATCATTTGCTGTTCGTGTTGAAGACTTTGAGGAAAGTGGCTATACAAACAGCGAAAGAAAATAAGCCCTGGTCTGGGCAGGGTAAGAAGAGGAGATGGTGGACAAGATATAGATAATTTGAAGAGATGTGGGATGAATAACTCGTGTATGGGTATATATCCTCCCTCTCCCTGGTAAAAACGAAAAAAGGAGAAAAAAAAGGCGTCCCTCGATCGCCGTGTTGGCAATACCGTGCTACTGGTGGCCTTTGTGGACCTTGGATGAGGGATGCAAATACAAGCATTCGAAGTGTAATACCACGCCAGAGTCGGAAAAGCACGAGGTGGTGGGGGAGGGGAGTCAGAGAACAAATACACGAAAGAAGCGAGTTCGTAGGTAACACCGCACCGGATGCTTTTATCCAATAGCCCGACCTATGGTTTCGAGATGCTGGAGACTGCTACTGCGGCGTTCATGCACGAAGGGTGGGCTGTCCGAAAAGTGAGGTCGCAGGGGTGACAGGCGCCAAGGAGCGGCCCGTCGCTGTCATCGGATGCTCCCGCTGCCGCCCATAGCTCCGCTGCTAAACATGTGTGGTGGAACTGACGACGACACCGACGACGACGACGACGACGACGACGCTGGTGTAGATGATGACGACGCTTCCTGGGGCTGCATTTGGTGCGGTACTCGTGATACATGCTGTCATTGTTGCCCTGCTAACGTTGGCACTCCGACCATTGTTCAGGATGGGCCGAGTCGACACAGGCAGCGGCGGAACAGGCGATTGCTGGCGTTGGAAGGGCGTAGGTGACTGCTGTAGCGGTGTCAGTGCCTGTGGACGGTACATCGACTGGTACTGCACTACGGACCGGCGCCGCTGGTGTGCTGTTTGTCCAAAGACTGGTTCAGAGCACCTCCGAACCGGCGTAGCTCACGGTATGCAGCTCCGCGCACTCCGCGTACGGGCATGCCAATACGAGGCGCTGCTGCTTCTGCTGTTGTTTCCGGGTGGCGAGGGATTGAGGCTACCGCTGGCGCTATGTGACTTCCGCCGTGGCGAGAATGTCAGACTGGAGCCGCCTGCAGCTGCCGCCGCCGTCGCCGCCGGCCGTCACCGAAGGGCTTCCTGTTTGCAGGGGGCATCTTTAGGAGTCGAGATGGCTGCCGCTTGGGTGCTGGTAGAAAAGACGGATCCCCGGGAACAGTCTCGTCCGTCAGGCCGGCCCGGAGAATTTGCGCGCGAGCATGCTGAAGAGCAGTCGGCGGCGTAGGCGGCAAAAGCAATGTTTGTAAAGTGAGGAGTTCGCGATCCTGGTCAAGAGCTGAAGCGACCGGCCATTCCACGCGATGCAGGGTAACCGAATGACATGGATCGAGTAGAGCGTGGTGAGAACTCCTCCGGGGACCGCCGGTAACAGGGGTACGGCGTTTGCGCTCGTTGCAGGTTAAAGGAGCAGCTGCTTCGCGCGTTGCGGACAGGTTGGCCACAGGTTGACTAACTGGGGCATGCCAAGGACTGGAGGGAAGCCGGCTGTTGATGATGCGGAGCTTGAAATACCTGGGTTTGGCTGTGGCAGATCCTTGTAGATAATCACATTGGATGCGTCTTTCTTGGCGGGGGAACAGGTCTCGGCTCCGAGCCGCTGTACAGCGGCGTGCCCTGAGCTGGCAAGACAGATACCTCGCTCGGGATAGCTATATGTGGCGCGGCCGCAACTTGGCTCCCGTCGCTGCACTGTAGTCCAGCACCCAGGCCCCGGCAGAAAGAAGTGGCGGGGAGTCTGGGACCGTCGTCACCGCCAAGCGAGCGTGCCAGACATGGCCTGATGACCCCTTCTCGTTCTCGATGACCGCCCCCTCGGGCAGGCCTCGAGTTCCTTTCCATGTCTCGATCTCGTCATCGTCGATTGGAGAGATGCGCGGGGAAAGAAAGAGCCGCCCTTTTTTTGGGCGAAAGACGGCAACAGATAAAGACCAAGGCAGCCACTACCTACGAATGCCAACAACTGAGAGAACGCTGGCTCAGGATCACGAACCGCTGTTCTGTTGGTGAGGCTGTTGCCGTTACCAGGGTCCGGCCTAGACCCTGAAGTGGTGGACAGGGCCGAGAATGCTGTGGTGGTAGCAGACATCGCGAGCAGGATATCAATGGTGGAGCTGCTAACGGGCGTTGCATCAGAGGTCATGGACACTTTGACTGTCACGGGTGACAAGGCCGGCTTCGTCGTGGGAGCCACCGAGGTCTGCGCAACCACAAGAGTTGCCGAACTTGTAGGCACGATTGGTGATAAATGCAGAGAGGTTGTCGTCTCCGGCGGCGGCGGCGGCCCTACAACCGTGGCAGAAACCACGGCGTCGTCGCTGGTACAGCACCTACAACCCAAATCGGTGGTACCGGTAGGCAGTGAAACGGGTAAAAGTTACCCCTCTGTAGTGAGAGGTCGGCCATGAAGAAATATCTGGCCAGGGAAAGCTCCGCGGATCAAGACGGTTGTCAATAAGAGAGGCTGTGGCGTTGCGACCGACACATCCACGAGCAAGGATGAATGGGGGGAGGGGGTTTGCAAATAAAGCAGAAGGAGGAGAAAAAGGACGAGAAGAAGAAAAGAAAGAAGTTGTAGGATCGAGAGAAAAAGGACGGAAAGAGAAGGCTTCAACAAGGTAGCTGCCGGAGAGGAAGGCGAAGGAGCAGCTGCCACGTTAGATACGGTCGGTGGCATGGGGGCGGTCAGAAGAACGAGAGAAGAAGCATATCCGACCGTATGCGAGGATGCAGTCTGGGTGTCCGTTGAGAGTGGGAGGTAAAAGAAGCAAAGGGGGGGGGGGGTGAGAGGGAATAGGGCAAGGATCGTCAGAAACACCATTCGAACGGAGTAGGACGGAGGGGTGCGCTCTACATGGTCTTCTTCGATGGCGTGTTGATAAACTCCAACAAGACCAAAACGAAGTTGGCATTCGAGTATGCTGTAAAAGATGACTGAGAAACAGAGACAGAGCATGCTAGAGAAGAAAAGGAGATGGCGGAAACAGAAAACAGATACGGAGTACAGGAACTTGTAGAAGAGAAGAGATTTGCGGCGACACGGATCACCATACAAAAGCTGTCTCGGGATTCACTTGTTTTCAAGAAGACAAAGACGTGACAAAGGATGAGAGAGTAGGATAAACTCGAAGAAGACAAGAGTGAAAAGACCAAACACTCGGGAAACTGCGTTGGAGAGTAGCAGTCTTTCAAGTGAATAACCACGGAAGCTTTCACGGTATGTACATGAGGCAAAATAGCTAGGGTGTGAGAGACGGAGGAAGTCGAGGGCTAGATGCCGACCAGTATAACAAAAACGATCCAACAGCTCAGAGTATCACGGCGATGATTTGTAAAACTAGCCTGGTGGCCGCAGAAGTCCGCGAGTCCTCGGAGCGCAAACCGTAAAGCAGCGTGATACATCGTGTTAGTTTACTAGTAATTCGCCGCTGCTGAACCGGAGGCGGGAGGTGATGTGGGCAGTGCCATTCACGCCCCTAGAAGTGCTATTGGGGGCGAGGGAGGGGAGGAGGAGAATTGAATGCAATGAAGCTACTTCCAGCGTATTAAGAGGAATAACGCCATGGACGTCTCGACGACCTCTTACAAAGACGTGTGGCAGACTCGAGAGCGAGCAGGGAGCGAGCGGACGGAGAAAACAGGAAAACAGGAGAACGGGAAACAGAATGGACACGTCTGGTCGAAAACGGATGGGGCCACGTACGCACGAAGCATCAGAGGTACGTGCAAAGAAGCTGAAAGGAGAGCGTGCGTGGGAGTGTTGATACGTGGAAGCTGTGAGGACGTGGAGGAGATGCTGAGCGAAGGGTGTGGTCGGTGGATGCGGGAAAACACACTGCGCGGCTCTCTCCACTTGTAGTCAGGGACAGCTCCACAGGCTTTCGACAGTCCTTGACAGGGTAGCAGGCACAACAGGGGTGCTGACGGCATGTGAGGGATCTGTCCATCCTGTAGCGGCTTGTAATGGTCCTCGAGCGAGGAATCAAGAGGGAGAAGGGAGAATAGAGGCCTGAGGAGAAGCGGGACCAGGAAGAAAGGGAGAGCAGAGAAAGCCGACGGTTTACGAAGTAGGCGACTTTCCGTTGAAAGGAGAGGCCACTATCAATCGCGATACCACACGAATAACTTGGCTATCCCCGGTAGAACGGGGCGGCGATACGTATGTAATGTCTGAGGACTGGATCAGCAACATCGATGCTCATGCTCTCTAGCTCCAGGACGAACGGCAAAGGCATATGCTGTGTACCAGCCTCTCCATTTCTCTTTTCATTCTTGTCTTCTCCGATCTTGTCTGCTTGTGTGTGCCCGTCTTCTTCCCGCCCGACTTGTCTTTTCTAACGCTGTCAACGGTCGGGGGTCGCCGTGCCAATTGGGCCCAGCCAACCAAGTGAGACGCGGCTATGAATCTACGAGTATGATTGCAAAAGACGTTGCGGAAAATAAGCCAGAGAAAAGCTGTCATGCTGGTCTAGTGGCTCTGGCCACAGCAAGTCAGAACGGAAAAACCCCATACTCTGCTTGTGGTGCAAGACTACTTCGTACAGAGCAATGACAGCTTGAAGAGCAACATTGTCGAAACATTGTCGAAACATTGTCGAAACATTGTCGAAACATTGTCTTGAGGATGATGCCCACCATATTCGGGAGCAGAGCCAGGCATTGCAGTGACTGGACCGCCGATCAGTAGACGGCCTTGCCTGCGCACCACCGAGAATGGATCTGCGTGGCCGAGTGGCCAAGAAGACGACTCAAAGGAAACGACAAGGAAGAGGTAATAAAACGAAAACCGAGCGCGGGGATCAGCAGCTCAAAACGATGCTAGCCGTGTCTTGCCAGAGAGAGCGTCTAGTCATGTCGACAAGGTGTTTGACCTACAGCTTGGCCCCGTTGTCCAGCTCCAGTGCGAAGGGGAGACTTTAAGATACGACGTATGTAGTCGTATATGAACACTTGCATTTCAGCTTTGGGTCTGGTATTGTTCTCCATTTTGGTGTACCTCGCTTTCTTTAAGCATTTGTCGAATCTGCTCTGATCGGAGACGAGATGGTAGAGACATGTCTATCAACTTCAACACGAGAAGCGGCAACTCTCCAGTCAGCCACAAACTCAACCGTCTTGGTGAAATATGGGTATTTTCCTCTGAGACACCACTAAAAGAGAGCCTGTCAAGCTGCCCACACACCAACAAGCGGCGGCAATAGTCCGTAGTCCGTGATACTACCTACGAAGCAGGTAGTCTGTGATATGCATCGACGACGGCGTGCCTGGCGTCTCGGCCCGCTACAATGGCCACGCTCGGCAAAAGGAACGTTGGCCTAGCGCCACAAACGGCGCAACAGCGCGCCTTAGGGCTCCTCAGACTGGCTGTAATCTAACCTTGCAGCGTGCACTAATCTGGCGCGCTAAACCTGCAAGGAGGGCAGCGATGTCAGTGGCATCGAGGCATCAAGTACTTCGTACGGCGCACGAGTATTGTTGCATGTTTATGACGTACACGGTAAGGTATGCATTCATAGTCGACTATTTCCAAGTGCTTTGTAATACGACGACGTATCTCATACGACTCCGTTTTCGCGCGCTGAAGCAGCCACACGCCACAATAGAAACATCAGATGGCGCTGCAGCCGAGTCGTCAAAATCTGTGAATACATCGCCGTTCTTGCTTCTTCACGCCGACTTCGATACCACATAGTCTATGGAGCCCTTCCTGGCTGGCCCTATCACCAAAGCCACCTGCGCTTCGTATCCTCCATACTGATACTTAGGATACATAGCACACTGTGCACCACCAATGCTGAGCTCTCAGCCGGCCAATCGATCATGATCCCGCTTGTGCTCCCAGCCTGTCCAACGACGGGCCAGATCCCCTTGCCTGCCGAACCGGAAAAAAAAAAAGGATGAAGAATGCAACGATGGGAGAGAAGAGGTTCGCCGCTCATGCGGCCTGCCTGGACTCGCGCTGCTGGTATCCTCCCGGCCAGTCGTCATAGCCTTCCTGCTGGCTGGGCCTTGGCGTGTTTTACTTGAGGGGGGCTGCTGTTTACTTTGTACGAAGTAGATCTGTCTGGCGGCCTGGCCATTGCCAATGTCATGTGTCTGTTTGCACCTGGTTTCACGTCGTAAAAGGTTGGCTATCGCGGCCTGGAACGGCAGAACAGAGGCTTCAAAACCCATGGGCCGCACCGATTGGCTACGCGAGGCCAGGCCAGGCCCGCCCCGATGCGCCGCGACACACCAAACCTACATGTACTTCGTAGACGTTCGCACTAGGGACACCCGAGACAACCCACACAAATACAGAAAGGAACGACAACCCGCATCAAGTACGAGTAAGATACGAAAAGAGGGTGTGCAGCTGCGACGTTAACTACCTCAACAAAGAAGCGGTTTGGCAAAGTGGATGGCAGAAGATGAACGACATCAGTTTGCGAATAGGGGCCTCATCGTGTATCCACAGAACATGTCATGCACGTACTTCAGAAGATACAGCATCTGCGACCTCTCACCCCCACGGACGGGCCGCCTGCATTGAGAATTGGCGGACAATGTAAGGGAGGAGGCTCTAGCAGTTAGTCACGGCGCCGTTGCTTCAAGCGTCCCTGGTAGCCTCCAACTGAAGCGACGATCATTCGCGACGATCATGGCATACTTGGTACTCTCAGGCTTGTCTGTCTCATACCACGCTCCAGCATCTCCGCCTGCTCAATCTTCACCCTCTGCCATCGTGCGCGTTAGTTCAGATTGTGTGTACATGTACTATCCGGACCATCCTCGACTTTCTCGTTTCCGTCATAGGCCCTCTGTCTTGTCTCAATAAACTCGCCCCAACTCCATACCAGCCCTTGGTCTCGTTTCTTATTAAGTCTGTTTACTATTCCTTTTCTTCTGTTCCTGTTTCTCCCTCTGTTTCTCTCTTTCTTCCTCTATCCCTCCTGAGGGGTCTATTGCTTTTCGGTCCCGACTCCCGACCTTGCACGACGTTAAGAAACGCCATCCTCATTTGGCCATGGGACTGTACAACGTATTGATACACTTTCGCCTCACGCCTCCATTGTGTAGTCTTTCCATGGCGAAACGGGCGGGTACAGAGCACGTTATGAGCGCTCGCAAATCCTCCGGCGACTGCGTGCGAACGCTACTAAGGCTACAAGGCGCAGGGCAGTTGGCGAGAGAGAGAAAAGGTGATGGTGAGAAGAAGGATGAAACGGCGTATGAGGCAGATGCCACGAGGCTACGGAGAAACCTGGCATGGGCCAGGCCACTCAGCATTACGACATGCTCTGCCAGCTGGACGGCCTCGAACTGGGCGACTGACTCTCAGCGCGGCGAGCAGTCTCGATCATCTAAACCCCACACGAGCATGAGGGCGGTGGACACAGCCGACGTTGTCCCCGGATACAGCACAAAGACACGGCCTGTTCGAACTTGCATCAATAACGCAGCAAGCAATCCAGCACGTATCCACGTATCTACATGCCGTCGGCGCCCAATGCGCATGCAAGACGATGCGTCTTGAATTTGGACGTTCTCTTGCTTTGTGCTTCTCCATGGCCTTCCAGCATGCCGCGTCAAGATGCACAAAGAGCGCCACACATATATGAAACTTACCGCTCAAAAGCAAAACACCACTGAGCTCAGAAGATCAGTGGCATCGGCCACAAAAGGGCATTGATGACCACCATTTATGGATGCGGACGACAGGTCGGATGCAGACGAGATATACTCGATCCAAGAGCAGCTTGTGGAAGGAATGGCACAGAGTGCAGCTTGTAGAGTAGTCGAGTCGAAGCATCTTGCTCTCAGCGTTGTCAGGCCCCTCCTAGCACCCTTGGCCGGGCGTATGGACGATTGCCAATGGAAGTGATTACCGAAAACCCGGCATTGTAATTGTGGTGTGGTTGTGGTCTGTTGCTCGGGGTTATATGATTACCCAAAGATCGCAAAAAGTAGTATTATTTATTCTAGTACAGACGCATACATTACACACCAGGAAGACAAATCACATACGACTGAAAGCATGACCTCCCTCTCGCTCTGAGACGCCGCTGTCCTCCGTGACCTCCGCTTACACCGTAGCCGCGTACCCCAAAGACTAGACACGCAGAAGCTTGGCAGCAAACTTCTCAATGAGGTCCTCCGTCGGGAAGCTCAGCTCCTCGAGCTTCTGGGCATAGGGGGTCGGCACCTCGGCACCAGTGATGCGCTGAGCAGGGCATCAAGGTAGTCGAAAGCGTACTCCATGGTCAGAGCGAGGATCTCAGCACCAACGCCAAAAGCCGGGTAGCCAGACTCGACACAGACCAGGTGGTGCTCTTCTTGACAGACTTGACAATGGCCTCAATGTCCAGAGGCTTGATGGAACGCAGGTTAATAACCTCGGCCTCAATACCGTAGTTCTTCTTCAGGTTCTCGGCCGCAACCAGGGTCTGGCCAACGCAGCGCGAAAGAGTGACCATGGTGAGATCCTTGCCGGCGCGCTCAATCTTGGCCTTGCCAAAAGGAATGACGAAATCGTCTTTCTGAGCCGCCTCCGACATGGGGAAGGACTGGCCGTACAGGAGCTCGTTCTCCAGAACGACAACGGGGTTGGGGTCGCGGATGGCAGCCTTCAGCAGCCCTTGGCATCCTCGCGCTCCAGGGAGATACCACCTTGAGGCCAGGAATGCTGCCGTACCACGCGCTGTAGTCCTGCGAGTGCTGAGCACCAACGCCAGCAGCGAAACCGTTGGGGCCGCGGAAGGTGATGTTGCAAGCTGGATGCCACCGGACATGTAGAGTGTCTTGGCGGCCGAGTTGACAATCTGGTCAATGGCCTGCATGGCAAAGTTAAAGGTCATGAACTCGCACTAGCGTGGAAAGGAAAAGGTTAGCTGCTGAAAACCCGACAAGGAGAGCCACGAGAGGCGATATCGGCTTCGAAAAGGGATCATACCACGGGTGCAGGCCGCTCAGAGCAGCACCGACAGCAAGACCACAGAAACCAGACTCAGTAATCGGGGTATCAATAATGCGCTTCTCGCCGAAGCGGTCAAGCAGGCCCTTCGTGACCTTGTACGCGCCGTTGTACTGCGCAACCTCTTCACCCAGAACAAAGACCTTGGGGTTCTGCTCAAGCTCCTCGGCAAGGGCCTCGTTCAGGGCCTCACGCACCGTGTACTCCTTAGTACCGGCCGTCGACGCGTAGGACCTTCTCTGGGACGCGGGCCAGCCGGCGACCAGAGGGCGCTGGACTGCGAGAAGGCCTGGGAGGTGCGGAGTGTGTAGGAAGAGAACGGTGAGCGAACGGTCTTGGGGTAGCCGTCCGAGAGGCGACCGAGGCGGCCAAGCGACCGCGGGACGGATGCAGCGGGACATGGCGAGAGCTGGACGGGGGAGAAGCGACGGCAAAAGGAAGGTCGAAAACTGGCGAGTTTCAAGGAGACGACGGATTTGTCGGGAGAGAAACGGTGCAAAACGGTGCAGAACGAGACGACACGAAACAAACGGTTGCTCAGGCTGATGACAGTAGGGAGCAGGGCGGGAATGTGTGACGATGCAATTGGGTGTTGCGGTTGCAAGAAAACGATGGCAAAAGAGACAGAATGTCGTCGACGCAGAGTGAAAAAGGGACACTCGAGCACAAGCAAGCGAGATAGTACGGAGTTTCGCTCGCAGTGCGCTCTTCGATGCAGGCCGCCCAGCAGAGTCAACCAATTGGCAGGCGCCGGACAGGGGCATATGTGGGTCCAGGAGTGCGTGGTTAAGTTTTTTTTGTTTTCGTCTGGTTGTTGTTGGGGAATTCTCGCTGGAAAGAGAGTCCTGTGCTCTCGGGCGAATAGCACCGACAGAAGGTGAGCTCTATCTTCCACCAAACACCAATCAAACAGCGACGGTCGATCTGAAGGCCCACAAAAGCCAACGAAGTTCCCAGGGAATAGCATGGCCAACTCCCGCCCAAAGCCGTCGCCAGCCACGCAAGGCCCGCCTAGCCCGCCGTTGTCGCACAGCATTTGCGTGAATAATATCGCTTCGTGCCTCTGGCCAGCCCCTGGAACGGAACGAAACGGTTAGTCGAGGAACGCCCTCGATGCAACGGAGGCGCCCGGAGCTCCATTGGACAGACAGGGTTTCTACGAGTACGAAGTAGAGTAAAAGCCGACTGACCATAAGGCTTATTGACTAAGAATGCGTCTCATAAACACCTTCTTCGTAGCTGCATCTTACGAGTACACTCGTCTCTACGAGCCGACCCTTCGAACTCATCATCCTGGCCAGGCTGGTAGGCACACGCGATACCGATTGCTTGTAGACGGCATCCGCTCGCTTCACATGCTTACATACCCAAGTCGCGAAATGGCTCTACGCACTTCGTAGACATATAATGTCAACCCACCCCAAGGCTCTTTCTAGTCCTTATATTGTTTTATTCATAGCTCTTCTTTTGATGCCCGACCTCATGCCGTGGTCCGGCAAGGGTTTACGTGCCAAATATCGCCGACAACCCCTCCTCATTATCTCGGCCACACTCGTTTCCTCGTTTCCCCTCGGAAAACATTCGCTATTGCAAGCAGTCCCGCGGTCATCTATCTAGCCCAGGTGGCTCCAGCAATACACCAGCACACCTTGTCTTTAGTTTGCGGGCTTGCGTCCCACCATGAGGTACATAGGCGTGAAGAGGTTTTCACGGGCACCCGCCACAAGGCAATCGCCGCCGACGCCGAGCGCGTCAGCCGTCTTGCGCGTGCCGGCCGGTGCAAGGCCAACCTTCTCCAGCAGGCCAGTTAGTCCGTGCATGAAGAAACGTGCCGTGTGCGTCATCCGCAGAATGGTGAATAGGTCGCCCCACGTCTGCAGGTACTTCATCTCGCCCGACAGAGGCCAGTACCACGGCAGGGGTCGTCGCGCGCCGCCAGATCCTCATGCTCCAAAATCTCGAAGCCGACCGTCTTCATCGCCTCCAGACCCTCGGAGACCTTGCACATGTTCGAGATACCGTTGCCAAGCTCAATGCCCAGGCGAATGTCACGGTGCTTCACGTTGTCATTGTCATAATCGTCGGTCATCAGCCACTCGTACACGCCAAAGACGCCGCCGGGCTTCAGCACCCGGAAAATCTCGCCATAAACGCCGTCAAGTCGGGGAGCGTGGACCGTGGCCTCAATAGCATAAACGGCATCGAAAGAGTTGTCCGGGAACGACATTTGCTAAAATAAGAAAGCAAGACAGTCATATAGTGTTCAGGACTCATCTTTCAGGGAGGAAGGCGGAGAAGAGGGGTCCTTTTCTTACCATGAGTCACCTTGACGAATGTTAGCTGGTTGGACAGCTTCTCCTTGACCGCGTAATGTGTGGCGCGTTCGATCTGGTAGTCGTTGTTGTTCAGACCCGTGATGTGAGCACCCGTGAACTTGGCAATCTCACGTGCCGGGCCACCGACACCGCAGCCGACATCAAGCACCTTCATGCCCTCGTTGATGCCAATCTTGTGGGCAAGGTAGTGCTCATGGCGTGCGATAGCTTGGTAGAAGGGCTCTCCAACAGAGAAACGGCAGAAGTGGAAGCTCTGGCCCCAGCCGTACTCGTAGAGATCCGTAGCGAGGTTGTAGTAACTACCGTCAAGAAAGGTTGAGTTAGAAGAGTTCAGGGTAGTGTTCTGGTTCTGTTTTTGAACGATATAGTGCAACGTACTGTCTGGTCAAGGTGGCGTATTCGTTGGTACGGGACTATAAAAGACAAGGACATTAGCATCCGAGAAGCGCACCCAGGCGAGATCGAGAAACCATGTTACCAAGCTATGTGACAGGCTTCGTCTTTTCGGGGGCTAATCGACCTACCTCGCGGTCCTCCTTTGTCTCGTTCTCGGCCTTCTTGTTGTCAAAGTGCTTAAAGTACTCATCCACGGCCAGCTTCTTGGCCTCGCGGTCCTTGGCGAACATCGCAGAGATGCCACCCTTGGCTTGCGCCGAGGAGCCGTGTAGAGCCTTGTTGAAGTCAGCATCGCGCTGGTGGTTCTCAGCCTCGAGGCCTTGCTTAGGGGCGGCCATGATTGTTGTTGGTGCTTGTGGGACGTCGAGAGGTCAATTATAATGGGAGCGTTGAAGTTGTTAAGGATGTGGATGGATGAATGCCAGAGCGTGAAGCGACGATGGGGAATGTCTCAACCACGGGGCGACGTAGATATTTAACGTCGCTTTCAACTTTCCTTGGGCAATTTTGTGCCAGGGGTAAAGTAAAGCTAGCTACTTGAAAGCGGTGTCTGTTCTCGTACCGATTCGTACTCGCGCCAGGAGTAGACCCGCTTTTGCAGTTCCAACTCAGAGAAATCTAGAACACGCGAATACGAATAAGAGCTAGAAATCAAACCTGGGGCGACGGATCACGTGTCGGACTCCCGTGCTCCATTTGACATGCATTACGACGTACCGTACTCACAGATATTCGAATAGACCCTTCAGATCCGCGCCAAGACGATCGTGCTCAGAACAAGACAGGAAATCCTCTGTATGCCTGACCGCTTACTCGGGAGAGGCCAGCTTTGGCGACGCATCAGCTAGAGACGCGAAAGCCCATATCACCCTCGCAACGTTGCTCTAGGCTCTGTGAATCTTTACCCCTTGCTTACATAGAAAACAGGACTCAGCTTGCACAGGCGGGCCTCGGGGCTAGCATGTCATGCTACGCGATGTCGAAGTACTCGGGGAGTATTGCGCTGCTCCATACGAAGTACAGGGGTGCGGAGCACGAATGTGCGAATACGACATACTTCGTACCGAGTACGAGTAGAAATACGCCTGATACCATGGCATCGTATCGTGCTAGATAAGTCACGTGATTTGTATCTCATAAGCTAGTACGATAGCAACCTTGCCACCGCCACCGACTTTGTATGATAACCCTTGCACTTTTTCTGACTTGGAGCTCTGTCGCGTCAGCTCGTTCCACACAATAACGAAACAAGCAATACCTTCATCGTGCGACTGCCTCTCCCTTTGCGCATTACCGCGATCCACGGCCCTGTTAAGGCCTGTCGTCCACCTGTCGTCCAACATCTGAAGCAACCATCAACGGCACCTATAATATTCCACGATGCCACCAGCTCAAATCAAATCTGATATAAACCGATCGGGTTGGGAAGCAACAGACTTCCCCTCCGTCTGCGAAAACTGCCTTCCCGAGAACCCTTACGTCCGTATGCTCAAAGAGGATTATGGTGCTGAGTGCAAACTTTGCACACGGCCATTCACAGTCTTCAGCTGGCCAGCAAGCCGTGCCCACGGACGGAAGAAGCGTACCACGATCTGTCTGACCTGCGCGCGGCTAAAAAACTGCTGCCAGTCTTGCACCCTCGACCTTTCGTTTGGCTTGCCAATAGCTGTGCGCGATGCGGGCACTGAAGATGGTCGCCCCCGGTCCTTCTTCGGAAATCAACAGGGAGTACTTTGCGCAAAACAATAGCGAGGCAATCGAAAAGGGCCTCATCGGCACAGAAGAGTACGAGCAGACGGACGACAAGGCGAGAGAACTGCTCCAACGCCTTGCGCAGAGCAAGCCGTACTTTCGCAAAGGCCGGCAAGTCGACGAAGACGGTAAACCCATTTCCAACACGGTACATGGCATTGCCCAGAAGCGACTTGGAGCCCCAGCGGGCGACTCCTCTTCAGGCCCATCTACGACAGAGGCAATGTGGCCATTGGTGCCGGGCTGGCGGGCCAGGCCCGATACGGACCCGGGACTCAAGGGCGGCACGGGAAGCTGGAGCGGGTCCAAGTCGCCCGCCGGCGGGATCCCGGAAGGGACCAGCATCGCTACCTCCGCCAGGCCCCAAAGATTGGATTCCACCATCGGACGAAAGTATCATGTCCCTCTTTGTCACTGGGGTTGAAGATGATCTGCCTGAATATAAGATCCGAGACTTTTTCAAGGTCCATGGCAAGATTCGGTCTCTCATCTGCTCGCACATGTCGCATTGTGCATTTGTCAATTACGATACGAGAGAGGCGGCAGAGAAAGCATCTGCTGCATGCCAGGGGCGAGCAGTGATTGCGGGCTGCCCATTGAGAGTGCGGTGGGTCAGACCCGCCCTGTTGGCACGTTGAATCGCGAGGAGCGGGTGGAAATGATCCGGGATGGTCGCTCTGCTTTTCCGGAGCTGCGAAAGAAGCAAAGCGGCTAGAGTGAGCGTTCCCTTTTCTGTTATCATTTGGACGTGTTCAGCCCTCGTATCTAACATTTTTTGTACAATAGAGCGTCTAGCCTCAGATTGAGCTGAGTCTCTGGCGTACAGAGGCCCAGCGCGCCTCACGATATTCGCGGTCACAACCAATCTCTTCGCCCGTATTGATACGTCAGATGCACATCTCCCAGCGACCCGGTCATGTTCTTGTCTTGCACGGCAGGCTGAGTGTAGATGGCGGGGCCAAGGCTTGAAGGAGCTGCCACGGGACAGTTGTGGCTCGTTTTGAACAGATCGATTCATGGATCACTGAACATTATACCTAATCTATTTGGAGCCCGTTATATACCACGGCGGTGCAAGTCGCTCCGAGATTTCTACGAGGACATTGAATTGAAAAGTCCCAGCGCAAAATCCACGCCACTAGAATAACAGCACTTGTTTCACTTGTCTTCTAGACCTTATCGAAGGAAAACGAAGAAAGAAACACTCGACGCCTTTACGTCCGGTCCGCCCAGGTGGACTTTTGTCCGTCTCTCCTCGGTCTCAACTGCCCTTTGAGACCCGCAAGGTCCAGCAAACCCAACACTTTAAGCCGGCTGGGGTCCGGACGTTGCAACTCAACATCTGCTTTGCCTTGGGGGCAAACCCTGGACACTTCGCTGTAAGATTTCACTCAAACATGGTGTTACATGGCACCGGCGTATTATTCCATGGTCTGAAGACCCAACATTGGCAGCCATTTCGAAACCGCAGAAGAAGAACTGCAGCAGTTGACAGTGCTGGGGGCCGCTGGCAGTTTATATGACCACGTCCTACAATTGCCGTTGGCCAACCCCATATAGGAGGCTTTCGTGGTCCAGTAGCATCATGTTGGCAATTTATCGTGTTGTGGTTTGACGAGGACTGTGGGTTGTCTGCGTCAGCACATTTCCGAGTTTCAACCCTTTTTGAAACTTACTCTTGCAGATGCACAGCAGATTTAGCTGCCGCTGTCGGGCAGCACGATGGACGGCTCGCAAGGAGTGCCGTCTCCGAGGGTGCCGTCTTGCACGGGCAGCCGCGCACTGCTGGCCTGCATTGCTTATGGGCAGAGCTTTGCTTGTTATGATTTTGGGGCCTTTTACCCTCGTATTCGATGCTAGTCCGGATTCATTGCTATACAGCATGTGCCCGCTGCACGGGTATGCCTATACTTGAGCTCAGATCCAAGGCCACGCAGAACATCACCTCGGGGCAACATGGGCATCGAACTCGGCCGTACTGGACGTTGAGGTTGTGAGACATGAGCGAGTCCGTGCTGTCAGGGTGCGACGCAGCGGGACGCCAGTCAATCACTTTGGTCGCCCGGTCCCATTCTCGGGGCGTTGCAAGTCACGGGCAAGGCGGTCGATGTGAATATGCATTGCCTCAAATAGCATACAGCGTCGTCGTCCATTTGTATGAGCAGTTGCAATAAAATCTCTGTGTCTTGTTCCTCGTGCGGCGGCTGAAAGCGGCTGTTTGTGATGAGTGTGATAGATGGAAAATGAAGACGACGTTGTCACTTTCGTGTTGTCCTTGCCTATGCTGTTGTCGAGCCTTTCGTCTCGCAGTTGCTTCGTACAGCGATACGGCCATGTGAGTATTGTCGAATAGATGGCCTGTCGCTTCTGGTCTCGTCCGTAGCCAAGCACGGTTCTCCGTTGTGGCGTTGTGCCCGTACATTTGTATTTGTCCGCAGTGCATGGGGTCGTTGGGTGATGTTTGACAGCCCAGCTTGACAACGAGGTGATCAAAGTTCAAGCCCGGTAACTAAACTACTGTATCACATGAGCACTTGGTCATCACCGCCACCACCTACGATAGCTATTGGAGTCTACGATGGCGAAATGTGAGAACAAGAGCTCAATGCAGGTTATGAGAAGAAATGAAAAAGGACAGGTTAGGATTACATATCGGCCGTTCCGAAAACAACGACAACACTATGTACTCGTAAGAAAGCAAAGCTACGCAGTGTTTGCGCCGTGGTAAATGTTTGGAGTTGCACAGCTGCAGGCGGTTTCATACGAAAAGAGAGTGGATAGTAACCAAAAAAAAACGGGAACAAGAGAGATGGCGCCCATATACTGTACTGCTCTATCCCAAGAATAGAACGAGAACAGAACAAACTCGCGCCGGAAGAGCAGTCATGGCGAAATAAAGAAAGAACTGAGATTGCAGGGCCAAAAAAATAAAAAGAAAGCAATACAAGAACAACTGAAGTTGACGGAACAGCAGAAAAAGTAAGGTCCTACCCGGAATCGAACCGGGCTACTGGAAATTCGGATGAGGTAAGATCAGAATCCAATGTCCTAACCGCTAGACTATAGGACCTTTCAAATGATTGCTCGATTACTTACAAAGTAGCTATGTGTAGTAGTGTACTGGCTCTGCTGTATAGCCAACAGGAAGCCTTTTGTAAGTGAGTATGTCTCAGGGATGTTGTACGCCGCCCATGGGACGTGTGTTGACGTCCAAGTCCACATTTTCTCAGCGCGTGTCGTACCAGCACAAGAGCCTGCTGTCAAGCGGCTTAGTGGCGTCCGGAGAGAAAGTTCCGTCCTACCGTGGTTGACGGCCCATGATGCTCCTGTTCATCCCACATTTACAAGGGTGGTGCGAATCATTCTCACAGCCAGTTCAGATATGTTCTTGCACGCACTGGGAGGCTCTACCGGGAAGCTTGCCGCCAAGTCCTCTGCCAAGTGCTTTTATTCTACGATGGAGAATCCCACGAGGTGCTAACATCCACCTACCCCACGCACATGCTCCGCCCAGTGAGCACATGTCTTGGCTCCCTGGCTTCTTCGGCTGAGTGCCCCGCATTTCCCGCCATCGCAAACCTTTCGCTTCGTACCGACGACACACGGCGACGGGCCGAAAACTCTCCTTTCTTCTTCATGTCGCCAGGCGTAGCTTTGTTTGCCAATAGAAGGATTGGTCTGGAAATGGAATCTAGCTCGTCTGCGACAACGAGATGTATTCGATGCTCCTGTCCGGTCTCGTATTAGCGTCTGCCTTTTCTACTTTATCTCGCCTTCCAGCTCGCTGTTGTTCCATTGCTATTACCCGTACGAAGTCGATTACCAGTCACAGTCGCAGTCGAATTTCCAACGTCTCGTAATTCACGGGGACAAGACAGCAAGGATAGGTAGCTTTCTCATCTCGGTCTTGAGATTTCCAGGCTGGGATTGGACAGCTTTACTGGACAGAGGCTGTAAAGTAGCTAACAAATACCCAACGTGGGTCGGGGCTGAGAACGAAACTGAAGTAAAGACTTCCTGGACATGGAGACAAGGAGAGAGACAGGTCAGGAGAGATGCTAGTCAAGGACTCTCAAGACAGACGAATAAGCATGCCGCTGGGAGACACTTTGGCTTTATGTATCCGCGGATGGTAGTGCGATTCTTGCGTCTCCGGTTCACCACAATCTGTGGCTGGCACTGCCTGTATGGGCAGACGCTTCGGCATGAACATCAAGACACGACTGGCGCACTCTGCCCAGCCCCGGGGAGGACGGACCAGGAAGGTGGATGTGGAAGCCACGGAGAGGTGAGAGACGGGGGCTTTTCGGTTTCAGTTACTGCACGATGCCCACCAAGATTCCAGTGTCTCCTCCTTGGCAGCGTATCTGAAGCGCAGGAAAAACTCATCTCTGTAGATTGCTTCATCACATTTGACCGTATTTTCTTGCCCCGTGATCAGTTTCCTTCTATGCGGCAGCAATAGCATCAAGATGGGCTACTATTCGCACTTGCCTGTATCTGCCGCACAATTGTGCCGGAGCCGAGACGGACTCGCCCACAGCAGGCCACGGCGCGGTCACGAGCTACATCATCGGCGGAAAGACGGACAATGGCTACGACGGGTGTCCTTTAGCTTCTACAGCAGCCACCCAATGCCAGTGGCCCAACTACAACCCCGTCCCGCCATCGATTAGCCCCACGATGATGTGCACCAGTCCAACACGCCACTGTTTGTCCCGAAGGAACGTGCCCAGCGAGTTGTCTCAAAGAGTGGCACGGCGCTCCCCCAAGCGACCTACTAGCACAGCATCCCGACATATGCGTCCACGACGGACCCAGGTGTGATGGTCAAGACCGATCAGCTATATGATGACATACTCGAGTTCTCTTTGGCTTCTCGAGACCCCATCCGGTCTCATCCTGGTCCGTCTGTTGCTGGCGTTGTCTAGATGGCTATCTGCTCTCCGCGGCAGCGAATTGCACTATTTCTGGCGGTGACGTTTGGTCTGGTTTTTCACCCTGGCTGAAGCTATTCTCGCGAGCTTTGTGAGAGCGTCCACCGTCCGCTGAAGGCGCCACCTTGCAGTGGCTTCTCTTATCGAATGTACGTGATCTATCCGTAGGGGTCGAGTCAAATGTTGTCCTTCGGTCCCTTCATCGCAGCTGGCGCAAGGCATATCGCTATAGGCCGTTACACGCACTTCAATACACGTGCGGCGGAGTAGCAGAATGCAGCTGGTCCATGCTACGATCCCTAGGTAGAATCGCACACAATACGGCCATGTCGCGTGTTTTCTCGCGCATTGTGTGCATGTGCTTCTATGAGTCTATCGAGCATCGCCCGCCTAGTGTACGTTTACTTCCCGTGCCATGGCGGGTGAGAATGTTTACCGATGGAGAGAGGGAGGCCGAGAGACATCAGTGGAGTCAACCAGGTCCGTGGTGGGACAGACACACAGAAAGCCGTGATCCGTGGTGGTCAGATAACGTTTTTACTGAGTATGGTGGCGATCTGCAAAGAGATCGACGCTGGTCCATGCTACGATCCCTAGGTAGGGACAACGGGCTGCATCCCAAGTCGGAAAGTGGTTGGCCAATGGCTGGTGCAGATCCAGAAGTGCTGCTCTATCCAGTGCCGCCAGCGTCTCAGATGTGGGTGCAATCAATCTCCTTCCCATAAGAACATACAAAAGAGGCCACCGAGGAACTGCGTTAAGTCTGTGTGCCATGCGCAGATCGTAGCAAGCATCGGCTTAGCTCCCTTGTGGACCTTGCAGCGGCGCACGGGTAGACCAGATCTGGAAGGTTGAGTTACCTCGACATCTGACGATCGCATTGCAAACCAGGGCCCTGTCCGGCCACCCGAATCCTCTAGTCCAATCCGCAAAACGTCGTGCACAAGCACATGCCGTGATGGGCTCTCGTGGCCGATGGGATACGGCCGCTCGTTACGCTTCTCCTCCCTAATGCGACGTAGCCTGGGCTGGTTGCATGGAGGGCGATTCTGTGAGCTGTCTCATCCTGCGGCGTACATCGGCCCCTTCGGTCGTGACGCTTTCTGCCGCCCTCGCCTCGCAAATCTCAGCCCCTATATAAACGGCCGCTCAGTCTTCTCTGTCGCTGTTCTATGATCCTCTGCTCTCGTCTTCAGTCGAGCAGTCCGATAAAGCGCCACCAACTCTAGCCACAAGCCACATCACTCTTTCCTCTCCGGTCACGTACTTTCTATCCTTCGATCAATTACTACAATGTGAGATGCCAGTCCCATACCCCTCTCAGCTGGCATGTCACCAAACGTACTGCCTTATGTACCACCTTTGAGCGTGCCTTGTTAACAACGAACGTCCTGTTCTGCTGCCATGGAGTGTTGCTCATTGGTGCTCGTCGTGGGTCGTTTATGCTCGCCTGTCTGCCCTTCGCAGGCTTGAGTGGTCATTCCACTGCCTGTTGCAAGCAGCGCGACAGCTTGTGTTATACTTTGTGCGGTAGTGTTTGCTACTGGCAGTCAGACATTGATGCGGCCCTTGCAAAGGGTTACTCCCTCTATCAGTCGGACAGACTCTTGGTGAGAACCAGCCCATTCTTGATCTATCTTCGTTCTGAAAACCAAAGCAGAATGCACCATGTACTAATAAAGTCCTCACCTAAACCACAGGTTCGGACAAGTACCCTCACCAGTATAACGACTATGAGGGCTTCAGCTTTCCGACCTCTGCTCCGTGGTACGAATTTCCTATCCTCTCGAGCTT
Organism: Sporothrix phasma; assembly: GCA_016097075.2. Classification (NCBI taxonomy): domain Eukaryota; kingdom Fungi; phylum Ascomycota; class Sordariomycetes; order Ophiostomatales; family Ophiostomataceae; genus Sporothrix; species Sporothrix phasma. The sequence continues at coordinate 23,160 of JADMNG010000031.1, read as the reverse complement.
CCAGGTCTACTCGGGTGGATCGCCCGGTGCCGATAGGGTCATCTTCGACTCGGAGGGAATCTCGACAGCCTCATCACGCATAACGGAGCAATGGTGACAACTTCGTCGCCTGCACGACGGACCTATAGGGTGGACTCGAGTCAAGTAACACTGTTTGGGCTTCCTCGGGCATTAAAACGCGAGCATATGTATGGACAGTGGTACTGTACATAAAGACTCTCTTTGTTTTCACAAGAAGAAAATGAAGTGAGCAATCGCACTATATCTTCATAAACAACGGAGACCCAAACACAAATCACACAGATAAAGGTTGTCCACTTTCGCTTCTCTTTGCTCCAGGAGTTTACGTCTTTGAACCAGCCATTGCGGGCAGCGAAAGAGGAAGTGTTTGATGGTCTCTCCCTGAGGACCTTCCTTGAACATAATGAATGAAACTTTATTCGCCCGGAGGCACCAAGCCTAAAGGGCTCTGCTGTACGCTGCACATAATTCCTTGCTTATCAAATACACCACCCTCCTGTTCGACCACAGTCTTTCTTTCCCATCTCGTTTGCTGACTTCCCCTTAACCCTCTTCGTATCCGATTTATTTACTGGGCATATCGCCTTCTTGAAGATCTTCCTTCAAGTGTTCAGGGTCCTATGGGCGGTGCCTGAAGCCGAGTCGATTGCCGGTGGGTCAGTGAGGTTGTTGGTGGGTTGTTGGCGATATTGTTGATGGTTCGTGGTTCGATGGTTCGATGGTTGTTGTGTATTGTTTGTTAGTTTGCCTCCGGTACGTAGTCCAGTCTCCCCGTCTCCAGGGCGAATTTATCGTTGCCCGTACCGCCTTCATGTCCGGTTCCAGTCGTCTTGATCAGTCCCCTCCTTGCCTCCGAGGAAGAATGAGAGGTTGCGGTTCACCGGCGATCGACTCGGCTTCAGGCACCGCCCATAGGACCCTGAACACTTAAAGGAAGATCTTCAAGAAGGCGATATGCCCAGTAAATAAATCGGATACGAAGAGGGTTAAGGGGAAGTCAGCAAACGAGATGGGAAAGAAAGACTGTGGTCGAACAGGAGGGTGGTGTATTTGATAAGCAAATAATTATGTAAGCAGCGTACAGAAGAGCCCTTTAGGCTTGGTGCCTGCGGGCGGAATAAAGTTTCATTCATGCTACCCCCATTGGCCTCTTCCTGACACGAACAGAAGAGCACCAGCAGTATTTCGAGCTCATCAAAGAATGGATCACTACTGCACCCACCCTGGTTTCCCTGTCCTACGCAGTGGATAGTGATGCGATTTTCCTGCAAGTGGACGCCAGCATCGTCGGCTGGGGTGCTGTCACCCTCCAGGTCGTGGACGGACAGAAACATCCCGCTTGCTATAAATCTGGTGTCTGGACCGCCACAGAGGCTCGATATGATGCGACAAAACGCGAGTGCCGTGGCCTCCTTACGGCACTTAAGCGTCTCCGCTCCCACCTCACAGGCGCGCAATTCACTGTGGAAACTGGCGCCTTCATTCTTGTTCAACAACTTAATGGCGCTTTTTCAGAAGTTCCTGGCGCCCGGATCATGAGATGGGTGACGTGGATCCGTACATTCGACTTCAAGATAAGGCACATACCAGGGACGATGAATATTGTCGCAGATGCCTTGACTCGCAAACCCATCAGTGGCGCCGATCTTCGAGAGGTGCAAAGTTCACGTCATACGACCCAGTGGGCCTTTAGCGTACACCTGCAATGTCCAGCGCCAACATGATCTCTCGCTAGGTGGTGTCTTTCCGCTTCGAACTCGGCCACGTCGGCGCTCTCCCACTACGGCCCCGGCTGAAAGGGCTGAACGTCGTCGTCATCACTAAGGGCTCTGGGACAAAGGCGCTGCTGCTGCTGCTGCGCTGCTGCGAACGCGGCTGCGTGAGACGCTCCTGACGTACGCTGCCACTGTCGTGATCAGCAACAGTAAGTCTAAGAAAAGAACTAGGGACGATTGAAGGCGGGTAGGGGCTACCCTTCTTGTTCTTTGTTTGTTCTACGCGTGGTTGGCTTTTGGTTGGAGTCCTTTTCTAGCGCTCTGTGGCTGATAAGCGTGGCTTGTAGGCTGGACCCCGGACCCACTGCTATCTCGTCTGCGACTATTCCTTTCCGTTGGCTTTTGGAACATCTTATTTCATCATCCATCTTTCTGTATCATCGTTTTCTTTCAGTTTCTAGCTATCATCATAATCATCATCGTCTTTATCACCAAACAAGAACACGTTCCTTTAGATCAAAGGAGATCTCCAACGGTTGGTACGTGCGACGAAGAGAGAGAGAGACAGCTAACACTTTTAGAGGTTTTACTTGCCCAAGCATCCGCCCGGGCAGGCGGAACTATGCGCCAGCATTAGCACTCCGATACTCTCGTTACTGCCACCGACCGATACCTACGACACTGATCACGACCTCCCTCCACATCTTTCTTTTTGGTCTTGTGTTGTTGTGGTTGTAGGGACGTTTTTCCTGATGCCGTCATGACATCAGGGACGCGTCTTGTGACCTTGGTTCTTGGTTTGGTTTGGCGTGTGTGTTCTTTGCTGTGCGCCGCCAGGGTCCATCTGCGCCCGCCCTCAGTAGTAGTCCTTACTCGAAAAGGGGCTACTATCACCAGCTTTCAACCACTCCAAATCCGGAACGCCATCAATGAGGCGATCGGGCAAAGGGTGTGGCGAAGGTCGAGGTCTCGGCCAAGAAAACATTCATCTCACAGTTGTTTCTACTGTCATAACGGCCGGGAACTTTTAAAAAAACAAAAGGTATAGGAAAAGGCGTTTGGAAACCTGTCCATATCCAACTACCAGATCCCATCCACGTGGTTCAAACTAGTAGCCCATGGGGCTCTAGTCTCCACCTTTACAGAGATTGGCTTGAACTCCTTCTCCAAAGAAGCCGAGTCGTACAACCCGGTCAAGGTGGTAGGGGAGCCACGCTGGCTCGGGGGAACCGAGGGCAAAACCACAGGCTCTATAGCCTTTGCGGTTACCACGGAAGAAGAAAACGCCCGATAGCGGGAGACTCGTAAGCCCTGTCCCGCTACTGTAATGCCCTTTCGGAGGCAGTACTGTGCTTCTTCCTCCGAGGTAACCGCAAAGGCTATAGAGCCTGTGGTTTTGCCCTCGGTTCCCCCGAGCCAGCGTGGCTCCCCTACCACCTTGACCGGGTTGTAAGACTCGGCTTCTTTGGAGAAGGAGTTCAAGCCAATCTCTGTAAAGGTGGAGACTAGAGCCCCATGGGCTACTAGTTTGAACCACGTGGATGGGATCTGGTAGTTGGATATGGGCAAGTTTCCAAGCGCCTTTTCCCATGCCTTTTGTTTTTTTAAAAGGTTCTCGGCCGTTATGACAGTAGAAACAACTGTGAGAATAATGTTTTTTTTGGCCGAGACCTCGACCTTCGCCACACCCTTTGCCCCGATTGCTTCATTGATGGCGTTCCGGATCTGGAGTGGCTGGAAATTGGTGATGGTAGCCCCTTTTCGGGTGAGGGCTACTACTTGAGCGTATGAAATCTTCGGGATACCCTTAGACTTCGTGGGTCGTGAGACGGTTTTCCAGCCCTCGTTAGAAGGGCCTGATTCCTTCGCCATTTGGGCGTAGGTCTTTGGAGCCGTCTGCACGACTGTATGCTTGGCCACTGGTGGCTTCGCAGGAGGCTTGGCCACAGGTGGCTTCGCAATAGGCTTAGCCACAGGTGGTTCGCAATAGGTTTAGCCGCAGGTGGCTTCGCAGGGCGCTTGGCCGCAGTGGCCTTGGTGCTCGGGGCTGTATTCCCCAAGGCTTTGCCGGCTTTTTCCGCTTCGAGAACGGCCAGCCGAGCACACCCTGGTGGGGCAGAGTGAGGGGTTTTCTTCTGACAGGAAGCCTGTGTCTGTGTATTTCCTTCTTCCTCCTTTGTTCTGTATCTAGATGTTTCGTTATAATTGAGCTTCATTGCCTCGAGACTATCTGTGCTTCGACCAGCTAGCCCGTTACAGGTAGCGATTTTTGATGGAGATGCGATTCAGCCTGTAACGGGCTAGCTGGTCGAAGCACAGATAGTCTCGAGGCAATGAAGCTCAATTATAACGAAACATCTAGATACAGAACAAAGGAGGGAAGAAAGGAAATACACAGACACAGGCTTCCTGTCAGAAGAAAACTCTTCTCTCTGCTGCCCCACCAGGGTGCGCTGCGCGCTGCCCCACCAGGGTGCACTGTGCGTGGTCTCTTTGGGCAGTGTCTTGCCTGCCCAGCTCACACGGCCCTACGCCGTTACATTACCCCCCCCTCCGTGCACCACGGCGGCCGCCGTGATGCCTCGTACGCCGCCAACGCGGCCGTCTCCTCCAGTGCCCGGAGCGGCTCCCACGTAGGCTGCGCGTAGCCGGTCCAGCGCACCAGGACCTGGTAACCACGGCCACGGCGTCGGTGGTTGAGAATGTCCTCCACTTCGTATTCCGGGTCGCCGGCTACCATGACCGCCGGCGGCTCGCTGAACTGCTGCGTCTGGCTGGGCAACGGGTCCTGCGGTAGGCGCCGCAACAAATCCACATGAAACACCGGGTGGATGCCTGGTGGTGTATCCAGCCGGACCGTATGCGTGCCACACACCTCCAGTACTGTGTACGGTAACGCCAGCCAGTCGAGTTTCTTCGCGGGCCGTTCCGTCGCCACGTGTTTCAACCGTAAGGAGACCCGATCGCCGACTCGGAGGGACTCGGCTGCCCGCCGGCGACGGTCTGCCCCCGCTGCCTGCCTTTCCTGTGCCAGTCCCATCGCCGCCTGGGCGTACTTGCGGGCCTCCGCCCAACGGTGCCCCCACAGCCTGGCCAAAGCTGCTGGGGACAGCGGTTGGAGTGGGCCCTCTGCATGCTTGACTGACCAGTCGATGTGGTAGCCGTGTGTCATGAAGAACGGTGACAACCCGATAGATGAGGAGGTCCGATCGTTAGCTGCAATCATCGCAGGGGCAAGCCTGTCCGCCCAGTCGTCCTGCTGGTATGCAGTGTAGATACGGAGGTACGCCTCCACCTCTTGATTTGCACGCTCTGTGCCGCCATCCGTCTCAACGTGTCCGGTCGTCGCCAGCAGCCGGTCGATGCCCAAAGTCTCGCAGACGACCTTCCAAAAGGCACTCGTGAATTGGGAGCCCCGATCAGATACCACGGAGGTAGGTATACCGTGATGCCTGATACAGCACTGTATCAGCCGGTCCGCCACCGCCTCCGCCCCAATCAGCTCCATGGCCTCATAGATCACAGATTTGCTCAAGCGATCTGTGACCACCATGATCACCGTGCACCCCTTTGATGGTGGGAGCCCTGTAACGAAATCGACGGTCAGATCGGCCCATGGTCGCTGTGGTACCGGAAGTGGCTTCAAAAGCCCAGCTTTCTTTTCCCTCCACGCTTTTGCCTGCTGGCACAGTCCGCAGTTCCGGACGAACCTTCGCACATCAATCGTGAGCGCCGGCCAAAAGAACTCGCGCGCGAGGATATCCCTCGTGATCTCGCGCCCAGGGTGTCCCGCCAGCGGGTCGTCGTGCACTTTCTGGATTAGCCGCGTACGCAGGGGTTCGTACGCCGGTATCCAGATCCGGTCGCGCCAACGTAGCCTGCCCTCCTCATCCAGGCGGCATTCCGAGATACTGATCTGGAGCCCCCATTTACTCGGGAAGGTCCGATCCCCACGCGCCACAGCTGCGCGTATTGCCCAGTATCTTCGCGTTGCCGCCAACGCTTCACGCCACGCCGAGTGCATGTCGGCACCGTGAAACGGGGAAGGGAGATCATCTCGTGTCACGTCCGCGTCCTCGCCCTCCTGATCTTCGTCTGCCCGGGCCACCCAGGCGGCGCTCGTGACGACGGGGTCATCCCCTTCCTGCGTCTCTGCCCGGGCCACCCAGGCGGCGCTTGTGGTGACGGGGTCATCCCCTTCCTGTGTCTCGACCGAGGCAGTCCTTTTCAAGTGCAAGGCCCCGCTCCTTTCCTCCAGCAGCTGGAGGTTCCTGGCTGCCAGACGGTCGTCGTCCACTCCTGTAGGCATATCCTGTTCCCGCCGCGAGAGTGCGTCAGCCAGCACCTGGTCCTTACCCGGCTTGTACACCAGCTTGCAGTCGTACTCGAAGAGCTCCTCCCTCCACCGCATCTGGCGCTCGCTCAGCGGTTGCCGGTTTGTGAAGTACACCAGGTTCCGGTGATCCGTGGCCACCTCAAATGGCTGGATCCGGAGTTCTGATCGCCACTCCCGAAGTGCTGTGATGATGGCCAGCATTTCCTTGTCGTGGATGGGGTAATTACACTCTGCTGGGGACAGCTTGCGAGAGATGTAAGCTGTTGGACGCCAAGCCTGATCCTCGCCTTGCTGTAGGAGCGCCGCCCCCGATGCGTACCCCGACGAATCCGCCTCCACTCGCGTTGGCTTGCCCGGTGTGAAGATCGCCAACACCGGCGCGGTAGCGGCCGCTTCCTTTAGTGTCTGGAAAGCCTCCTCGCACTCCGCACTCCAAGAAAACGCCCGGTCCTTCTTGGTGAGGTCGTTCAACGGACTGCTAATCAAGGAGTAGTTTCGAATAAAGCCCCGGCAGAACCCCGCGAAACCTAAAAACCCCCGTACTCCGCGCGCCGTAGTGGGCCGCTGCCATTCCTTAATCGCGAGCACCTTCCCGGGATCAATTGACAAGCCCGTGCCCGGTTTGACCACGTGCCCGAGAAAGGCCACCTCTTGGGCCGCGAAAGCACACTTCTTCACATCGAGTTGGAGGCCGGCTGCATGTAGCTTCTGGATAACTGACCGGACTTTCTCGAAGTGCTGTTCTCGAGTCCCGTCCGAGTAGATTGCCACGTCGTCCACGAACGCGGAAGCGTCAAGGTCGAGATGATCCCTCAACACCCAGTTGATATACCGCTGGAACGTCGCAGGTGCCCCGGTGAGGCCAAACGGCGTAACCAGCCACTCATACGACCCCATTCGAGTGTGGAAGGCGGTCTTCGGCTCATCGCCCGCTCTGATCCTGATCCTATGGAACGCAGAGATAACGTCCACCTTGGATACCCAGCGGTGCCTCGCCACGGTGTGCAGAGTTTCGATCATTAAGGGGAGCGGATAAGTGTCTGGTTTTGTCACTGAATTCAGCTTCCGGTAGTCGACGCAGAAACGTAATCCGCCCCCAGCCTTCTTTACGAAGAGCACTGGCGCGCCCGCTCCAGAGCGGCTCGGCCTGATCAGGCTTTTGTCCAAAAGGTCTAGAATCGTCTTCCTCATGATCAACAATTCTTCTCTTGACCGGTGGTAAAGGGGAGCAGTTGGAATCGGCACTTCCAGGCCGTCGGCGTCTCTCTTGATCTCGATCTCGTGGTCGATGCCCGGGCGATGAGGCGGAAGCTCCTGGCTGAGTTTCCGGTCGAAAGCCTCGGCGAGGTCTCGCAACTCAGGGGAAGCTGTGCTTTGATCTCCTCCATCGTCTCACGGGTTTCTTGCTTGTTGAGAGCCTTTTGCACGTCCTCCAAAGTGACCCGAAATATCTCCACATCCCTCCTTGCCGTCATGGCTCGTGCTGTGCCCGCCTTGATCCGCACCGCCATTCCGCGAGTCGGCCGCTTCGTTCCGAACACGGGAACTTCCGATCTGTACCTCCCAATCCACAGCTTGTTCTCGGCCGGCTCTAATCTCGCGTTGACCGAGTTCAGCCAGTCCCTGCCAAGGATCAGTTCCTCTTCTTGTCCCGGGACCACATATGCCCAGGTGGTCGCGATGTGGCCGTGAACGTCCAGAGTGAAACGCGCCACAAAGTCTATGGCCGGGCTCTTCCTGCCCTCCACTACTTGGAGGAGCCTCCGCCGACGAACCCTCAGGGTCGTCATATTGGCCCTTTTCACGAGTCGCTCAGACACTAGTGCATGCGTGAGACATCCTGTATCGGTCAAGGGTTGAACTAGATAAGCACTATTTACGACCGCGTCTAAATACATGCCCTCATCATCAATTCCCTTCCGAACAGTGTCCCATTCCCGCCGCAACTGTGTCTCCCGCTCCTGGCTGAGTCTCTTACCAGGAGCTACTCGTTTTCCGAGTCGCCCATGTTCGCCGACTCGCCGCTGGTCGAGAAGGTTTCCTCGTCTCGGTCTGCTCTGCCACGTCCCGCTTTGAGGTCTGGGGAAGGTTTCTTGGCCGTCTTGGGGCAGTTGCGTTTAAAATGCCCGACGAGGCCGCACTCGAAGCACTTCCGCCGGTCCTGCTTGCCGCCCGCGGGTTTGGTATCTGTCACAGCCCTGTTGGTGACAGTATCCGCCCGCCCGGCTCGCATGTCCATCGGCTCCGGGCTAGCCCTGGGAAAACCTCCTGTGCGGCGCTGGCCCCCACGCAGCCCTTCGAGCTCCGAGCCAATCTGCAACAGCCTGGCCTTGTAGGCTGCGTACGTAGTCACCAGCGGGGATCCAACCATGGCTGCCTGCGTGCGATCGTTGATCGCGTTCCGTAGGTAGCCGATGCACACCCTGTCCCCTGACGTGCCCGTGCCGCTCCTGAACAACATCGCTTCAAACTTGGGGATGAAGTTGGAGACTGACTCGTCCTCCCTTTGGCGGATTGTGTGCAACCTGGTAAGCGCCCTCATCATCTCATTTGCGTCCATATAAACCGAGTCCAACTGCCCGATTATATGCTCAGCCGTGGCGTTCTCATCGGCCATCTCGGCGTACGACGTCATGCGGGCTTTGGGCACAGCGTCGAGGCGGGAGAAGATGTAATTGAACTGGGCGCGTGGTGTCCCAATCGCCTCCGCATCTACCTCCAGCTTGCTCATAATGTCGAAGCGCCAACCTCGGTACTCCGACTTCTTCCCGCTGAACAGCGCCACATCGCCCATCTGATGGCGAAGGCGCACTGCCGGTGCTTGGCTCCCGGGTCGCCCAGTGACGGGGATCCCCGGAGGTGTGGGGGTTGCTGGCGTGCTCGTCGTCGGCTGGCGATCCCCCAGGGCCGTCTGTAAGGCAGCGACCTGTTCGCGGTCCTGGTGCGCGCGTGCTTCCATCCTAGCCATGTTCCCGGCCATTTCCTGCAGCATTGCTATGAGCTGCGCTGCATCCGTCGGCGCGCTTGGCTGGCCGATCCGGCCGTTGCCACCCTGATCTCCTTCCATCGCTCTGCCGCGATTCGATCAGGTGCCTAGTCGTCAAGGGCGCAATGTATCCGCTGCCAGTGCTACCGTCTGCTGCCATCTTTCGCTGCGCATCACTGGCTTTGCTGTCAGATATAAATAGAGAGAGATTCCTGGCCTTCCGCCAGAATGAGAAGGGAGGCCAAGGATTAGATCTTGTAAAACCAACACCATTCTTCTGTTCTATCTCATTGACTGTGATCTTGTCGCTATTGAGCACCCAACTATCCCCTATCATCCCCAGGACCTTTACAAGGGCCGTCTGTAAGGCAGCGACCTGTTCGCGGTCCTGGTGCGCGCGTGCTTCCATCCTTGCCACATTCCCGACCATTTCGCCCTGATGCTGGCCATGCTCCCGGCCATTTCCTGCAGCATTGCCATGAGCTGCGCCGCATCCGTCGGCGCGCTTGGCTGGCCGATCCGGCCGCTGCTACCCTGATCTCCTTCCATCGCTCTGCCCGCGATTGAATCAGGTGTGCCCTAGTCGTCAAGGGCGTGAGTATATTTCGCTGCCGAATCTTCGGAAATACCAACTCATCCCTACCTTTTGACCGAGAACAATCCCAAAACCCAAACAAATAGCAGGATCGTATTCAGCGGATACGATCGCCTAACTGCCATGTCTGCGGCCTTCAGGTACGCAACGCGCAGTCGGCTGTCGCGTTCGTCGTCGCCGGCGGTAGCTCAGGCGCGACGCGCGCCTCTGACGCGTCTCCGACCGAACCGACCGGCGGCACCATCGAAACCCCCACGAGCTCCGAAGCTCAGGGATCGCGGCCGTCAGAGGTAGAAGGAAACCCCGACGCACGCGAGACGATAAAAAACGCCGAGCGCTTCCTTGCCGTGGAGGCGAACAGAGCCGTCCCCGCGTACGCCATCGTACGCGACCTCCTCGCGCTCCACCTCCGCCGTCCCCAAACGTGCCTCAGTGGACACAATACAGAAGGGCTTGCCTCTCTTGAACTAAAGATAGACAAGCTCTCGGCGCCAGCCTCAGTGCCGCGCTCCTACGCGGCCATGGCCGGCGCCAGACCCGCAGCACCGCCTGCCCGACCCGTGCTCGCGGCACAGCGGCAGGCCCAAGCCCTCCGCGAAACGATCGTACAAGCCGAATCGTTTCCTGCGGAGACCTCGAACATGACCAGCACCCAGGCTGTTCGAGCAGTCAATGGCGCTCTGGGTGCCGACCTGGCGAAAGGAGCCCGCAGGCTTGGGGAACTGGGCGGCCGCCAGCGCTGGGCGATCGCGTTCTCCACTAGCGAGGAGAAACACATGGCCGAGAAGACCCCGAGTGGTGCCAAAAGGTCTTTGGTGACGGAGCAACTGTTTACCGTCACCAGTACAAAATGGTCGCCCACGGGTTCAACTTGGCAGTTGTTCGTGGCCTGGGCCCGGAGCGTCTGCTGCAGCAGCTCTCGGCCAGCAACGCCGACATCAAATTCGTGGCTGCCAGTCCGCCGAAGGGCCACGAGGGCAAGGAACGGGGCTCACTGTTCCTAAGCGTCGACAACACCGAGCAGGCAAACGCCCTGTGCCGGAAAGGCCTCTTCTTCGAGGCCCAATGGCACCCGTGCGTCCCTTTTTGCGCTGAGGCACAGGTGATCAGGTGTAACGGTTCACGTAGTTGAAACTCACGGGATCTCGAAGCTAGATGCTGAATTCTAACGAAACATACAGATGGGGAAGAAAGAGAAGAAAGAAGGAACGATTGCGGGATTCTCCTCAACCCATGCAAGGTTTTCCTTAACCATTTCCCAGCCAAACGAAGGCCGTGCGCTCGAGGGGCAAAGCCCTATCCACGTGATGACCGTGTGCTTATTCAGCGCGCTTTTGGGCAGAGCTTTGCCTGCCCCCATGCTCGTGGCCCTGGCCCGTCACATTACCCCCCTCCTCCCCATGGGGGCCTGTGTCGCTCCTCGTACCTCGCCAGGGCTGCTGTGTCCTGCACCGCTGAGAGTGGTTCCCACGTCGGCTGGGCGTATCCCAGCCATTGAACCAGGACCTGGTAACTCTTCCCGGCGTCGGTGTTTCACAAGATCTTGAATCTCGTGCTCGTCCTGGCCGTCGACTTTGATCGGCGGCGGCTCATGATGTCGTTGGGTCTGGCTTGGCAGCGGGTCGGTGGCTAGGCGTCGCAGCAGATCCACATGGAAGACCGGGTGGATGCCTGGCGGCGTATCCAGCTGCACGTTGTGACTCCCGACCAACTTCGTGACTGTATATGGCAAGGCCAGCCAGTCCAGTTTCTTCGATGGGCGGCCGGTGTCAACGTGTTTGAGCCTCAACGCCACTCGGTCCCCCACTCTGAGCGTCTCGGCCGGCTGGCGCGTCCGGTCAGCGCCTGTAGCTTGTCGTTCCTGCGCTAGGCCCATGGCCGCCTGTGCGTGGCGGCTGGTTGCGTGCCAACGGGATACCCACAGCCGACCCAGGGACGCTGGTGATGTCGGTTGGAGCGGTCCGTCCGTTGGTGCCGTGGTCCAGTCTACATGATATCCATGCGTCATGTAGAAGGGGGACATCCCTGTAGACGACGACGTCCTGTTGTTGATTGCTACCATGGCCGCCGGCAGCCTGTCGCTCCAATCCGTTTGCTCGTAGGTTACGAAGGCTCTGAGGTACGCCTCCATCTCCTGATTCGCTCTCTCTGTAGAGCCGTCCGTTTGGGGATGGAAGGCTGTTGACAGGCGCCTCTGGATTCCGAGGCCGTCGCACATGACCTTCCAGAAAGCACTCACGAATTGGGGCCCCGGTCGGATACGATCGATCTGGGTAGCCCGTGGTGTCGGATCACACACCGCAAGAGCGCCTCCGCCACCGCCGGGGCCGTGGTGCTAGTCATGGGCTCGAAGGTCACCGCTTTGCTCAGCCGGTCGGTCACCACCATGATTGCCTCAGCCTTCTTTGACGGCGGCAGTCCCGTCACAAAATCCACCGAGAGCTCCGCCCAGGGACGCGACGGAATAGGCAGGGCTTCAAGAGGCCGTGCTTCTTGTCTCTCCACGCTTTCGTTTGGCGCAGACGCCACAGTTCCGAACGAATCTCCGGACATCCACTGTCAGCGATGGCCAGCAGAACTCCCTTGCCAGCATGTCCCGTGTAATTTCCCGACCGGGATGGCCCCCGAGAGGGCTGTCGTGGACGACTTGTATCAGCTTCGTCCGCAGCGGTTCTGACGCCGGTATCCACACGCGGCCGCGCCATCGCAGGCGGCCGCTCTCATCGATGTCGCATTCCGAGAGGCTGATTTGGAGCCCCCAGCTACTCGGCACTGACCGCGCCTGGTCTTGGACCGCCTCGCGGAGCAGCCAGTAGCGACGATTGCCCTGCAGGCCCTCTGCCCACAGGGTAGACAGCTCTGCGCTCTCGAACGGTGATGGCAACGCCGGTCGATGCGCCGGCAATGCGTCGTCCGGCTTGTCTTCGTCGGCCCGGGACGTCCACGCTGCCGTTGCCCGTAGTGCGTCGTCGTCCTCTGCCTCCGCCGAGGCCGCCGCCGTCAGCACCTCTGGGGTGGCGATTAGGCGCCCATCCTTTTCCTGCAGCATCTGGAGGTTGCGCGCCGCCAGTCGGTCGTCGGCGGTCCCCGACGGCATGTCCTGTTCCCGGCGTGACAGGCATCGGACAGGACCTGTTCCGTCCCGGGTCGGTGTACCAACTGGCAGTCGAAAGCCAGCAGCTCACCCATCCAGCGCATCTGACGCTCGCTTAGCTGCTGCTTGGTTGTGAAGTACACCAGGTTCCGATGGTCCGTCAAGACCGTGAAGGGCTGGCATAAAAGTTCCGATCGCCACTCCCGCAAAGCTAGTATCACCGCCAACATCTCCTTGTCGTGGATCGGGTAGTTGCATTCCGCTGGTGCTAGCTTCTTTGACAAGTAAGCCACGGGGTGCCAAATCTGATCCGGGCCCTGCTGCAATAGGGCCGCACCAGTCACATATCCTGACGAGTCCGCCTCTACCTTGGTTGGCCGGCCCGGTACCCAAGCGGCCAGGACTGGCGCGGACAACGCTGCGTCTTTGAGCCGTTGAAAGGCCGCCTCGCATGCTCGCCCCCAGTCGAACGGTTGGGTTTTCCGCGTGAGTCCGTCAGTGGGCTTACGATCAAGGCATAGTCCTGGATGAACTCGCGGTAGAAACCCGTGAATCCAAGGAACCTGCGCACGCCGCGCACTGTAGTCGGTGCCACCCATTCCTTGATCGCCTTGGCTTTTGCCGGGTCCATGGCAAGCCCAACACCCGGTTCGGAAAAACAGAGCTGATCCACTTCTCCACTCAGAGGGCCCCTATCTTAGATGGCCTCCAGATTAGTGGTATCCCAGTAACGCCAAAGCCGGTCGTTCGCTGGTTAGGCGTGTGGTTCGACTCGAAACTCACTTTCAAGCCGCACATCGAGAAGAAGGTCAACTCCGCTACGACGGCCCTCTATTCGATCCAGAGGCTTGGAAACACGCAGAAAGGTTTGAGCTCCAGAGCCTTGAAGCTACTGTACACAGCCTGCGTCACTAGCATCTCGGACTTTGGTGTCCAACTGTGGTGGAAAGGCGAGAAGACGCCCGAGAGCCTTATTCGGCCGCTCCAACTTCTTCAAAACCAAGCCGCCGCGAGGATCACCGGTGCCTTCAAAGGGTCCCCGGCAGGGCCCTTGAACTCGAAGCAGGCCTGGTCCCGCCCCGACTCCGGTTCGAAAGAGCCTGCAGGTTCTACAGCCTTAGGACCCTCCTCTTCCAAAAGGACCATCCCATAACTCAGGCTATTACTAAGCCAGTAAGGGACGAACTAGCTGGAGAGGACTCGGATGCAGCACTACGGGCTATCATACAACCCAACCCAAAGATGCAGCTCCGCAGCTTAGCCTCAAGGTCAATAGCCTGATCAGATTCGGTGCCATGCCGGCGCTTGCATCTGATACTAGGTAAAAAACCCAGATTAGAAACTGCACGACGGAGCAGGTGGATTTCTCATTCACCATTTCTTTTCTCTTTGATTTTTGTTTTGTGTTTTTTTTTCCCTTTTTGTTCTGCTTTTTGTTGTTCTGGCTTTCACTCGCTTTCTTTACCTGTATCTGTTTTAGCCGGGGAAGCATTTTTGGCCCACCCATAGATAGTGTCATAATCCGTAGTATTGAATACTGTTGGTACAATAAATGCCGCATGCAAAGTTGTTGGGGACTAAGTACGGAATCCGTCGGCATAGACGAGACCCGTCGGCACGAGACGGGATATGAGACGGGTTCCATCGGCATGAGACGGGATTCAGCGGCATGAGGCGGGATCCGACGGTATGAGACGGCATTGCAGGTTTCGCGTCCGAAAGCTGCACACTCCGCCTCTAGCAGTATATCTATGCCTTGGGACCTCCGTCTAGATAGCTTCCAATACGTAGAACACAAGCCACAGAACACACAGATACAAAGCACGTAACCTCCAAACGGGTGGGTTATTTGCCCTGTGTCAAGCGTTCAGGCTCTCATACAATCTACTCTCATCTTTCACACAATCTTCTTCATACTACTTCACCATTCTGCCTTGGGTCTAAATCCTAGGGTATTAGTTATTCCAACAAATTGTCACAGACCTGTTGCCTGGCTTGCTGACGCTAGCAAGCATTCTGCCATTGACTACCGCTTTGGCCGAAAACTCTGTACTTAGTCTGATTTCTGCCTGCATCCTGTATTGTAGCTCCTTAAGCTACGTCCTCGTCATCAAACTGTTACTACCTGTCCTGTCATCCTGCTCGTCCTCGCCTACCTGACCCCCCAGCCCGCCTGCCGTGACACAAATACACTTATTGAAAAAAAAAAAAAATGTCCTGACAAAGCAGCGGGCAAGCCAGCGACGGTGTCTGTACAGGCTACGCGAGCCGACACCACTTCTGTCGGAAAAAGGGAAAGAGAGGGCGACTTGAGTAGTCTCAGCTCGGAGTTGCCTCTCGTCCCTGTGAGACACCGTTTTGTCACCCCGGCCGTCTGCGTGGCCGCAGAGCTGTCGACATTCTTGTCGGTTTTGACACTCATGCAGAAATCGATGTCGTGGCATCGACTTTGCGCGCATGTACTTGTTGAAGAAAGCCGACGCAACTTCTCCTCCTATCCGTGGTATCGGGAGAAACACGGCCCAGTCCTACGGGCTTGGGAAGTGCCTTTGAAGCTATTCGACAGCCGTGGCAGACAGAGGGACTTCGTGAGAGTCTGTGTGGCTGTGGACCAGGATCCGGGCGATTGTCCAGTGCTTCTGGGGATGCCTGGGCTCTCTGACCTCGGTATTGCCCTCACGCCACATGATTCATCGTGGACCTTCAGTCTGAGACCCTCGGACGTCAAGCTCATGAAGCCGCGCCAGTTCATGCGCACAGCAATGCAAGCCCCGCGCATGTACGCGGTTCTCGCGACAGAAATGTTGCTGGCAGAAGAACGGGATCACGAAAACCCCGCGACACAACCAGGGACTCTTAGCGAGTTCTCCGCCTATCAGGACGTCTTTGAACCTGAGAAGGCCGAGCCTTTGCCGCCGCATTCTGCCGCCGACCACGCCATTGATCTCTTGCCAGGAACACAGCCGCCTCATGGCACAATTTACCCGCTCTCGCCCGAGAGTTGGAGGTCCTGCGCGACTATTTGAAGTCTGCGCTCGAGAAAGGCTGGATCAGGGAATCCAAGAGCCCTGCAGGAGCGCCCATTCTGTTTGTGCCAAAGGCAGACGGCTCCCTGCGACTCTGCGTGGATTACAGGGGGCTGTGTAACGGCGTAGGGCCGTGTGAGCTGGGCAGGCAAGACACTGCCCAAAGAGACCACGCACAGTGCACCCTGGCGGGGCAGCGCGCAGCGCACCCTGGTGGGGCAGAGTGAGGGTTTTCTTCTGACAGGAAGCCTGTGTCTGTGTATTTCCTTTCTTCCCTCTTTTGTTCTGTATCTAGATGTTTCGTTATAATTGAGCTTCATTGCCTCGAGACTATCTGTGCTTCGACCAGCTAGCCCGTTACACAAAGGGAAGCCTTGGAAGAGCAGCCTCGACCACAGGGAGTGGGAGTGGGAGTGGGTGTCTCGATAGGCTACCTTAGCGGCAGATCAAGGCCCAACCCGAGAGAATGGAATCCTTTTGGGAATCCAGGCCCAGAAAGGAGCAAAGGCTCTGGGACGCACTACCAGCGCATCTGCCAGGCAGTCTGAATTTTCGGCCGCAACTACCTACAATAGCAGCGGCGCGCAAGTTCCAAGCTGCGTTCACGCAACTAAAGATGGCATCGGCTACCTCAAAGTCCACAAAGGCTACTAGGCCACGCGGAAGACGACCAGTGCCGGAAGTGTAATAGTGGGAGAGAAACCACTTCACACTTAATCCTTCACTGCAGGGGATACCTAGCCGAGAGGAGGAAAATGCAGAAGGCCCTACAGGGGCTACCACTTAACCTACAGGTATTATTCTGTACCAAGGTTGGCAGGCAGGCCTTACAGACCTACCTGGCATCCACACAGATCTGTACGGCGAAGTGGCTCGAAGAACCCTAGCATCAGATTCGGTGCCATGCCGGCGCTTGCATCTGATACTAGGTAAAAAACCCAGCTCGGAAACTCACGACGGAGCAGGTGGGCTACAGGGATCCACACCTCTCGCGGCTAGTGGCAATGACCTTTGACTAACACGTCACCCTCCCACTCTCTTGTTTGCCAGCATCATGTGCCAGCATCATGTGCCACATCATGTGCCAGCATCGTTACCACCGGCATCTGTCGTCGGCACCTGTCGCCAGCATCGTTCACCACCGGCATTTGTCGTCGGCATCTGTCTGCCAGCCACATCATCTCTCAGTAACAGGGGCTGTTGAGTGATGGAGTGGACGCTTGCCATCTTATGGCCGCAGGCAGTCAGCTGGGTTTCTTCAGATATAAATAGAGAGAGATTCCTGGCCTTCCGCCAGAATGAGAAGGGAGGCCAAGGATTAGATCTTGTTCAAACAACACCATTCTTCTGTTCTATCTCATTGACTGTGATCTTGTCGCTATTGAGCACCCAACTATCCCTATCATCCCAGGACCTTTACAATTCCTAATCCTTCTTCATCTTTCTTTACAAATTCACCTCAATCCGACTCGACCATTTTCAATATGGTTAGAACACGCTCAAGCATCACCGCAGCCGCCGCTGGCAACTCTTCCAGCGCGACCAGCTCGGCCTCTGCCGAAACTCCTGTCCAGGCGAGCATGCTGAGCAGGCCACTCCGCCTCCACGCAAGAAGTTCCCACTAACTTGCTAAATCAACTCATCGCCGCCATTGCGAAGGCCAATCGTTCCGCACCTCCCATTGCATCCACGGAGGGCCTTGCGGACGTTGATTCGACCGGGGAGCCCGGGTATTCGGACGCCAGCTCATTCGGCTCCGATTCCGACCTCTGGCCGAGAAGCCATCGCCACCTACGCAAGTCGATGGACTTCAAGGTGGAACCCCCAGAGAAGTACCAGCCGGAGTATACCTTCCAGCAGCGGGATAATTGGAGGACGGAGATGGAGAGACTCTTCGATGCCGCCCCCTACACTTATCAGCGTGGGCGTGCGCGCATCATTGCAGCTCTCAGTCGCATGGAACAAAGTTTCCCACCTCTGTGGGAGCAACACGTGCGGGAGCTGCCCGATGCCGAACAAGAGGAGGCCAGAAAGTCGTGGGCCGCCTTTGTCATCTGGCTCAATACACTGGGCCCGGAGGCTGGGGAACTGTACCTCACAGTCGTCGAGGAATACCTGGCCACAAGCAATCCCCAAGCCAGGCCCCGACAAAATTGCTGGCCCAACTCCATGCTCTTGAAAACAAAATGGAGCCGCTGCCAGTCCGCTTCAAGACGGCCACCTTCTACGTGGCCTTACTTCCAAGCATCCGCACCCAACTGGCGGCTGGCGGGATCACCTCCGAAACCCCTCGACGGGACATTGTCCGACGTGCGGAAGAAATCTGGAAGGGCTCCAGGCCCCGCGGCAAATTTCACCACGATTCTCTGAAGAGAGACGCGCCGCAGGAGGACGCCGACCCTCGTCCCGCAAAGAAGCTGAAAGGTGCGGGCGGCCGGACTACGGGGGACAGGTCTTTCAATCATCGGAGACCCTCTCGCCAAAGGTCCGTGCCGGCAAGAACCTCCTCGGGGGCTGTCACTTGTTACCACTGTGGCGAAAAGGGACACTACGCTTCCTCATGTCCTGACAAAGCAGCGGGCAAGCCAGCGACGGTGTCTGTACAGGCTACGCGAGCCGACACCACTTCTGTCGGGAAAAAGGGAAAAGAGAGGGCGACTTGAGTAGTCTCAGCTCGGAGTTGCCTCTCGTCCCTGTGAGACACCGCTTTGTCACCCCCGGCCGTCTGCGTGGCCGCAGAGCTGTCGACATTCTTGTCGGTTTTGACACTCATGCAGAAATCGATGTCGTGGGCATCGACTTTGCGCGCACGTACTTGTTGAAGAAAGCCGACGCAACTTCTCCTCCTATCCGTGGTATCGGGAGAAACACGGCCCAGTCCTACGGGGCTTGGGAAGTGCCTTTGAAGCTATTCGACAGCCGTGGCAGACAGAGGGACTTCGTGAGAGTTTGTGTGGCTGTGGACCAGGATCCGGGCGATTGTCCAGTGCTTCTGGGGATGCCTGGGCTCTCTGACCTCGGTATTGCCCTCACGCCACATGACTCATCGTGGACCTTCAGTCTGAGACCCTCGGACGTCAAGCTCATGAAGCCGCGCCAGTTCATGCGCACAGCAATGCAAGCCCCGCGCATGTACGCGGTTCTCGCGACAGAAATGTTGCTGGCAGAAGAACGGGATCACGAAAAACCCGCGACACAACCAGGGACTCCTAGCGAGTTCTCCGCCTATCAGGACGTCTTTGAACCTGAGAAGGCCGAGCCTTTGCCGCCGCATTCTGCGCCGACCACGCCATTGATCTCTTGCCAGGAACACAGCCGCCTCATGGCACAATTTACCCGCTCTCGCCCCGAGAGTTGGAGGTCCTGCGCGACTATCTGAAGTCTGCGCTCGAGAAAGGCTGGATCAGGGAATCCAAGAGCCCTGCAGGAGCGCCCATTCTGTTTGTGCCAAAGGCAGACGGCTCCTGCGACTCTGCGTGGATTACAGGGGCTCAATCGCATCTCCATCAAAAACCGCTACCCCCTGCCCCTGATTGGAGAGATCATGGATCGTGTGCAAGGCGCCCGCTATTTTACCAAGATCGATATCAAGGACGCCTATCATCGGCTCCGAATCAAAGCGGGCGACGAGTGGAAGACTGCCTTCCGTACACGATATGGTCACTACGAATATTGTGTGCTTCCGTTTGGGCTCACCAATGCACCAGCAACCTTCCAGAGCTACATCCATCAAGCCTTGCAGGGGCTACTAGACATCTCCTGCATTGCCTACTTGGACGACGTGTTGATCTTCTCCAAGTCTCGCGAGGAGCATGAGCAGCATGTCAAGGAGGTGCTGGACCGCTTGCGTGAATACAAGCTGTACGCCAACCCGAAGAAGTGTGTGTTTTTTCAAGAGTCCGTTGAATTTCTCGGCTTTATCATCTCTTCTGAGGGAGTGGCGATGGATGACAAGAGAGTGGCGACGATCAAGGAATGGCCGACGCCGCAGACCTTCCACGATGTTCAAGTCTTTTTGGGCTTTTGCAACTTCTATCGCAGATTCATCAAGAAGTACTCGTCGAAGGCTGCACCACTCTCCAATCTGTTGAAGGGAATGCAGAAAGGCAGGAAGCCTGGACCAGTTCCCTGGGGCGCTGACGAGGACGCGGCTTTTCAAGAACTCAAAGCCGCCTTCCCGCCCCGACTCCGGTTCGAAAGAGCCTGCAGGCTCTACAGCCTTAGGACCCTCCTCTTCCAAAAGGACCATCCATAACTCAGGCTATTACTAAGCCAGTAAGGGACGAACTAGCTGGAGAGGACTCGATGCAGCACTACGGGCTATCATACAACCCAACCCAAAGATGCAGCTCCGCAGCTTAGCCCTCAAGGTCAATAGCCTGATCAAAAAAGGCTGGAACATCGAGAAGACACGGTCCACGTGGGCTACGCCGTGGGTCCGGCGGCTCAACGCCGAAATTTCGATCTCGGGGTCGTCGAAAACCGAGGCAAAGAAGGAGCACAGAGCCCTGCTCTCAAGGCTAGCGGAACCACCCATCTGGAGTCGTAACAGTCTATACAGACGGCTCACAGGGGGAAGTGCCCGGCAAAGGACTCACCAACGGCGCGGGGGCTTGTTTTCTTAGCGCCCAAAACCGCTAGAGAAAGCCATGAGTTGGAATCTCGGGCATGTATCGAGGTGGCAGACGCGGAAACGGTAGGGATCTTCTACGCCTTAAGAGAAGTCCGCAAGATCTTCCCACACCCAGTCACAATCCTCTTGTTTAGTGACAGCCAAGCCGCCCTACAGAGGGTAGATAAGGGAATCTCTTTATACGCTTTTCGGATCAAGGCCCTGGTCAACTCCCTAGCCCGCCAAGGTTACAGGGTAAAGCTATCATGGGTTCCAAGCCACGTCGGGGTCTTCGGCAACGAGCTCGCAGACCGACTGGCAAAGCGAGCCTTGGAAGAGCAGCCTCGGCCACAGGAGTGGGTGTCTCGATAGGCTACCTTAGGCGGCAGATCAAGGCCCAAACCCCGAGAGAATGGGAATCCTTTTGGGAATCCAGGCCCAGAAAGGAGCAACGGCTCTGGGGACGCACTACCAGCGCATCTGCCAGGCAGTCTGAATTTTCGGCCGCAACTACCTACAGTAGTAGCGGCGCGCAAATTTCAAGCTGCGTTCACGCAACTAAAGATGGGCATCGGCTACCTCAAAGTTCACCAAAGGCTACTAGGCCACGCGGAAGACGACCAGTGCCGGAAGTGTAATAGTGGGAGAGAAACCACTTCACACTTAATCCTTCACTGCAGGGGATACCTAGCCGAGAGGAGAAGAATGCAGAAGGCCCTACAGGGGCTACCACTTAACCTACAGGTATTATTCTGTACAAGGTTGGCAGGCAGGCCTTACAGACCTACCTGGCATCACACAGATCTGTACGGCGAAGTGGCTCGAAGAACCTAGCATCAGATTCGTGCCATGCCGGCGCTTGCATCTGATACTAGGTAAAAACCCAGCTCGGAAACTTCACGACGGAGCAGGTGGATTTCTCATTCACTATTTCTTTCTCTTTGATTTCTGTTTTGTTTTTCCTTTTTGTTCTGCTTTTGTTGTTCTGGCTTTCACTCGCTTTCTTTTCCTGTACCTGTTTTGGCGCGGAAGCCTTTGGGCCCACCCATAGATAGTGTCATAATCCGTAGGATTGAATACACTCATTGAAAAAAAAAAAAAAAAAAAAAGAAACGGGCAACTAACCTGTGGACGAGCCTCCGCACACTCCCAGAGAAGAACCCCTTATCACGG
Organism: Sporothrix phasma; assembly: GCA_016097075.2. Lineage (NCBI taxonomy): Eukaryota > Fungi > Ascomycota > Sordariomycetes > Ophiostomatales > Ophiostomataceae > Sporothrix > Sporothrix phasma. The sequence goes on along the minus strand of JADMNG010000031.1, from coordinate 1,602 downwards.
CTAGGCCTCAGAGACACCATGAGATTCACATCCCCGCTACAAATGATACGGCAAGCACGACGCGATCCTCGTCGTAGTCGACCGCCTGACTAAGATGCGCCACTTTGTCCCCTGTTCAGGAACCTGCAACGCTGAAGAGACTGCACGCCTATACGTCCGCAACGTGTGGAAGCTGCACGGCTTGCCGCTGTCGGTCGTGTCCGATCGTGGCAGCCAGTTCGTGTCTCAATTCTGGAGACACTTGACGAAACGCCTGAAGATTACTAGCGCCCTGTCAACCGCGCACCACCCTGAAACTGACGGCCAGACCGAGAGAGCAAACGCCGGTCTGGAACAATACCTGAGGGCATACGTGTCCTACCTGCAAGACGATTGGGAAGAATGGCTACCGTTGGCCGAGTTCGCTGCCAATGCCCAAAGTTCCGAAAGCACTGGCCTGTCGCCGTTCTTTATGACCTACGGCTCTCACCCCCGGATGGGATTCGAGCCTGTCGACCTGTCAGCCCCGTCTGCTGCCCAGAGAGACGCAGAGAAGTTCGCGGCTAGGATGGAAGAGATCCTCGACTATGCCCGATCCGAACTGACTGCAGCTCAAGCCCGCCACGAGACCCAAGCCAACCGACACCGCCGCCCCGCCCGTCGCTTCCGAGTCGGACAGTACGTCTGGCTCGACGCCCGCAACGTCCGCACCGCCCGCCCGCAGAAAAAGCTTGACTGGAAGAACTTGGGCCGTTTCGCGTGAGTGAGATCGTTAGCTCACACGCGTACCGCTTAGACCTGCCCGCCTCGATGAGGATTCACCCCGTCTTTTATGTGAACCGCCTGCGTCCCGCCGACACTGAGGCCTTGCCTGGCCAGAGACCAGACCCGCACCACATGTCGAGGTGGATGGAGAAAAGGAGTACGAGGTCCAGGAGATTCTCGACTCGTACTGGGAGACCCGCGGCCGCGGAGGCCGCCGCCTGAAGTACCTGGTCAAATGGGTAGCTTTCGATGAACCTTCCGCCGAACCTGCTGCATACTTGGAGAATGCTGCCCAGCTAGTAGAGAACTTTCACCGGCGCTACCCTCACAAACCAGGACCTCGGCCTTGACGGAGCTCGGCCGTGGAGGAGGGGAGTACTGTCACAGACCTGTGCCTGGCTTGCTGGCGCTAGCAAGCATTCTGCCATTGACTACCGCTTTGGCCGAAAACTCTGTACTTAGTCTGATTTCTGCCTGCATCCTGTATTGTAGCTCCTTAAGCTACGTCCTCGTCATCAAACCTGTTACTACCTGGCCTGTCATCCTGCTCGTCCTCGCCTACCTGACCCCCCAGCCCGCCTGCCGTGACACTGCCAGGCTTATAACAAACTGACATAGACCTCTATTAAAAAGGATGCACGTGGCAACGGCTATCGATACTGTACAAAGGCCTTTGAAGTTGATGACAAACGCGTACGGAGACCCGGACAGAGTCCGGAGCGCCCGCCGCGAGTTACACCGCCTGCGCCAAAAGAACCTGGACTTCAGCACGTTCTTCGCAGACTTCCAGCGATTGGCCTTAGACGCCCAGTCCCGGCCGAAAGCCTCCCGACCCTCTTGGAGGACGCCATTTCCGCG